>NQII01001342.1:238080-331799 GCA_002778355.1 Clitarchus hookeri
ACTGACCCTCGTCAATGTCAAGCTGGTAGATTATCTCAGCAGGGTGGAGCTTGGGATAAAAACTACAACTTTGTCTGAAAAGCAGTGTAAGTTGAGCATCTTTTCCATTGAAGTTTTCCTTTCCCAGTGTGCTTCCTTCACAATGTGCATTATTCGCCGGAAAATGAAAACCTTATTTCCGGGAATGTTTGTTATTGTTCTTATGGAGAAACATTCCGGACTAGAAAAATCATGCATTATAGGCGGGAAAACCTTTTAAACGGGAACCTTATAAGCGGGTTCTACTGTAACATGTTTCATTTCAGCAACACCAAATACTGGATCTTTTAAAATCACGTCACTAGCATTTTGTATTTATTGGTCTAGGGCACTCCAAATTAAATAGGTTTGACCATACACAAAATACGCTCAACAAGAAATTTATTTGCAAGTACAAATCACTGTCAAGAATTGTGGCCACATTTTGCAATATTGTAGAGGTGGTGTAATTCAAAGACTTATGGATAATCAACACTAGTACAGGATGGTCATGGTAAACTGACAACTTTTGAAAGCCCTGCTTCGGACCTACTTTCCTTCTCATTCTTTTTACTTCCACAATACATAAAATTAACACTGGTATGGCGCATACCATTTTATTCATACACCAACCCAGTGAAATTATAAAACTGTCCTGAATATAAATGTGTTACTCTAATGTATATTCATACACTGTGGATTTAGAACAAGAAATACAGACTTCACTGGCTATAAATTTAAACATCACATTCATAACATGTCAAGTACGGCTCTGTGTCGCCCACTATATTAGATTATTTCATTTCCTACAGAAAAAAGTTTTTGTGAAGTAAAATTCTGGAAAATACTACTACAGAAGTTTTACTATTTGCATTACTCTGAAGTACAGACATAAAAATTTGTTCACAAATAGCATAACATAAACTTAAAAATATAAATCCATTAATGCCTTTTTACAACCATCAAATAACAAACCTTAAAATTACGTTTAAAAATAAACATTTAATAAAGTGTAAATTTTCTATTCTTCAAAATTAGCAATTATTCTGAATCTGAAATCACGACATAAAAACCAAGTATTTCTGCACAAGACCATTTAATCGAGACATAATAACAATCTTCATTACTTCGCTGCCAATGGAACTACGAGCCGGCATGACATTACAACCTAACTGATACCACCCCTCACTGTTTACAAGAATGGAGAAAATGTCACTAGTAAATGGTGGTTCAAATAAATAGTTTGGAAAACATTGAACCAATTTTGATACACCCCTGACCAACATATGTCAAAATGTGAAAATTTTTGCATTAAGCCCATGTTCAATCATCTTTTATGTGAAATAGTAAGTTTAATATATATTTATTTTAAAAAGCAGACATCTTCAAAACAAATAATGATACCCTAGAAGAGTGTATTTGACATCCCCTTGTAAAAATGTTAACAAACATCAAGCGGTGTGCAACTTTACAGAGTACCAAGCCGGTTTTCGGTGGACGTCTTGCTAGAAAATAGGGGGATTTGTTATTAAAATGTTATACCTAATTTATTTTAATAGAGACAACTTCTCAAACTGACATTACTTAAGGGCATGTACAACACTCCTTGGGGGCCAAATAATGTGCAAGCAACGTGCCTGAGCATTGCATTACTCGCAGCAAGTGCAATTTTACAAGGAAACCAGATTATGTGGTTGTGAATTATTAATTATTGAAGGTTATAAAGAAACCAATTTTAATAACTGTATTTATTTATTGCCATCACAAAATCACACATTTTTAATGAAATGTTAATCCTTTCAAAAGACAGAAGTCTATCGCCAATAATGTTTTATTGGCGTCAAGTGGTGAGGAGATAATTGGAGGCGGAGTAGTTGTAATTCCAGGGCGCCTGGTCAAGATTTCGCACATGGCCATGTGGTGAGCAGAAACTTTACCAGGGCCGTGACGTCCCCATGTGGCTAATCAATTGATGCTAATAACGCATAGGAAATCTTCTGTTCCGTTGTTAGCCACAGAGCATGCCAAACACAAGTACAGAGGTGGCTAGGTCACTTAAGCGTAAGAAGAAATCTAGCCACAGAGCATGCCAAACACAAGTGCAGAGGTGGCTAGGTCACTTAAGCGTAAGAATTAAAGACGACCATGTGCTTGTTGAATCCAAAGCCATACTGCATTTAATACATGACAAAAACACTGCAAAGCAAGTGGACGCTACATAAACCCATTACAATTAAAAGAAACCGTACAAAAGTGCTGCGGTGCGAACCCAATTACATAATGCCTCATCTGAACCAGTCTGAGGTAGAAACTTGTTACATGTGCAAAAAGCCCTGAAGTGACAATTATATATTGGCCTTCTGTGTGTTGGAAGAGCCTAGCTGGCTGCAGTGGTAGACAAAAAGGTTTAAGAGAGAATAACAAAAAAAAATTACCAGACCAGTGAAAGCAAAATTGAGGCTCCAGAAGACTACGTGGCAGGTACCTGTCCAGCTTGAACTCTGAGAACAGACTGCCCAATGGTAGTTGGAAGCAGGGACACGTGCAAAGAACAATAGTGTGATCAAAAGGAAGGAACACAAAATTAACACTAGATTCCAAGAATGTGCATAGGAATGAACGGGCAAAACAATTACATTAGCATCCTTAGTTATTTGCATACGCGCTTTTCACTATTCTCTTGGACGTCCGGGCCTATCATCAGTGCACTCTACACGACGCACTGACGCACCGAAAACACGCATCACCCGACTGCTCCTCGTGCACGTGTTGCCCATGATGGGCTTCCGCCAGCCGAGGAATGAGGTCGGATGACATATCAACTGTTATTGTTGCCATGGTAGAAAGGTACATCTGGCTTGGAGGGACAAGGCTGCTCTGTGTTAGGCTGTTTTCAACACAACCAGTGTGACCTTGTTTCCACCACCTACATGGTGTGTAAGAAGGGGGATGGTTGCCTAGAAACCAGTGTGGTGTCGTTCATACTCTCCCTCTCATGACCGACCAGACGGGAGTGAAGGGATCCTATGGAGGGGATGTTGTGTCTGGGCTGAAAGCATGTCCCTACCCTTCTCCAAATTCACATAGCGTGTGTTATCAAACATAAGTTGCTGAGAAAATGCATGTTGTCAAAACTCATTCACAAAATAAAATTACATACTATGCCAGCTTGGAGTAAAAAAATTTAGATTAATAAGTAGTCAACAAACGATAATCAAAACAAAGAGAAATCCAAAAACACACAAATCCAAGTCGTAATAACAAGCAAAGACAGAAGGTGGTGTATCCACAAGTAAGCGAGATCACAATGGCAAGAAAAGTGCATGACATACGATCATCTCATCATGATGGGAAACACTCCTACAACTGAGGGGGAGAGGGGTGGTATCTGTATCTATTTTTTTTATATGGGCTGCTTGCAATACAACGTTCGCCTAGAAAAAAGCACCGTTTAGCAATCAAAAAATATTGCTGCAATCTCACAAATTTCCTACTTTTCTAATACAAAATTTTTACAGTTCCTCAAAAAATGACATATAGGAGAGTTGATCGCAATAAATGGGGTTGTAACAGTCAGTTTCGAGTGTGTGTATTTACGGACAGTAATTTTTTTCTAAAGGTTTGTTTTAAAAGTGTTTACCGTACATAATATTATTTTTAACAATCCAACAGTTTGCCTGTTAAAGACTAAAATAAAATGTTACTGAACCCACTCCAATGTAATACCATTGTTGTGCTTAGGTTAACATACAAAGTCAAAGTTAAATATACATAAACATCTGCAAAATAAAATAAGCTTAGTGAGCCACCGCAACAAATTCTTATAAGCATTCTTAAAACACTATGAAATCTTCATTAAAAAAATGTGTGTATAAACTATAACATGCTGAAAAATTTACAGCATACACTACGCAGACTTGTAAACACCATGCTAAATGTGACAAGACAAAAACAAAACTAATGTACTGCAAAAAGTGTAAAGAATGCAGATATACGCAATGTTTACATACCTGGTCTTGCAGCACTTTCCGTTCATTCAGCTGAGAACGTTTCACTTTTACAGATTGTTCGCTCAATAACTTTTCCTACAAAAAAAAATCATGAATCTAAGTTTTACTCACATTACAATCACAAGGAAAATATTGTACATACGAGGGCTGAATCAGAAGTCATGGCAACTGTTGTTTATCTCCCGAAAATGACAACGCAGGAAATTAATTATGTACAGTTGAAAGCGTACGTAATGTATTTGTTAAAGGTGATACCACATGGGATTTGGATGCAGAAATGTCCAGCAAGGAACGAAGACAAACATAGCTGCTTGAAATCACGGTTTAATTGATATATTCTCGTATAAACTATATGTATATACTCATGTGAATGGGTACGTATCATACGTGTACAAGCTGTTTAACATCCTTCAATTGAAAGTAGTCAACGAGATTGTCCATGGTTTGCTGCCAGCGATGAGGCAGACATGTTACAGAATTTCGAGAAGAGTTGACGCACATCAACGGATCTCGTGCATCAGATGGTATTCTGCCTCATCACTGGCAACAAACCATGGAAAACCTCGGAACCTACTCTGATACGAAACGTATCCGTTCACATGTGTGTATAGTTTGTACAAAAATATATCAAATGGTGATTTCAAGCCCCATGTGGTGTCACCTTTAAAACATGTATGTTGTATACTTTCAACTGTACACAAGGTACATTTCCTGTGTTAGGTCATTTTCTGGAAAGAAACAACAGTTGCATGACTTTTGAAACAGTCCTCGTAATAACTTATTTTGTAAATACAATTTTTTTTTCTAAAAATTATATTTGCACACAAAGTACTAACTATTACTTAAATTAAATTCATCTAGCCTTTTTTCAGCTGTCTCGTAGGACAAACCAGTGTATATTGTTTATTCAGTTTATATGAATTATTTCACTCATGTATGTAAATGGAAAAACGTTATTCCACAAATTTGAAAATGGTGAGTAAAATGCTTCTAATTTGTGAATGCAAGATTAAACTACGGCTGTGGGCCACATCAACTCTGTTTACAAACTGCTTTTGGTTTATATTTTCTGTAGTACAATATACAAATGTACATTATACAAATATACAATGGCCACAATATTGTGTAATTGCTCAGTGAAATTTTTGAATCTGCAAAGATTATAACAATATTTTTTCAACTAATTAAAGTACTAGTACAGTAAAATATGTGTTGGACATACTAATGAATTTTTTTTAATAACTACATTGGCATTAAATGTAAGGGTAACTCCATTTTGTTGATGTTTTCTGATTTACATATTTTATTAAGTCTGTATGATTGGACCATGTCCATTGCTGACCATGAGTGTTTTCGTTTTGGTTTGCTTTTGTTGTCTGTCCTGTTTTGTAATAACAACTTGTTCGTCTATCTTTAAGTCATTTTAATTATAAACATATTTGTTTCCTATTAACAAGAAAACTCTTTTCCTTAATTATCTGTTTGTTGTAAAAGGTTTTTTCGTGTTTTGTTTTGCTGAGTTCTGTGTGTGTGCGAGTTTTATTTAGTCTCATGGTCTGCAATGGACACTGTCCAATCATACCATCATAATAATATGAACTAACCATTTTACAATGGTGATGGTGTTTAGACTGCACAAAACCCTGAATACAAGGACAGTATAAAAGGTTCTGAATCAAGTTCACCAGTGTTTACAATAAACTACAAATTTTGAGCTTGGAATGATTAGTAAATGTTTGCTCACACTATATTCTAGCTACAAAGACACCGGCATTTACTTTTCGCTTATGCAACCCTCCACCATCGAGCTAGTGGGTCAAGTAGCAACTGTATTATTTACATGCTGTCACAAGCCAATCCATTTGTCACTTATTGATCAATTTTAAAGTGTTCATTGATCAACTTCTGTCTCAAAACTAGCTAGGCTAGGGAGGTAGAAATAGGAAAGTATAAATGTAAGTAAGTTTAAATTCAGGCAAATATCAAAAATGGATTTGCAAGCTATTAAACACAATTTTTTTTTTNTATAAATGTAAGTAAGTTTAAATTCAGGCAAATATCAAAAATGGATTTGCAAGCTATTAAACACAATTTTTTTTTTACAGTGACGCATTCTGCGTCCCTATATTTTATTCGTCAGAACACACGCTCTGGCGAAGCTCGCCGGCGGACGACCGCAATAAGGATTAAGGATTTTGTGGACGTGCCGGAAGAGGGACGCCAGGAGCCTCGCAGCTGCAAAGGCACGCTACCAAAGGTTTCTGCACGTNATAAATGTAAGTAAGTTTAAATTCAGGCAAATATCAAAAATGGATTTGCAAGCTATTAAACACAATTTTTTTTTTTACAGTGACGCATTCTGCGTCCCTATATTTTATTCGTCAGAACACACGCTCTGGCGAAGCTCGCCGGCGGACGACCGCAATAAGGATTAAGGGTTTTGTGGACGTGCCGGAAGAGTGACGCCAGGAGCCTCGCAGCTGCAAAGGCACGCTACCAAAGGTTTCTGCACGTGCAACTGTTCCTGCACGTGCAGACGACATCCGGAGACAACGGAAGGCACCAGGGCGCGGACACAGCTGCATTTTGCAGCTGCCCAAGGGACACCGAGATCCCACCACCAGCTGCGTCTATCCCGGGCTTGTACCGCAATAAACCATGAGAGCTTTTAGCGGACGTGCGTGCAGAACGGGACAATAAACTTCCAGGCCAGAACCAAGGGACGACGCCAGGCCGGCTGCGGACCACACGAGCAGCGGCCACGTGTTTTATGACCCGGGGGGACGACAAGCACCCCGGACCACGTGCAGAGACGGGGGAAGTTGAATATGGTGATGGACGCTACAAAACCACGTGAAGGGGGGAGCAACAGGGCAGTCAGTGGAGAGACGTCGAATCAGTCAGTCGGGGGACCTGAAGCGAGGCGTCCGGGTAGGAGCCGGACGAAGCCAGTGCGATGAACGAGTCAGTCGGCAGTCGGCCGACGGAAACGGAAGAGGACGGAGCGAATCCGCGAGCAGACGTCGACGGCAGCCGGCCGTCGTCAGGCGCAGAGTACTGCGTGGACCCGGGAAGAAGGAACTTCGAAGCCAGGCGCCGAGACGCCCACCAAGTTCGAGAGCAGTTCCAAGCCGCCAGCCGAGGGAATACAGCGCTGCAGTGTCAGATAAGTAGTTCTACACCAAGTGTGAAGAATCTCCCCCCCCCCCCCCCGACGCAAAATCGCCGCGCCAAGTATCACGTAATCTACGTACAGAAAAGGGAGGGAGTTTGTCTCGTGAGTTCATGTACCAGTTAACCTGTTCAAGCAACAATAAAACTCGATTATGTGAACTCACAAATAAAGTGTATTTTATTAGTAAATTGGACCTAGAGACAACAGTGTCGACGTATTCCTACGCCCTATCACTGAGGGCTAGCATCAAGTGCTGGCGCCTCACGCCGCAGAGCAGAATCAATACCTACTTCCAAACTTCAGCATTTGGCAGGTATCAACAGCAAGGCTTTATGTAGACATCACTCTTGCAGTATTTTTTCAGTAGTGGCCTGACATGTTACATGAACAATTTCTCACGGAAATAGTTGCTTTGCTGTAATTGGAAAGTCACATATTGTGTTACTACAAGCACTTCCACAGGTTGTCACTTTCACTAGGCAAACATGTTTGTGACGAAACTGTGGAGCACCATTCAATATAGACTGCGAATTTGGTTTCATATCTTTAATAAGATGATAATTATGGTTTTCATGCAGTAGCAGTTTTGATATTACCATGTAACTTATGCAAAACCTGGCAATATTAGGAATTTGCATACATTGTCAAACAGCAAATTTTCATTAATATAATAAAGTATGCTGTGAATTAAAAGTGGTGTCTGCGCATTATACAGGGGACATTGGGTTGTTTCAAGTGTGCACACACAAGGCTGTTTACAAATTAACAATAGTACAGAGCGCACCTGGATAACAATATATCCATTAACATAAGTATTATTTGCTTTAAAATTAATTTGAAAGCAAAATTATGGATGGTTTTAATAAATAAATAAAATTAAATATTTTTGCCTTCTTGTAGCTGTAGTGGTACGGGAAACGGAGAAACAAAATGGTGAGCTGGTCTAAGTAAGGCTCAATGATTACAGAAAAGTAAAGGAATAATAATAAGCAGAAACGCTGCACACTGAAATGTGTTATTTTAAAGAGAATTTGCAGAAAATATATAAGTCTGAGCATAATTTATTTTATACATGCAAAACTAGTAATTTCGTGCAAGGGTGTGGCCTAAGAAGCACACTCAAGTGAGCTGCACAACAGATTGCAGCACAGTCAGTTACTCTCTCCCAATAGTATTACTTATGTATTTTAAGAAGATTAATTATCTTCCCCCTCACACTGGCTCAAAACAACTCTGGTTTGAAATATACCATGTCCAATTAATGTATAAATATTTTTAAAATATCTTAAGACAGATCTGTGGCCATGTTGAAATAATATAAAGTATGTGGAAGGGAAAAAAAAGTGAAATGATCACTTACGGTTTAAGTTGTATTTCATAAAGAAAAACCTAAAGACGAAGTTTAGGTTTTCACACTAATAACAGCTGTATTGTGACCACATAAAATACNTTTCATAAAGAAAAACCTAAAGACGAAGTTTAGGTTTTCACACTAATAACAGCTGTATTGTGACCACATAAAATAACATACCGTACATAATTTAGCTAAGAACTCTTTCCACGTATTTCTCTGTGGTGAATTGTGCCTGGGCACGGCTGTCAGAATAACCAAGTTAATGTACATTTTCAGTCTTTTACATCAGTTAATGCAGGATTTTGTGCACAGTGACCTGTGAACATCGTTTGTGTCATGTTACCACTCACTTGCTCTCCAAACCTTGCCTTACAGCTAGAATGAAGTTTAGCTATGTGTTCACCTTGCCACTTGGAAAAACAAGCGCATTACTCCAATATACCGTATTATANATGTGTTCACCTTGCCACTTGGAAAAACAAGCGCATTACTCCAATATACCGTATTATATAAAATTCAAAGACACCATTTGGATACTGATATACAGCATTATTAAAAATCNGTGAACATCGTTTGTGTCATGTTACCACTCACTTGCTCTCCAAACCTTGCCTTACAGCTAGAATGAAGTTTAGCTGTGTGTTCACCTTGCCACTTGGAAAAACAAGCCCATTACTCCAATATACCGTATTATATAAAATTCAAAGACACCATTTGGATACTGATATACAGCATTATTAAAAATCNCATTACTCCAATATACCGTATTATATAAAATTCAAAGACACCATTTGGATACTGATATACAGCATTATTAAAAATCATCTTCCCAATTCGAGAAGCATCTAAGTTAAATGAAACTCAGATATCAAAAGTTGGTATCAGGTATAAAGTAATTCAAGAATTTTTATTACATTACCCTATTAAAGGTGTTCAATGAGAGTCCCTTTGGTAATTCTGTACGTCTCGCCTTAGTTTTTGCCAGACACTTAGCATATAACTATTGACTGCTATGGATTGCGAGATGTCTGCTCTCAGATAATGCATGATCTGTGGTAATGGTGGCAAATAAAACTATCTAACAACCCCCAAAAGAAGATATTGCAAGGTGTTAGGTCCCAGGAATGTGGAGGGAAATGAAGTTTGCTACTGTTACCACCATTGCAGTCATTCCATCTGTTTCGTAGTTGGCTGTTGAAATCACTTGCGACTGTTGTCGAAATGTGGATTTGTGTCATCCATTCGTAAGAAGAAACCTGGAATTTTCTGATCGAGCCGTGGCAGGAGCCATTGCTGTAGATGCCCAGATGGGAAATTCCAGAGACTAATTGCTTAATGACAAAGAAGGAACTGTACATTTTGTCATGGGTTATTGTGCTTAACATGTTCTCCTTTGGCAAGCCGTGCATATGCTCCATAATGGCATTCTGTAACCCAAATTCTGATGCTATGTTTATTATGTTTCCTAAAAGGCGAAAGGCAACTATAACTTTGGCAATTGCAACAGCAGCCATTTCATTCTAAATACAAGCTGTTTGTTATGGGTAAAGAAGATTTTTTTTGTAACGCCAGAGCCTGAGAACATTTTTTATGAATGCGGCACTGGCATAATATGCTGTGCTACGTGGGATATTATACTACCCAAGAACGAAAATAAAATATATTCTGCTTTCGTGATGTCCAAGTCAGCATTTGTAGTGTTATAAAAGATGAAGATGATCTTGTTTCCTACCTGGCTTTTGCCACGCCTCACGAATTTCAAACAATTCACATGATTGGTTATGTCATTTCTACCAGTGTGCTATAATTAAATCACACCTACACACAGTGCAGAACACAAATTTCTCGACCTTTTGAGACACCTGTCTGTAGTCTATTCACGGTTTCTTCACACTTTTTGAATCAAAACTGTGTAAAATCACCCCATGTATGACGTGTTTGGTACTTTCTTAAACATGTAATTTATCGCAAGCGTTTCATACTTGTGTTAAAATAAATGTACCTTATTTATGGTTAAATTGAACTTTCTTACATTAGTTTTACAAATTATAACATTTAATTTTTAATATTCAAATAAAGCATAGAGAAAATAAGTGTGTTGGCAATGCCTAGTAAGGAATAGTTGTCATGCAAAATATTATTACACCNAAATAAAGCATAGAGAAAATAAGTGTGTTGGCAATGCCTAGTAAGGAATAGTTGTCATGCAAAATATTATTACACCGAGTGCACATGAATGTGGTGCATTGTCGCTGTGGTGTAATTTTCTAGACTATCAAGCTTGTTTGCATGAGGCAGAGGAATATCCTGGAGCAGGGCTTCAGAAAAGTTGAAAGTAACAGTGAATAGGCTATACACNTGTTTGCATGAGGCAGAGGAATATCCTGGAGCAGGGCTTCAGAAAAGTTGAAAGTAACAGTGAATAGGCTATACACAGAAAATCAGCACTGCACATATCACTGCATATTTGAAAGGTCTTAATTTTGTGTGTTTAACTTACTCATATTTAAAAAAGATAAAATCATGCATAAAATAGATCCCAAAACACATTAATAATAAATCCTCCATTCATACACTGCTGTTATTCTTAACATAAAATTGTAACATCAAAAAATGCTCACGAGTTACCATCACCTAAAGTTTAGTGTTGATGAGGATGACCTAATTTCTAACTTGATACCCAGTGCAATAAGTAATAATTTGTGTTGCTAAGATGGCAAAACAAATAACACNATGACCTAATTTCTAACTTGATACCCAGTGCAATAAGTAATAATTTGTGTTGCTAAGATGGCAAAACAAATAACACAGCAGAGAATAACAGTTAGTAAGATGGTGGATTGACAGTTAGCCACGTTGTGAGCAAACGTAGAATAAAATTTTTTTTCTCCAGGCAGGATTTTTTTAGGATTCTCAAAACCATCACTATAGATTTTGCATTGTTCATACAGTAAAACAAGTTACCGCTCTACTGCCTATTGTGCGCAGTAAAACCTCTACATACAGNAGTTACCGCTCTACTGCCTATTGTGCGCAGTAAAACCTCTACATACAGACTGTTGTGCGCGGTTCATGTTGCATTGCGACATGTGCAGGTATTTTGTTTATCGCACTTCACTTGGCTGTTTGTGAGGTATATTAACAAAACTTTAATAATCAGGTGTACACCCTCACATGCACTTGCTTGTTGCAAATTATTTAATATTGTGAATGGCAGCCATAGTAAATAAGCAGTGAGGTTACCTGTCAAATTAGGAACATATTAAAGTTAGCTATGTAACTTGCCCATCTTGCAATTTTCTGAGCCTGTCGTGTTATTCATGATGCCTAAACGACAGCATTCGACGTGCCGCCTACCACAGTGTTTCGGAAGGGTACTACAGTGTTTTTGGAAGTGTACCACAAGGTGTTTGGGCAGTGACTGTGGCATGTGAATATCATGTCTACAGACAAGCTACTGCTTAGCCGCCGTTTGGAGCATGCGGAAGACAGATTACGTCTCACAGCAGCACTAGCAGCGAGTTTCAACCAGACCCTTAAAAAAAACCTGTCAAATCAACATGTTGTGATTTACTGTAGCTGTACAAGGGTTTTGAGTCAAATCACCTACTATTAAACGTAACCAATGAAGGTGACTAAGAATTTGATTGTGTCAAACACAGAGGAAGACTGTAACTCTTCAATGAACAATACTACCATGTGATGGCTGAACTAGAAATAAGCAAGGATTATGAGAAACAATCTGTTAAATCAGCACTTCCAAGTTCTTTAACATCACGCATCTCACTCCCTATGATTAGGCTTCCTACATTCAGTGGTGAAATTAAGGTTTGGACCAGCTTCTCAAACTTGTTTAGAACCCGTAGTAGTAAAGTCTCAATTGAAAAATGTGGAACGTCTTGCATTTCTAAAATCTTCTTTGTGTGGGGAACCACTTTTGTTTATTCAGGCCTTGCCCCTCACAGATGAGAATAATACAGTGGCTTGGGAAATTCTAGTGAAGTGGTATGAGAATACATGCCTTGTGACATCCCAACATCTGAACTCTGTTACAGGTGACCGTTGCTAGTGGAGAATCTCGTACTGCTTTAAAACAATTTTTGACAAGTGTGACTGAAAACATTTCTGCCTTAAAGACCATGGATTTTCCAGTTCAGCATTAGGACTCCTTGTTAATACATCTGCTCGAGAAGCAGCTTGACAGCACCTTGTGACAAAAAATTGGAGCCGTGCGTAACTGAGATCACTTCTCCTAGAGGACTATCTTACCTTCCTAGTATGCAGGCTTTAGAGACTGTTGCCAGTGCGAAAGCTAGGCCCCTTAGGCCTATCTCAGTGAAACAAATGAAGACATGTCATGTGTCAAACTCTCTATCCTTCATGAATACTGCGCCTGAGACTCAAGTGTGCAAACTATGCAGTGAAAATCATTCTGTGCATAAATGCCATTTTAAAGGGGAAGTTTCCTCAAGACTGATACANTGTGCAAACTATGCAGTGAAAATCATTCTGTGCATAAATGCCATTTTAAAGGGGAAGTTTCCTCAAGACTGATACAGTTGGGTTTGGCAGCAAGGATTGTGTTTGAAGTGCTTGCGTGCTGGTCATCAGTTCAGTGTGTGCCATTCTACCATTTATTGCAGGGAGTGCAATACAAAACATCACAAACTATTGCACTTTCAGACTGAGACATCAGCAGAACTGGCCAAGCAGTCAGCTGTTAGCACATCTGACCCAGAATCTGCTTATTCTAGTAGTGAAGGAGAGGTCGCTACTTCTGTGCCATCATTTTCAAGTGTGGCTCACCCATCAAGTGTCAGGTCAACTGCTGTCGTGGAGATAAAGGACTCTGCAGGCCAGTATCACCCAGTTTGAGCTCTCCTTGATTCCAAAAGTCAGACAAGTTTTGTTACAGAAACCTGTATCAATAGATTGGCNATCACCCAGTTTGAGCTCTCCTTGATTCCAAAAGTCAGACAAGTTTTGTTACAGAAACCTGTATCAATAGATTGGCGCTGCCCTGTAGGAAGACTGCTCTGCCGGTACATGGGCTAGCACAAACATCCCTCAGTGTTGCCAGGGGGGCGGTCACTTGTTACCTTAGGCCAGTTGGGCACAATTACTTTNGCTAGCACAAACATCCCTCAGTGTTGCCAGGGGGGCGGTCACTTGTTACCTTAGGCCAGTTGGGCACAATTACTTTCACATTCAGGCAGAAGCATATGCACTTCCTGGCAGTACAAATATTTACCTTCTGCATCAGTTTCATCTTGCCAGTGGAGTCCCTTATCTGGCTTAATGTTTTTTGATCCGACTTTCCAAACACCTGGACCCATTGACATCTTCCTTGGAGCAGATGTATTTCTGTTTGTTTTATCTAGACAATGTGTTCTACATTCCCCACCATGTTGTACTTGAACCACAAAGTGTCATGTCTAAGTTGCGCGTGATTTTCAACGCAGCAGCAAAGGGAAGTCATGGTGTCTCACTGAATGATATTTTACTGCCTGGTCCAAAGCTCGNGTGATTTTCAACGCAGCAGCAAAGGGAAGTCATGGTGTCTCACTGAATGATATTTTACTGCCTGGTCCAAAGCTCGAGATATCTTGTGGAGATTTTGCTCAACTTCCGTTGCTATCACCTGGTATTCATGGCAGACATAAAGCAGATGTTTTGCCAAATACAGATCAGTGAAAGGCACTGAGACTACCAACGCATTTTGTGGAGGTTCTCTGCTGATGAGCCTGTTGCTGAGTATAAACTGAGAACTGTAACTTACGGACTTTCNGTGATTTTCAACGCAGCAGCAAAGGGAAGTCATGGTGTCTCACTGAATGATATTTTACTGCCTGGTCCAAAGCTCAAGATATCTTGTGGAGATTTTGCTCAACTTCCGTTGCTATCACCTGGTATTCATGGCAGACATAAAGCAGATGTTTTGCCAAATACAGATCAGTGAAAGGCACTGAGACTACAAACGCATTTTGTGGAGGTTCTCTGCTGATGAGCCTGTTGCTGAGTATAAACTGAGAACTGTAACTTACGGACTTTCATCATCGCTTTACTTGGACATTCGCACATTGCTACAATTAGCAAAAGATGAAGTGGCCTTTCCCCTGGGGCACAATCGCCTTCGAGTGAAGAGATTTGGGCTGCTCTTAACAGCGATGTCTTGAGAGCCAATGAGGGTGATTGAGCTGAGTATGGAGCAGCGCCGGAATGAAGGACGGGGGAAACAGCAAATCCCTGAGAAAACTGGCTAACCCACAGTATCATCCGGCACAATTTCCACATGTGAAAATTCGGGAGTGACACGGCCGGGGATTGAACCCAGTTTACCTTGGTGGGAGGCGAGCAGGCAGATTCCAACTATGAAGGTTTGCGAGTAATTTCCAACAGCTCCTAGGAGCTGTGGGCAAGAAGGAGGATTGAGTCAACATACATTAATTTGATGAGTCTGCTGACCCTATAGTGAAAGTGCTTGGATTGGAGTGGAACCCAGTGCAGGATGCCTTCAGTTATAAGATTCAGCATCAGGAAAGCAAACCAACAAATAGGAGTATTCTCTCAGACTTTGTCCGGATTTTTATCCTCTAGGGTGACTTGCACCTCTTACAATGTTTGCAAAATGTCTCTTGCAGCACCTGTGGTTTAAAAACATGGACTGGAATGCAACACCACCCCTGAGTATCATCACTAAATGGCAGTTTTTGTCATTGTTACATGTTGCTCGCGACCTTGGTCTCTCGCCCGACTCATGAGCTCCATGGGTTTTAAGACAGCTCGGGATCTGGCAATGCAACTGCAGTATATTTGAAGATTGTTCCAGTTGAAAGGCCTGTAACGTAACTGATGTACAAATATAAGATGGCACCTATGAAAATGATATGATTACCCAGGCTTGAACTCTGAGGTGCACTACTGTTGGCACACCTGCTACAGTATCTGCTCAAACATCCATGTTTGCCAAGGTTTAATAGTAAGAAAATATAATCTTGGTCAGACTCGATGGTTGTGCTGTACTGGCTGGTGTCTTCTCCACATTGGTGGAAAACCTTTGTAGCCAACAGTCACCACAATTCAAAAGCTTATATCAAGCAAATGGTGGAACCATATCCGCTCTGAAGACAACCCAGCGGATTGCGCTTCAAGAGGGCTACTACCAGAACCACTCCTGTAGCACACGTTGTGGTGGTCAGGACCAGAGTGGCTCGTCAAACCATTTGAAGAATGGCGAAGGTCAGCGGTGCAAAGGCAAGATCTCACCCTGTCTTCAAATGAGCTGGAAGAAAAGGTATTAATGTTGGAAACCATAGCAGATTCAGATCCCTTTACTTACAAGCTTTCTCACTGTAACAAGCTGAATCAGGCTATCAGAGATATTGCCTTTGTATCAAGGTCGTAACGTTCCGGCCTTGTTACCTGGCCAATGTTTACTTTGCCACGGCTTGATCAGAGATAGAAACACGAGACTCAGTGAATGAACACCGATTAATTGAGAAAGAAGAAGTTCCAGAGTATTTTGTTATATATACGTTTATTTAACTATTGTAGTTTCACNTTAATTGAGAAAGAAGAAGTTCCAGAGTATTTTGTTATATATACGTTTATTTAACTATTGTAGTTTCACAGTTCAAAGACGGAGTTGCAGTATGCAGAGTACGAACCTCTCACAGATAAATATAAAAGTACCAGTGCAGAAACAGTGCCACCGTAGTTGACAGATTATTCACGTGTCTGAAAATTAGCCCGAAGAAATAATAATTGCTGCTACCTCCCACACAGGCTGAGAAATGAAATAATAAAGTCTAGTTGCCGATCTGGGGGTTCTCGTCCTGCCCGAACGCGGACTAGGCTAGCATTGTATGATGCTTCTCACGACTGCACTGACCTGCCCTCACGGGCGACTGACCCGAAGTACCTTCTTCCGACGACTGACTTGANCATTGTATGATGCTTCTCACGACTGCACTGACCTGCCCTCACGGGCGACTGACCCGAAGTACCTTCTTCCGACGACTGACTTGAATAAGTGAAGGGCGCCAGACAGACGCATCTTTTGTTCTGTCTCGCACCCCCCTCTCCANTTCCGACGACTGACTTGAATAAGTGAAGGGCGCCAGACAGACGCATCTTTTGTTCTGTCTCGCACCCCCCTCTCCAGCGATAAGCGCCTGGCATCCGGCATCTGCCAGCAGCCAGTAGTGTTTGACGCGACACAGGGCGCGAGTTGTACAAATCGATATCGAAACTGCGTCGCAGGAACTAATACTGCGCCGTCAACATAAATGAAACTCTCGTACAACAAAAACTTGTTGATATTGCCTGAAACTGCGTTGGAGGAACTAAAACTTGTCGACGTTGCCTGATCCACAGAAACAAACTAATCTAATTAATGCTGACGCTTCACAAAAAACTAAAAACAACTGACGTTCGAAACGAAACTGTAACCGGACTACTGATAAAACGTAACAGCAGACGTCCACCCTATAACCTACAAAAGCACACGTCTGCCGGATAAACAAACTATCACGGGAAACGAGCCACCGCGGCTTTAAACTTGAACCAGATAAAAATATTACTAAGCTTTCCAAAGCTTCAAACACAAAAAAGAATTTTACACCCGTGTCCCAAAAAATTAAGAATATTGCATCATACAAGGTTCATATATAAATGTTGCAACCCGATTTCGAGGATGGTTGGATAACTAAAACCTCAGGACCTTGACAGTGCCATGAAAATGTTAAGTAAAGTCCAGGAGCAATGCTTCAGTATGGAAATAAAGGCCATTAAAGAGAATTCGTACCTTTCTGCTCCATTTCAAAGGTTTACTCCTTTAATCGGTGAAAATCATGTCCTCAGGGTGGGTGGTAGGCTGCGACAATGTAACCTACCGGTCATAAACAGCCTAACATACTTCCTAGAGAACATTGTCTGACAGAACTTCTCATCCACCATCACCATGAGTTGAATTGTCATCATAGCGTTTAGGCACTGCAGAGAATGCTACAGGAGAAGTACTGGATCTTGTCTGACATGAGAGCCAATTGGCACTACTTATCGCAGTGCTACAAGTGTAGGTGAGTGAAACCCCCTACTGCTTCCCCGATGAAGGNAGAGCCAATTGGCACTACTTATCGCAGTGCTACAAGTGTAGGTGAGTGAAACCCCCTACTGCTTCCCCGATGAAGGAGACATACCAGTTGCCAGAGTTAAGCAGATAAAAACGTTTTAAACTGTGGGAGTTGACCACGCTGGACCCTTTGAGTTTACTCTTGTTCATTCGTACCAGAAGGGCTAAGCTTTACAAGATCTGTGTGTGTGTATTGGTGTGTTTTGCAACCAAGGACATAAATTTAAAAATTTTGTTGAATCTTACACCTGAAGCTCTTCTTGTATCATTCAAATGTTTCATTGGACGAGTTGGCAGATACTCCGAAGAGTACAGTGACTGAGGTACTAATTTCCTTGGAGCTGAACGAGCGCTGCGCAAGTTGCTCCAATTACAANCTCCGAAGAGTACAGTGACTGAGGTACTAATTTCCTTGGAGCTGAACGAGCGCTGCGCAAGTTGCTCCAATTACAAGATAACCAAAATGAAGTCGTCAGTGCAACTGTGAAATATGGTGTAGCTTAAAATTTTAATCCATCGGCAGCCCCACATTTAGGAGGATTGTGAGAGGCAGGTGTGAAGGCCATGAAGACACACTTGTCTCGGGTTGTAGGGAATCAGCTGCTTTCCCATGAAGAATTTGGCACACTACTGGTACAAGTTGAAGCAGTCTCTCACACTTTTGCCCACTGCGCTCAAACCCTCAGGATTAAGATTTGCTGACGCCAGGACACTTTCTGACCATGGAACCTCTCACTGCACTTTCAGAGCCTGACCTGTCACCAATGCTGCTGAATTTTCTCGCCTGATGGCAGCTAGTGGAGTGACATCACCAGGACTTCTGGAGAAGTTGGCACCGGGACTATCTGCATACGCTACAACAATGTCACAAATGGAACAGAGCTAACATCAAAATCACACCAGGAATGCTGGTGCTGCTGTGAGATGACAGCGTGCCCACCCTCCACAAGTGCCGAGGTCGTGTGATGGAGCTTCACCCCGGAGCAGATTGTGTGGCTAGGGTAGCCACTTAACACCTCTAGTGGGCCATTGAAAAAACAATGTGTTAAATTGTGCACTTTGTTTTAAAATTTTTTTTTTAAGTTGGCCAATATGTTAGGTGCTGATGAGGACGACATAGTTTCAAACTTGGCGCCCAGTGCATTGGATAATCATTTGTGTTGCTACGTTGGCAGCACTATTAACTGAGTAGAGAATAACAGTTGGCAAGACAGCGGAAAAACAGTAAGACACGTTGTGTGCAAATATAGAATTAACAGCTAAATCCCATATACAAGTCATGTTAAAGTGATTTCGCGTATAATTTGTTATTTTACAGGTACAGAACACACAAACACCTTACTCTAAATGCAAACGATAACCCACAAAAACGTAAGCAGTATGTAAATAATATCCACCTTTATATCACTGTATGATACATAACTCTAACAAAACACGCTGGTCACCTTAAATATTTCTCAATGATGTTAAGCAACTACCAGGCAGTAAAATTCCATTCATTGAGCAAAAAGTCAACAACACACAGCTATTCAGCAACTCAACAGCTTCACTTTACAACCTTGTTTATTGTTTAGTAACTACTGGGCGGATAAATTTTGTTGACAAAACTGACAAATATGAAGAGATGAGAAACCAAGTCTCAGATTCGTCACAAACACCCAATGAGAAAAAAGATGTCAATGACAAAGTGTCTTCTTTGTTTATATGTTATACCATCTCCAAATTTACCATTAATCAAATGTCGCAGACTTCTAACAAAATATTCATTAAACCCGTAAAAAAATTACAAGCTTTTATTACACCGTACAATAATGCACCAATCCGTAAATTTTATGGACAAATTGTAAAAGTTGGCAGGTGTGTACCTGGGACACAAGAACTGTATAAAAACATAGCTAATGAGACCATGTAGACTGAAATAAAAATGCTGCAGGAAAAGCTCTACATCCATAGTGTCTAACTGGCGACAGAATACAAGAGTAATCTGTCAGTCTTTTCATGTTGCTCACACGTGATGACTTGCAGTAGCAGAGGTACCATGGTAACTCCAGTGGTCATCCTAGCCGCAGGTAACATGGTAAGAGACAGATCAAGTATGGGTGGTTCGTGGGTCCAGAGCAATGATGGCATATAATGAATTACAAGTAATCATGCTAAGCAGTAACTATTACTTAGNGTGGTTCGTGGGTCCAGAGCAATGATGGCATATAATGAATTACAAGTAATCATGCTAAGCAGTAACTATTACTTAGTAATTTTAAACTTGGCATTAATTAGAAGTAAGACGAAGTTATTTTTACTTGTAATCTACTTATGAGGAAAGTGATGAAATCATTACGTATCAGTAATCGTTACATTCTTTCACCTTTATCTGTAAATTTTCTTTTAATATTTCTATACAATTGAATTTTACAGTTTTGCCATCATATTAATAAACACAACAGTCACAATATCTATGGCAATCAACACACACTCGATAGTGCATTAGCTACTGCTTCCTGCCATTCTCTGCTGTGTTTCTATGCAAAATCAGTCCCTCTAACCCATGAAAGCTCCATGCAAATGCATGGTGCACAAATATATCTGACACCTATAGTTGGCATAATATCTCAATGTGAAAAAAAAAACAGTAACAGTGGCAATGTTAAGCTACATGGATGGTAGTGATGAAAACACATTTACCTTTTGCTTATTAAAAAAAATTATTTTAACTTCCAGGAAAGCAATAAAAAAATATGTCTATAAAGGGCAAATCATGTGTTGGTTACAAGCTCCTAGGCTCAAAATAGAGCTCCACATCAAACTTGAGAAAAAATAACAGTAAGTATTTTGATTACTGATAGAGTGTGCTCTTTTATTATTGAGTTTAACTGCAGATGGTGGCACTTGGTCCTATTATATTCTTATTTGGCAGAAACATGATGTATGCACCAAAAATAAANTTTAACTGCAGATGGTGGCACTTGGTCCTATTATATTCTTATTTGGCAGAAACATGATGTATGCACCAAAAATAAAATATCCAAGACATGTTCCAATTTGTATTGAGCTTTGTTTAATTCGCATTTAGATATTTCGTAAAAATTTGGTTGGAACACTATGAAATTCAACTGTGCTCCTTGCCATACTTTGTTTGTCATGTCGTGACTTGTAGACTCCTCCAAAGTTCCTACCTCATGAGCAGTGTGGTACCCCGCCGCGTCTGGCCGAGCGGCCTGTTATTCGCAGTATGTCACTGCTTCAGTTCACTAGATACTGCAGACGTGAACATGGCTGGGTACACAAATTCTGAAGTAAATGACATGGTCTTGGTGTATGGTGAAGTGAGAGGCAATGGCAGGGCGGCTGCTCGTGTGTACAGCCAAAGATACCCTGCACGACGTCAGCCGAACCACCAGACATTCGCACACCTTACACAGCGACAATGAGAAACAGGCCCATTTCAGCATCAATGTTAACCTGGTCGACCGAGAACAGTCCGCTCTCCATAGTTCGAAGAGGCGGTTTTAGAGAATGTAATGGACAACGCTTTGACGAGCATCCGCGTGGAAAATGGATGCATCAAATGGCACAGTATGGTGTGTCCTCCGCTCCATGAACAGTTGCTGCAACCATACCATGTGCGTAGGGTACCACCAATGGGGTCAGCAGATTATGCCCCGCTGCCATAATGTTGCCAGTGGTTCATCCAGCAGAGTGAAATTGATCCAGACTTTTATTGTGAAATTGTTTGTGATACGCCACCTGCATAATCTCAAATTATTCCAGTGTGTGTTCTGTTGTGCTGTCAGGTAGTGCCTTCAATACAGATGAGAGAATGCTACGTCACTGAATTTACATGTGTTTACACACATTAGTACAGAGTCATGCTACTGGGCCCATTAGTCATTATCACTACTCCCAACGTATCGCATTGTACAGCACACATCATCACTTGATACACCAAACACATGTTTATCATGGATACAGTCCCAATTAGCCAGTGCAACCAACCTACTGTTCTCTTCGTTTCTACTCTGTGTTGCACAATCTGCAACCTACACAGCTACACTTTGGTGTAGCACATTTACTAATGCTAATCTGTTTGCTGCATGTTCGTTCGTGGCCATACTCATTCGGCAGCGAATCCCAGCTGTATTTCTTTGGATGCAGGAAGGGTTGCCTAATCACCAAGCCATGGTATTGCTACCACTAAATACGTAGTTAGCGATTTTACTGGAAACTGTGAGTCCTAGAGAGTTGTCACTAGTTCGTCTTATTTGCTAATTACAATGCCTACTTCATCCAACGGTATCCACATTCAGATTAACCTCATGTTGTAAATGTTGCAGGCAATCAAAGGGTGCCAACCCCTATTATTTACATGGAGGTGTGTATGGCGTACCATTCCGTCCTTTTATCTAAGATCTTGGTTCAATTAATCCGCATACTAATTTGTGTACCTCTAACACGTGTACTTTGCATAATATGCCACGTAATATGCTTGTAGCACTCCATCTTTAAGGGGCTTCTACAGCTCTTATTATTTGAGATGTCCTATATCATTCTTCCTCTTTTCCTCTCACGAATCACGTGCCCTAGTTTGTACACATGTTTCCTAAACACATTGTTTATACATACACACACACACACACATATATATATATATATGTATATATAGTCACATTCTCCCTTTACTTTCCCCGTCGGGACCTGGTGGTTATTCTAGCAAAGCCGTACGGGGAACCAAACCCGGATGCATCCCTACACTCCCTCTCGTCTTACCACCGTTAGTCAATAATGCTGCCCGCTACACAATAGGGCCTACCGTTATTTAAACCTACAAAATAATTCTAAAAGCAGTTGTTCCAGCACTATTCACGCAGAAATAATATTCGTCAAAGATGAAATGAGAAGTCGGAACTACTCACACTGTGATCAACCCTTGAAATTTGACAGTTATGTTTCTCCAATACATGTTTTTTTAGTAGTAATACACACAAACAACTCCCGTCATTCAGTTTTTTTAAATNTCCCGCCCGACCTTTTTGAAAAATATATTTCCCGAATTTTTCCCGAAAAGTCGGGATCCCGCCCAGCTCTAGTTTACACACATTAGTACAGAGTCATGCTACTGGGCCCATTAGTCATTATCACTACTCCCAACGTATCGCATTGTACAGCACACATCACCACTTGATACACCAAACACATGTTTATCATGGATACAGTCCCAATTAGCCAGTGCAACCAACATACTGTTCTCTTTGTTTCTACTCTGTGTTGCACAATCTGCAACCTACACAGCTACACTTTGGTGTAGCACATTTACTAATGCTAATGTTTGCTGCGTGTTGGTTCGTGGCCATACTCATTCGGCAGCGAATCCCAGCTGTATTTCTCTGGATGCAGGAAGGGTTGCCTAATCACCAAGCCATGGTATTGCTACCACTGAATATGTAGTTAGCGATTTTACTGGAAACTGTGAGTCCTAGAGAGTTGTCACTAGTGTGTCTTATTTGTTAATTACAATGCCTACTTCATCCGATGATATCCACAATCAGTTTAACCTCATGTTTAAATGTTGCAGGCAATCAAAGGGTGCCAACCCCTATTATTTACATGGAGGTGTGTATGACGTACCATTCCGTCATTTTAGCTAAGATCTTGGTTCAATTAATACGCATACTAATTTGTGTACCTCTAACACGTGTACTTTGCATAATATCCCACGTAATATGCTTGTAGCACTCCATCTTTAAGGGGATTCTACAGCTCTTATTATTTGAGATGTCCTATATCATCCTTCCTCTTTTCCTCTCACGAATCACGTGCCCTAGTTTGTACACATTTCCTAAACAAGTTTATATATATATATAATCAGGTTGCAGCTTAACCGTGGAGCCACCAGTACACAGTCAAATTTTGAACAGCTGACACCAGTTGCATGCCGCTACTATTA
This sequence comes from Clitarchus hookeri, assembly GCA_002778355.1. Classification (NCBI taxonomy): domain Eukaryota; kingdom Metazoa; phylum Arthropoda; class Insecta; order Phasmatodea; family Phasmatidae; genus Clitarchus; species Clitarchus hookeri. The sequence continues at coordinate 261,712 of NQII01001342.1, forward strand.
ATAACCCACGCACANTTGAACAGCTGACACCAGTTGCGTGCCGCTACTATTAATAACCCACGCGCACACTGTTAATTACCTGGTTGCAATAGTGTGATGCAATACCGATTCATTTTAATATTAAAAGTGTTCTGGTACTACATTTACACACGTTTTTATCAGTGAATATGTGTCAAACTTGGAAGTATTAGGAATTCAGAGAAAATGTCCAGACAGCACATTTTCATTCATAATAATAAAGTATTTCACGAATAAAACTGATGCCTTCTCCTCAAAATGGCAAGATCTTTTAGTTTACAATCGTTCATACATGCTGAGGCTATTTATAAATTAACGTTGGCATNACACTGTTAATTACCTGGTTGCAATAGTGTGATGCAATACCGATTCATTTTAATATTAAAAGTGTTCTGGTACTATATTTACACACGTTTTTATCAGTGAATATGTGTCAAACTTGGAAGTATTAGGAATTCAGAGAAAATGTCCAGACAGCACATTTTCATTCATAATAATAAAGTATTTCACGAATAAAACTGATGGCTGCTCCTCAAAATGGCAAGATCTTTTAGTTTACAATCGTTCATACATGCTGAGGCTATTTATAAATTAACGTTGGCATNCTCCTCAAAATGGCAAGATCTTTTAGTTTACAATCGTTCATACATGCTGAGGCTATTTATAAATTAACGTTGGCATAGAGTACGACTGGATGAAATGACAGAATATCACATTAGCATGAATATTATTTGCAGCATGAATGACTCCTATGCAACCACATTACGCATGGTTTTAATAAATAAATAACATTTATTTTTGCTGTGTTACTGTAATGGAAGGCAAATTAACACACATAAAATGGCGAACCAACCTCAGAAATGCTTGGCGATTGCAGGCCGAATCCAAATTATTAGCAAGCAGGGTTGCTTCACACTGAAATAGGTTACGCTAAAATATTTATAGAACTCACGGAAAATTTAAATCTCAGAGGATTCGTTAGCATATTCGCACTGTACACATGAAAAAGTGTAATTTCATGAGGGCATGGTTTCTGAAGCGAGCCACGTGCAGTGGCCAACAGATGGTAGCACAGTCACCTATTTTGCTGCTGTGTCATAAGTGTACTGGCACATCCTTTTAAAGAGAATTTTTCATCTCGTGTGGGCTCGAAACTACTCTGGTTTGAAATATATTAAGTCAAATTATAGTACAAATATTTCAAAAATACTCTGTGATAGATGATCAGCCTATTCAATTAATATGAAGCATGCACAGGGTGACGTTAGCAGCAAGCACTAGCTATGGCCTATGATGAAGACATAAACTAAACTAAACTATCGCATACGGCGTTCCATTTTGTTTTAACACCTTCACATTATTCTAGAACGAAGTTTAATTTGTTGCACTATAACAGCTGTTTTGTAACTATATAAAATAAAATACATAGACATTTTGTCTTCGATCTTCCCGACCGCATATTTCTCCGATGTCTATTGTGCTAATGTAGGCTGTCAAAACAGCCAAGGTGAAATTTTATTACAATTGTTCTCGCATCAGCTGATACAGAATTTTGTGTACTGATGATAATATAATTTATGACGTTGCCACACACTGGCTGTCAAAAAATTGAATTATTGTATAACACTATTATTTGATTACATAACCTACGTGTATAGAATATAGGCCTAAAGTACATTTTCCCCTCAAATGGATAATAAAAGCATTAATTAAACACCAAAGGCAATAAGACAATTCAGTATTAGTGGCAATTCTTTTTACTGTATAAAGTACTAAAAATTAGGTTTCAAAATTGTTTAAAAAATAGTACATTAACAGTAATGGAACAGTAAAATAATCTTGACATATTTTAAAGCAGCACACTATTTGATAGTTGAAAGTTAGCCACCTGCTGGCTGTTTTTGGCCAGTCAGCAAAACTTCTCTATAGAATTTTCTTTTGAAAACAACCATAGAATTCACATTTTTAAGGTTGGTAGGCAGCACAATCCAGACATGGCTGGCTACGCAGCTAAATTATCATTTAAATGTGCTGGCGTGACTTGGTATTTGGGGATCTTTCATTTCTGGAAATTGTAAGTATGGACGGAATTCAGCTGAATTAGTTTGGATGTTAAGAACTGCAGAATATTGTTCAGACTAACTGACAAAGTTTTATAGTAATGTTATAGCATCACCCATTTTTGTCAACAGCTCTGTAATGTGAGTGGTCCTTTTTAGACTGTAAATGTACCTTATACATGCATTTCACGGTTTTCCACTCTGCATTGCAACAAATAATCTATATTACAGAACAGGCCTGAACAGAAGCGGGATGCAGATATCAAAAACTAAAGTGGTACAAGAGTAAGAAAACCTGACTCAAATGTGGTGTGCTTGTTTATTACATTGCCAAAATATGCAAGTCGCATCGTGTGACAGCGTAACGGTTATGCCTTAGAAGGGACTGGTTGTTGTGAAGGCTTAAATGGATTAAAGACACTGCCCGTGTTGCATCAACTTCCACAGATATTAATTTGGCAGTAGCTATTGATTTCTTATAGCATATTATTAGTACTGATGGTCATATATTTATATTTTGTTTATTTAACTTCAATTTTTTTAATATAATAATTATGCAATTGTTCTAAACCAGGCCTGCCTTTTTTTACGCAGTTATTCAATTTTTACGGATATTTTAAAGTTAAAAATGATCAACGGAAATACACTGAAAATCACTGATATTTACAAATGCAGATGCAATATTTTATATTTCACCGACGTGCATCAAAAACAAAAACTTTACATTCAACAAATATTGCCAAGACGCCAGTTAAAACTACGTCACATTACAAGCCATAGATGCATTGTTTCTCCGTGTGTAGAAGAGTGTCTAAGCTTATCAATACAAAGGCTGTGTGCTCAATCAAAATATAGTGTAGAATAGTTGGCAGCAGTGCCACCACATTATGTTTTCACAGATTCTAACAGAAGTTGCGAACTGTTCCCATGACATGTCTACGACACAGGTTCATGCTACATTTGTTTACTTCTTGCATGAATTGGGTTGGGTTAAGTTTTATATTTTGCCATTTACTTTGGTTAAGAGGAAAAAAAACTAAAGGCATCGCCGGACAGATCCTTGTACAAACAGCGATATCGCAAAGAGTGGGTAACAAGAGCTAAAGTGGCTTAAACCAGGTGCAACATAATTTTCAGCCATTAGGTCAGTCTGCAACTCCGAATTCAACATGACAGAGGGCTGTCTGAAAGACTTGCATCGGTACGAAGGTAGATAAGTTTGTGTGAGAAATCAGCGCACTGCTGATAATAGTGGTTCTTCATCCAGTGTTATCAAGCAAGACAATAAAANAGAGGGCTGTCTGAAAGACTTGCATCGGTACGAAGGTACATAAGTTTGTGTGAGAAATCAGCGCACTGCTGATAATAGTGGTTCTTCATCCAGTGTTATCAAGCAAGACAATAAAATAGTTGATGCAGAGCTCTTATTGGCAAATTTTGTTTGCGAAAATGATTTGTCAGTGAAGAGGTAATAGTTGTTTTGTAATACTAAGAACATTTTCTTAAAATATAAAAACTGATATGCAAATAATTTTGTATGTATTATTTTAGTGAATGAAAGCAATATTCTAGGATGTGTGATGTAAATATTTTTCTATTTGATTTTACTTAAGCATACTAAACAAGTAGTAAATTACTCAAATATTTGTAGAAACAAATGCTATTTGTGAAACAATAAAGGCATAGCTGAAACTTACCCACATTTCGCAAGAAACAATTTTCTTTTTTTTACTACATATTTTTTATTTCGCTATTATTTTACATCTCCTATTCCGAATAACTCTCAAATGGTTCTGAAAATAACAAATTTCAGTTTTAAATTTTACATGATTTTACAGGATTTTGAAACTGATCTTGGTGGCAGACCTGCTCTAAACCTACATTTATTTTTTCTATTGTAGTNACCTGCTCTAAACCTACATTTATTTTTTCTATTGTAGTTCGGATGTCATTGGGGTTGGTTTCAATACATAATTGTGTATCATCAGCATACTGATGACATGATACATGTTTGAAACTCGCTGGTAATTCTACAATGTAAACTGAGAAGAAAAATGGGGCTAGTATACTTCAATGAGATACACCAGACTCTATAAACCTTTCTTTGGATTACGATGTGCCTGTACCTTTTTCTACTTTGACCTGCTGTTTGCGGTTACTCGCACAAGTCCAGAACCATATGAGAGTTCTCTGTAAGATGCCAACTTTTAAAAAGTCATGATAATATAATTTCATGGTGTAAGTGTGTCAAATGCCTTGNGGTTCTGAAAATGACAAATTTCAGTTTTAAATTTTACATGATTTTACAGGATTTTGAAACTGATCTTGGTGGCAGGCCTGCTCTAAACCTACATTTATTTTTTCTATTGTAGTTTGGATGTCATTGGGGTTGGTTTCAATACATAATTGTATATCATCAGCATACTGATGACATGATAAATGTTTGAAACTCGCTGGTAATTCTACAATGTAAACTGAGAAGAAAAATGGGGCTAGTATACTTCAATGAGGTACACCAGACTCTATAAGCCTTTCTTTGGATTACGACGTGCCTGTACCTTTTTCTACTTTGACCTGCTGTTTGCGGTTACTCGCACAAGTCCAGAACCATATGCGAGTTCTCTGTAAGATGCCAACTTTTAAAAAGTCATGATAATATAATTTCATGGTGTAAGAGTGTCAAATGCCTTGGAAACCATTTACTTTCTGTATAAAATGTCCTGGCAATCTACCAACGTGTCCTGCACCGTGCTTATAGTATTATATTAAATAATAAGAAAAAACTTCAAGGAGAACTGTAAATGCTAAATTTTCTTAACTATTATTTGCTTCTTTGAATGTTCTTGTAAGACTTATATTAGTGCTATGATACAAATCTGAAAAGTGTCCTTTACATTCATTGAACTGTTGTGAAATATTCCATTGACACAGTATGTATTCTAAAATAATTCCAAATGTCTAAAAAAAAAAGTAGCACATATATAGTGTTCCAATAACTCTGCAGTGCTATAAATGTTTTAAAGTATAAAATAAGTATGTTTAATTACACATCATAAGTTGCAATTATTTTACTTTAACTTATGGGTAAAAAGTGATATAATTTACACTGCAGTAAAAGAGTTAATGTATTTAAAATGTTAGAAATCAAAGTATGTGTATAACTTTACTAATTACTTTCACTAGAAATAATTTTACGTGTATTTAGTTAAAATGTTCAACAAGTTGTACTTAAGCCCAATTACATTTCCTCTGAACTTTTACCATCAGTGGTCCAAAGTCAAATACATGTTGCTGCTTGCCATGTAATGTGGCGGGTCAGTTCGTAGCTTGTTTTATGGTTTAAATTGATGTACACTTCCACATCCTTTACTTTCAATTAATAGGAAAATTTGCTTTGATGTTTTTATACAACTGTGTAAACAATGGGATTTCCAATGAGATGTTCAATAATCTATTTCCAAAAGCTATACAATAATTACTCCTAAACAACTCTCCCCACCAGAATTTAGAGTGTTTTCACATGGTCTAAACTAGTGATGTCCAATTTGATTCCTCAATACCCTCGATTCTTGACAAATCGTGGAATCGAGAATCGGAAGACAAAGAATTGAAGCATTAAAAACCAATTACTACAAACAGATAACCTTTCACCTCTCCAAAACAGTTTAAAACTACCTGATTTATGGCAATAACTGAATCATTCTTGGAAAATTATTTTGTGCGTAAAAAAATTAGATGCGGAAATAATCTAAAAATAAACGATGCTGGCGGTGTTTGAATTCACCATTTAATATATTAGTATTTAGGAGCTTCAGTTCGGTCGCCGTCGACAATCGCTTATTTAAAGATGGCCGTGATTTGTTAGTTTATTATTTTAGCAAGTTTTGTTACATACTAAAAATTAAATAAATACTAATGTACCAAGTGCGTCATTATTTTGACGACTAATTCAGGTTGCATGACCTTTCAGTAAACTAAAAGTGCTAATTCGAACACGGCCTCACTTTTTGCGTGACCTATACTTTACACGCTCGAATAAAAAAGTGCTTTAAAACCTACCACATAGCAGATGATTGCAACGTTTCTACAGCAAAGGATTTATATAAAGAACATAGCACATTATTAATTTGTACACAACAGAAACTAACTTTTTATTCCACTCGTGGAATATTCACATTTGCACTGTGCCTTCATGTGGCTTTGATATGACGTTTCTTTGTTCACAAAGTCATAAATTACGTGTGCACACTTCACTGTTTACGTTATGACTTGGTAAGGAACGAGAAGAAATTATATTTGTGCCGTTGTAATATTTCCGAGAAAAAAAAGTATTATCGTAAAAGGAAACTAAGTTTCTCGACATCTTACGGCTTTGGAACGACCATCTGGCGTCTGCCATGATTGTTTGACTAGTCTACTAGCACGTTGGCTTAATATGGCGGCAGCGCTGATAGTATAGAAGCAAACAAACCACTCCACTCAAAATACAAAATGCATGCGTTTGATTATAACAAGACTAATATTTCCATTCAATCGTTTTAAAAAATGAGCAGTGTAATTTATCTGTCTTCCAAATAAAATGTTTGCGAAATGCCTTTATATGTAGAGGCAATAATGGAGATTTTTCGTCCTCCCGCGGGAAAAATTATTTTCAGTCCCGCCCGAAATTTTCTTTCCTCAAATCTCAGTCCCGCACCGCTATGTTCTGTTTATGGTAAACACCAGCCTGTTATAGTACTATGAATCTACGTCCTGCAATTGTTGTGCCTATCAATTGCATGTGATGAAAATATATATTTTTTTAAAACTTAATTGTTTTCACTGTGCTATTCTTGGCAACTTTTTAATAATTTAATGTGTTTGTGAACATTTATCATGGCAAGTGAAGTGGTTGGAATTATTTTCGAATAAACTGCATTAACAAAAGTTTTGCGGTATGCTAGTCATTTTGCAGAAAAATCTATGAGTTTCAAAGTTGATCTTAGTGTGATAAGCATGTGTTACTTTTGAACTTCGTTATTTGGTAAGATGTATGTTTTCAATGCCTGTTTATATTATCTCATATGCCTCTTGCTTGAACTTTTTGGATTTTCATATGAATATGCTCCCACTGTTCAAGTGTTATATAATTTATATTAGTAATACTCCTAATGTAGGCTTAGTTTAAATAATTAAATTTCACACCCTGCTATACGGTATTTCGTTCTGTAAAGTAATTGTCTGTAACTAAAGGAATTGCAATTTTTGGAATCGAGTGGTATCGGCATCGAGATTCGAGAAAAAGTGGAATCGTTACATCACTAGTCTAAACACTAATTTAAAACTGATATGGCCTGCAANGCATCGAGATTCGAGAAAAAGTGGAATCGTTACATCACTAGTCTAAACACTAATTTAAAACTGATATGGCCTGCAATGGCAGAACAGTATGTGAGAGTACTTTTTACAGCGAAAGATATTTTAAAGCTATAATCAAATATACAATTAAACTGTGGAATGGTAAACACTCACCATTTGTGCTTTAGCTTTGTCCAGCTTTGCTTCAAACTCCAAACGCACTGCTTTCTCAATCAACTGCTGGCTTGGTGCTGCACATTTTTTGAGATTTGCCACCTCCTGTTCTTTTATGTTAAACTTTGCTTTCAGGTCAAGCAATGTTTTCTTCAACTGCATATTCTCTCTGCATGCTTTATCACACTGCTCCTTCACTTCTGCCATGTGTTTCACATATTCTTCGTTCTTTATTTCCAGTTCACGCAAGGCCAACTGCCTCGCTCCAAGGACAGCACACACACTGTTTTCACGGCAACTGTCAGACAGCATGGAAAGTTTAAAGTAAAGAGCATCCAACTTTTCTTCAAGCAATTGTACAAAAGTTTCCACTTTTAATGAAGTTACAGAAACTACCTGATCACAGCTCAGTTTTGCTGCTGTTACTGTTTCTGAAACTTGTTCTTGGAGACTGGAAACCTGGTTCTTACTATCTTGAAGTTCAGAAAAGTAACTCTCCACAATATTTTGTTTAGCCGAAAGATCACTTTGGAGATTGCATATTTTGACATTAAGGTCAGTTTTAATGTCTTCAGATAGTTTATTTATGCACACACTTTTCTTCTCCGTATCATGAATATGCAATTCAAGAGATGCAACTTGGTCTGCACATTGTGCTTTCTCAAGTTTCAGTTTGTCAAATTCATTTAGTAGTGAGGCATACTTTTCGCTCTGTTTGCAAACCTCAATTTCATTGACAAGGACAATATTGTTATATGAAAGTTCCAATTCAATTTTGCTGCTTTCAATTTCAGAAAATTCCTCTTTCAATTTGTCTAATTCTGCCAATGTACAATCCTTTTCCTGCTGCATTGCTTCCAAAGCTTTATCCCACCCACACTTCATTAATTCCAACTCATTGAACTTATTCTGCAAGGCAGTGTATTTTTCTGTCATGTTATGTAATTTCTCTTCAATCAGCCCCATTTCTTCACACAACTTCACATTACAATTTTGAAGAGCATTCCTTTCCTTCTCACTTTCAGCTAAAGACTGTTCCAACAGTAATTTGTTATCTGCTAATGTCTTAATAACAAGCTCTTTATCATCAACTGTGGTTTTAAAACATCTTTCAGCAATATTACTTGCTTCACTGTTCTTTGTTAATTCAAAGGTTACCTTTTCAAGTTGACTTCTCAAGGATTCCAAGTTGGAAGTGAGCTCTTCATTTTTTCTCATTAATTCTTCACAATGGTGAGACAACTTGTTCAAGCTTTCATCACTACTCGCAGCAAGACTGTCTTTCAACACTTGTAAATGCTGCTTGTCTATGAGTGTTTCAGTGTAATTTGCTTTTAGCAACTCTATCTGCTGACAAAAACCACTTTGTTCCTCCAGCAATTCTAGAATCTTCAGACTTTGGCTTTCAGAAAGTGTCTCTCGCTGCTTTGCGTTATCTTTCAAATTTTTTACATTTTCTTCAGACATTGTTATTATAGTTTCCAAATGGGCTATTTTCTCCATCAGGCTACCAGATTTCTGCAACAAATCTGAATTTTTTGAAACAGACATTTCCAGTTCACATTTTACATTGTCAAGAGTCTTGGTTAGAGCAGCAACTTCCTCCTTAAAAGATTCTACAGTTGATTTTGATACATGCTCTTCATTTAATAATTTATTGTTTGTTGTGGTCAACTCGGACTGAATTAATGCATGTTTATTACTCAACTCCTCAAAATTAATTTCCAGCTGTTTAACCTGTAATGAAAAATTAGTTAATATTACAGTGGTTCTATGTACCAGTAATAACAGATCAAAACTTTAAATTTATATTAGGCTATAAACCAGAAAATTATATTCACACAGTCCAGTTTGAACTTTCACAACTGGAAATTCCAATCCCTTATTCCCGAATTCTCTGCAACCTTCTCCACAACTATTTACTTTACTCTAGCCCCTTGTTTAGGCTATTCACGGTAAAGTGAGCACTTTTGAGGTCCTTAGTTAACGTCTAAGGTTACAATAAAATACATTTATTGACTCTTATTCCAAATGACGGACCTTCAAAAAGTGCTCTCTTTGCCATGAATAGCTTATAACTGAGTTTATGGAGATAAACATAAACACACACACACACATTTGATTGAAAAAACTTATAAGTGATTCATTAATACAGTGAATGTTCTTGGAGAGTTCTTGAATTACATAAGCTACATTCCCAGAAATAATAATTTAAATACAAAAAAAAACACACATTTTACTATAAACAAAAATAGAAGACAAGAGAGAGAAAAAGATTCCCACAACAGTGTCCAAAGTCAATATTTCTGCACCTCTTNGCACTTTTGAGGTCCTTAGTTAACGTCTAAGGTTACAATAAAATACATTTATTGACTCTTATTCCAAATGACGGAGCTTCAAAAAGTGCTCTCTTTGCCATGAATAGCTTATAGCTGAGTTTATGGAGATATACATAAACACACACACACATTTGGTTGAAAAAACTTATAAGTGATTCATTAATACAGTGAATGTTCTTGAATTACATAAGCTACATTCCCAGAAATAATAATTTAAATACAAAAAAAAAACACACATTTTACCATAAACAAAAATAGAAGACAAGAGAGAGAAAAAGATTCCCACAACAGTGTCCAAAGTCAATATTTCTGCACCTCTTNATAAACAAAAATAGAAGACAAGAGAGAGAAAAAGATTCCCACAACAGTGTCCAAAGTCAATATTTCTGCACCTCTTCATGAATACTTAATGGTGTGGAAATAAAATGCAAGAGATCTGAATATGTAGTATGAAATTAAAACACGGGCGAGGAAGATTGTGTGCATTTACAACATATCCACCATGAGTTCACCATTCAGTACAAACTGCTCCTGCCTCTTGGATTTGAACTTGAATCATGGCTGACAGTTTTTGTAACTGGTACAAGTCACAGTACGAATATAAACACAGGACATAGATAAAAAGAATTAGAGTTAAATGCACTTAAGCTATGGCACTACAATGGCAGAAAATAGGTGCCACCGGACAACATTTTTTTCGCCTGCCTTGTGCATGACATTACCGCCAAGCCACCGGCCGGCTGCATAGCTAGAGTGCTTGCACTAAGAGCAACTAGTATGTGCGTCCGCTCTTTCAGTTGTACGTGAAGGCTTAAAACAGTTATGCTGGATATTATTGTACGCATTATCAATGACTCTGAATATAAATAGTTACAAAAAATTAATGAAGACTGTTTTCCAAAACTAGTATTTGATGTTGCTAAAGTATATTGATTGCACGAATTGAACATGTCAACACTGAAAAATGTAAGTGTGAATGAGTAATTTACACTACACAAATAAGTGCATTCACACATACTTTTAACGTTCTGGTAAGTATAAACTTGAGAAGAAAAGTTAAAATTAAATAATAAACATATTTAAATATAAAGATAGAATATTGTTGCATGAAAGTATAACAATTTATATGCTTATATCACAAAGTTTTTCATTTTCTTTGTTTTAAGTTTTAAACTTTGAGCAAACCTTTTTATTCTAATATACTGCCTCGTTCTAGCAAAGCACAGTTTATACTTCTGCTGGAAAAGTGATCATGATTTATTATATTTGTTAAAGATGCAAAACTTTTTTTTAAAGCAGCTGTGATTGACACGCACTCGTAAGAAAATGTATTTTATCCAGCGTGAAGATGTGGTGAGTGATTTTTCCGCTGGGCGTGAAAGAAGAAGGGGAAGAGGACGATATGCCCAGAAATGCAAGGGAGGGAAATGGGCGTGAGCGAGTACTTTGCCTTTTGCCGCGTGCCTGTCTAGCATAAAAGAAAAAAGGCGACCAAAGAGTGACACCTGCTCTACAGCATAGCTAGCTACACTGTCACATGGTGATGTACTAAGGAGAAACTAAGCAAGGCGCCGAAAAATAAACGTGCCCTTCCTCAGGCCGTGTTCTAATCCATTGGAGTTTCGTTTTTCATCATTTGTATTTAGAATTTTGTAATGTTTAGTCAGAACACCACGAAATTGAACTGTCTAGCACATCATGCTGCTATTATTTTGGTGTTATCATGATTCCAAAATTAATACGTCACAAAGTCTTAAAATAAACAAATTATTCCCCAAAGTTGTTAGAGAATCGTTACAAATTTTAAATTAACAAAATAAAACCAATAAAACGGGAAATTGATACTTAACAAAACATTGTCATGAGAAAATACCTATTACAATAATATTTCAGCAACAAGCCAAATTGCAGTGAAGTCATTAATCAAGCCCCAGTTTTCATGCCGCCTATGGTTGTGCAGGGGAGCAGTGAAAAGGAAAGGGGCAGAAGTGGAAAAAATAATAACTGTTGTGCTTTACAAAGTACAAATTAAACACATCACAATCTTTTAAAAATGTTGTTGGGTTACTAACAAAATACTAGTTTTTTTTTTACTACTAATGGAAATTCTAATTTGCGCTTCAGAACGTTTTGCTAACATGAATACAAACACAAGTAAGTTATGAAGGATCTAATGCCAGGCACTGCAAATGTTGTCAATTGTTGCGATACCATTATAAAGGTGGTGATTCTGGCTTCACAGAAGATATGGTGTACAGTATTCACCACCACAACAAAGACACTGTTACAACATGGTCCATAAAAATGTAATTTTTATGGTGGTGTGTTGTATGGCCCCTAACAGAGGCGATGGCTATGGAGCTGAAGTGCATTTCCTGAAGACGTAGTACTATAGGTGTAAGGTGTCATGAAAGTTCTCTGGATTTCTTGAGAAAGTTGTTTAAGTATAATTGCTATTGCAGTATATACTAGACATTTGAGGAAATCTGCAACTATCATATCTTCAGCTTAGTTCTATTTTCAACAATAATCACCGCAATGAAACATCCACAGCAACAACAAAACATTCATAGCAGCAACAAAACGATGTCAATGGCAACAGTCCCCTCCTGATCTTCAACGGCTTCAACAGCTGGTTGGGTCAGCAGCCTGAAAAAAATGCCCCTGCATCTTATTTGATCCGTTCACCACTATTCATCTAGCACCTCAACCAGTTAACTACCCTTTCTTCTATAATTCTCTTCACTCCCATCAGCCAAATCTCCCTCTGTCTCTACCCACCACTTACCATTCCATTATCTATGGTAACCTCTTCTTCCTTCATGTTCTTCGCATGGCCATACATCCTCAATCTAGAAACCTCTATCCTGCCCTACCTGGGTGTGTACCTCCAATATCACCCTATACCCACTACCAAAACATAAAACATTACCACTTTACCACAGTTAATAGGTCACCATTCTGTAGGTATAAAGGATTTTCTTTTAAAACACCTGCACATAAACATAAACTTACCTGAACTTCTAGCATGCTACATTGATCTCTGGCAACTTGATGGCTAAGTCTTTCCATTTCCAGATTTTTTTCTACAGCTTTGAGGTGCACATCTACTTCAATCTTCTCTGCTTTCAAACTATCCAATCTCTCGGATAATGCCGTATTTTCTTCTGCTTTTTCTTGGAGCATCACATCCACCACTACCTCTCCAAGATTCTCAGGGCCATTAGGCCGACCTAAACAAAATTATTTACTTAGTTCTTAAAACAACAGCACCACTAATTCACACATTTTTCACAGTACATAAATAGGGTTTATATTTTTATGACAATCTGTTATTACTAAGTTCCAGAATTTGTAGTGTTGTTGCCTGATTTGCCTATTGAGATGTGAACAACTTAACACACCTTAATATTTCAAGCAAAGTGTGCTGTGTTTGTGGCCTGCCTGAAATGGGTTTCGAACCCATGATTCCCAGGTGGCTGGCTGCTCTCCAAACGCTCTTCTTGGCCCTTGAAAACATATTAGAGAGAGACTGCTGATCACTATGGCAAATTTTGCCTTTACCGATATTCACCACTGAGTCTTTAATTTTCATGCAACACAAAGCCTATGTGTGTAGCGACCCTTGATTGCTTTGCACAATGTCACAGACACTGTACTGAACATGGATTGGATCAGTAGGATCAGTATTACGGACACTGTTACTGGGTTTGGTAGGAACCCAGTTGGGATGCACTTTGTGTGCAGGAATTAAAAAGGAAAGATTCTGGAAATGCATTAGGTCTCTCTGCCTCACTGCCTTAAATACAATGACTCTTGTGAATGGACGTGTGACTTCTACATAAGTATGTATATGGGGAAAATTATTTGTTTATAAGTGAACAAAAATATTCTGTAGTTTATCTGAAGTAAGTCAGTGCCAGTAAAGCTCAGCAAAACGATTCCACCTGACCTCTCTAAACACATAACCACAATAACAAAGAGAAACAAACAAACTTTGAGAAACTAATCATACCATGGATGTGACTTTGTAGTTCTCCTACATTACACGGGCAAGATATTAAAACCAGAAAATTTNGAAACTAATCATACCATGGATGTGACTTTGTAGTTCTCCTACATTACACGGGCAAGATATTAAAACCAGAAAATTTCATAAACACTTAAGTTTCACACTATTAAATGACAATTTAAAAAATTGCTGGTCACAGAAAATATTTAACTAGAATTACAAATTTAAATTTAATGGATTTTCTGTGAACGTATCACTTCTTACAATATTTTCTTAATGGTAAAGAAAAAATGAAGTCTTTCAATTTGGGTAATTAATACATTAATAGAAAAATAGGGTTCTGAAAATGTTCAAATTAATTAGTTCACTATAATGCAAATGCAATTCTCTACAAATACAAAACAAAAAACAAAACAGCGATAAAAAAAAATTCTAAATTTATTAATTTTCCTTTTTAAAATTAGTGTGCCTTGATTTCATAGAAAGCAAAGCAGAGAAAATAAAAAAATAACAGTTCAGTCAAAGTGACATAAATTTGAGCACATAAATCAGTAAAAAATTTGAAGAGACATTTTCACAAGGTTTCATTAAAGATCACAAGCTTCTGCAGCCATTGCCAAGCCTAATAACTTTATTAACAATTAACAAACCTCTATGGGAAGGATACTACGAGCTTAGCTAGGAAGTCTAACCAACTGAGGCAGAAGTAGTTTAAACTACTCAACTCTTTGGTCATCATGAACAAATGCAGACACAAGGTGCTTCCCACATTTGCCAAAATGTAGCATAACTTCAAAACTCCAACTGCCCAGCGAATTTATCATTGGGCCACTTCAACCATACTGCAAGAAAGAATACACTAAGACTTGAAGAGATTTAAATAACCAAAGACAACTTGCGCGTGTGGTAGTCTGTCTTTTTAATAATTAATTATATTTCACTGCAACAAAAATTGTACTTTTTGAGACAGAAATTAATAAATAAAGAAACTAAAATTTATTTGTTNAGACAACTAGCGCGTGTGGTAGTCTGTCTTTTTAATAATTAATTATATTTCACTACAACAAAAATTGTACTTTTTGAGACAGAAATTAATAAATAAAGAAACTAAAATTTATTTGTTTACTGTCTAACAATTCATCACACGTCCTCTGATTTTCTCATACACTTACAGCTGTCACGAGTTACACTGCACTGAGGCTCTGTGCTTACCCATTAGATGACAAAAGGTGTCGAACAGGTGCTTACAGGATATCAGTTTATTCAAAAGACACATGTCTATTAAAATAAATTACTATGAATCCTCCAATTTCCGAGCAGGATGTTGCTGAAAATGAACTTTACGATTGGCGATACATGTCGCTCTATGTTCAAACAACAAGCAGAGGTTGAGNGCGAGTTACACTGCACTGAGGCTCTGTGCTTACCCATTAGACGACAAAGGGTGTCTGACAGGTGCTTACAGGATATCAGTTTATTCAAAAGACACATGTCTATTAAAATAAATTACTATGAATCCTCCAATTTCCGAGCAGGATGTTGCTGAAAATGAACTTTACGATTGGTGATACATGTCGCTCTATGTTCAAACAACAAGCAGAGGTTGAGTTAATGCTTCTTGGCATATAATTTTATTAAAGAAGATGCTTTCCATCGAGTTTAATTGATACTTTGTTTTAAAATCATCTTGATTTTACACCAGATACAATTAAACACCAACTTTATAGAAACAGTTATTTTTAATCTCAAAAGAAATTTTTTTTGGAAATAATAATTCCTCGTTAAAATGTATTGCACAGCATTTTCAAACTAAATCATTCGCTTTGAAATATTACTGATGATAGGTGCAACTATTTAGAGTGAAGGATAATCTGATAATGTTTACAAATGCCAGCAAGCGAGCGCAGCTGATGGAGAAGATGCACTCTCTCTCTCTTTTTTTTTTTGACAACAGCTTCACTTCTCGAAGGCATGTAAGGGGAGCAAGAAAGATGCATGGCTGAGAGAGATGGAAAGAGAGGATGCAAGTTTGCCACGCTGGTTACTAGGTAACCGCTTCCCCTCTCGTCAGGCATGTAAGGGGAGGGAGCAAAACAAGACTTGCATCACACAGTAGTGATATACAGCATCTCGCACAACATATTTCACATCCATTTATTAGACGTTTGCATAAACAACCAGCTTAAAAGCCATCGTTNTTTTTTTTTTGACAACAGCTTCACTTCTCGAAGGCATGTAAGGGGAGGAAGAAAGATGCATGGCTGAGAGAGACGGAAAGAGAGGATGCAAGTTTGCCACGCTGGTTACTAGGTAACCGCTTCCCCTCTCGTCAGGCATGTAAGGGGAGGGAGCAAAACAAGACTTGCATCACACAGTAGTGACATACAGCATCTCGCACAACATATTTCACATCCATTTATTAGACGTTTGCATAAACAACCAGCTTAAAAGCCATCGTNATACAGCATCTCGCACAACATATTTCACATCCATTTATTAGACGTTTGCATAAACAACCAGCTTAAAAGCCATCGTTGCGAGAAATCTTAGCTGACAGGACCGAAAGACATTATGATAGACGCAGCATCCGATAAACGATAAAAGAGGCTAGTTTTATTTTTATTTACGTAGGTTTACCGGGACCACTGAAAATTAACTGTGGATATAATTTATCGCTACATGCCTTTTCAGTACAGAGTCCACTGTAGGTATAAAGGAATCCTCTGCTTCAAATATGAAAGCTGTAATTTATCTACCAAAGGCTAAAGAGGACTCGCGTAAGCAGGCAAACTAAGCTACTATACAATTGCGAAGAAGCACACGTGCAAAAGCACCATGTTTTACCAAAATGTCTGCAGTATTCTACTAGGTCAGTAGAGGTGGTCAGACTCAAGCATTCCTACACCATCTTCTCACCTTTGCCTTCTGCCAACACAAACTGCCAGTTTACAACACCAACCCTCTTCCACCCTAGCAGCAGGAGGCTCATATTCACATCCCCCTCTTAGTTCCTGCTGTGGCTCAATGTGACCTTGATGCTGTTGTTAGTATCACGCTGTATAATTGACTATTAAAAGGCAGCATAGATCCTATTTCAATGCTGTTTCTTAACTTCTAAAGCGTATTTCATAAACCAGAAAAAATCCCAGCCATTCAAATAAATTTCTATTCATTTCCTGCAGCATTTCAAATCCCACACATTTCCCAATCACTGGACACACTGAAGAGAGCAAGGACATTTTAACAGGCTTTGTTTGTGTAACTGCATCAGATATCATTACACACTAGTTAAGAAAACCATGTATAAAATGCTTGTCACTATGCAAGCGTGCTCCTAAGTTATGAAATGGAAAATTACTTAAAACATATGGCATTGCAGATCTACATTGCCAAAGAAAACACACAGGATGNCTAAGTTATGAAATGGAAAATTACTTAAAACATATGGCATTGCAGATCTACATTGCCAAAGAAAACACACAGGATGTTTTTTCCTTGATGATATAGCTCTGTAATTGCATATGTCCACAGTAATTTTCATTTTATCACTTACTCACATTGCAAGTATCACGAAGAACATAGCATGCTCCAAGTTGAGGTAATAAAGTAATNATTTTTTCCTTGATGATATAGCTCTGTAATTGCATATGTCCACAGTAATTTTTCATTTTATCACTTACTCACATTGCAAGTATCACGAAGAACATAGCATGCTCCAAGTTGAGGTAATAAAGTAATGGTGTCAAAATGGTTGCTTACCTTCCATCAACTGGTTGTAGAGGGAATTTTCATAACTGCTGACATTTCTTTGTGGAGAATTTCCACTTGCCATTATCACGCGCAGTTCCTCACACTCCTTCACACGAGCAGCCANGAGGGAATTTTCATAACTGCTAACATTTCTTTGTGGAGAATTTCCACTTGCCATTATCACGCGCAGTTCCTCACACTCCTTCACACGAGCAGCCAGTTCCTCTGTGACAAGTGCCAACTTTTCTTGCAAAGACCTATTCTCTGCCTCGCTCTTGTGCGCTTCATCACTCGCAATCTTCACCTCGCATTTACATTCTGCCAACTAAAAATAACAACTGTTATCAAACACCAGCAAATTTGAAATAATATATAATCTACCACCACTGACAAAAATACAAAACAGCATCAACGTTACTTATTAAGCATGTGAAAGGAGCAGCAAAAATGCACACACAGTGATTTTTGCAAGGGTTGTTTAACATTATTTATCACATATTTTTGTAGTGTTGGCAAAATTCCTATACAAAAAAAATGCTACAAAAGTTATACGTGCATCTGTTTTCAAATTACAGCTTCCCACACTGCATGTCAATTGTTCAAATTGCTCGCATCACCAAAGGTAAACAAGCAATTAACACTTGAGAAAGGAGGCATTTAAGAAAATATCAGGGTAGCTACAGGTGCTCACTAAATGAATTCCTAACTTTTCCCAGTTTTCCAGAAATTCAAAACAAAGTTCCCTGACTTTCCCTTTTAATAGGCATACTGACACTAAAAAACAAAATCCCATTCCCTTACATGCCACAGTAACACCAGACAATATTCACAGCAATTACTAATTTCAAGGAATGTATGTACAGATAGACCCACCTTTGAAAAAAATCCAACATCAATTAAAGACCACCAGTTAAAAAAAAATTCAATGAACTTCCACATTATTTTTCACTGACTTCACATTAAGCAGAACAGAATACAATAAAAACCAATCTCAAATCTTTCAAAGACGTAAAAAATAAAATAAAAAATATTTCGAAAACCACTTGAGCATAAATGTTCTGCAGATTGGAGGACAGAACACTAAAAGTTGAGTTACTACAAGTAGCTGTCAGCACCACAGATCATCTTAATATCTTCATCAATTGCATCAGTCTCCTGCTGATTTTTTAGTTAAATTTTGTTGTTAGTAAAATTAAGTTAAAAAATATAATTAATGCAAAACCTTTAAAAATTAAAAAAATCAACCATGAAAGGTTTATTAAAATATTTAGTTATGTAACTGACTGTACGTAACATGCATATTACTTTCTGACAAACACGTTGCTGTAACTAATGACACTATAAGGCGGATGTACAGAATGTCCCAAAAATCTTTCCCTGATTACAAGCTTTATTTATATTCGCTAAATGTACGATAGAGATGTGAAGCCGGTGCCAAAATGTGGCAAACTAACTAAGATTTTGTTGGAACGGGACACCACATCAGTGAGTCTCCACGTGAGCAACCCTGGTAGCACCTAGCACATCTGGTCGATATTCAATTTCTGTCCATACATTAGCCAACATCACAGGAGCGTGGAGGCCAAGCTGTCGGGCGATCATGACCAATCCATCATCCAGGAAAAATTGTATCAAGATAGGCAGGAACCTCCAAACCCCAATGAGGCAGTGTACTACTGTCTTGTTGAAAAATTACATCTGGGTGATACTCAAGAAACTGTCCAGATATATTAGAGATGTGATGGTGCCCTCAGCATTAAAAAATAGTCCGATAATTTTGTTATACAAAAACGCACACCAAACATTTACCTTTGAGCTGCTTCTGGTACAACTCATGTCACCTCACCATGAGGTTCCGGACCCCAAAATACGCACGTTATGCCGGTTCACTACACCACTGATAGAAAAAGTCACTTCGTCAGAAAAGCGACATGTTTGCAATAGCCACTATCACCCTCAATAAGTAATAGCATTTCAACTGCTAAAGTCATACCAATGCGTGGCATCATTTGGCAACAAAGATTGAACAATTTGCACTTTGTATGCACAAAACAATAAAAGTTTGGGTAACCAAGTAACAAATAATGAAGATAACTTTTTGGCATCTGTAATTCACGTGAGGCTCTACACACTGATTTCGTCAGACTTCCATAAAAGACTGCCTCACTGCTTCCGTCCTTTCAGCCGAGTTTAATGGTTGGCTAGTTCTCAAGTCAGCAAAAGATATTGTACTCTGAACTTGTCATACAAATCAATGCTCTTGACATTAGGCGGTATCTTTCCATATGTTGTCTGACAGTTCCTCTGCACTGTTATTGGTGACTGGGTCTCATTGTACCAGAGGACACACTGAGCTTTTTCCTGATTTGTGAACATGTCCGGTTTCCTGGATACTGCAACTGCTACACTACAGCCACATTATTGAAACCTGCAACAAAAAACTTGGTAATTTGCCAACATTTTGGCACCAGTTTCACACCTTTATCGTACATATAGCGGATATAAATAAAGTTTGTAATCAGGGAAAGCCATTTCAGACATCCTATACAAGTTTGAATGTTTCAAGATGTGCTCCAGTTTAAAAGTATTTGGGAAACGTGGCAGAAAAGCATTCTCAGACTCGCAATAGTTTATCACAAAGATTGATGGTCAGTGTAAGCTTTCTGTATCCTCACCAATATAATTAAACATTAGTTTACAAAAAAATTCCTTGTTGCATTTGGCAATAATATTTATTTATTATTAAATAATATTACGCACAAAAATCAAGTATTTCCAGTACATTTAGTGTTGCACACTCTTATTTTATGTGGCCCAGCAAAATGTGCCCTACATGATCAGGAATCGCAACCGGCACTTCCACCAGCCACCACCAGCACTATCACTTCTACCAAGACTATGAAAGTTGTATCTTACACATGATTATGGAAGATAAAGGCAAGAATGGAGTAAGATAACCCAGCCAAGTCATGAGTAATATAAGATTACCGAAGGTCACAAATATCCACGACCAAGTTGCCATACATATTGAATAGTCAATATTTGTGTAACACGATAAGAAAACCATAAATAATGAACTATCATTCGAAAACTTTGCGTTTCTGGCTTGATCTCTGAGGGGTGTAGCCCAGAAAATAAAGGGACAAAACTCAAATGTCAGGAAAAAATATAGACAAGCTGAACTTCTGCCGGTTATGACCCAATCAAAGGTATATTTTCCCGCCTTAAGTCCGCACCCATATTTTCCTACCTAAAGTCCCTACCCCTCCCCTTGGTGCTTTCTCCACTCTAACATCCAATTTGTAAGCTTCTGGATTACTGCTGATATCTTACCTACCATTTACCCTAGTCAAAATAACTTTTTTTAGTTTTCATTGTTGAATTATTATCTTAAAAAAAGACCTCTTGACTTTTTTTTCTAAGATTAATACTTTAATAAAATTTTGCTGAAATATATAAATTTTAGTTTATTTATTACAGTTTTCTCAGTTCAACATTTGTTTAAGGTAATTTGACAAAACACTTCGGAAAAAACTTTAGAACTCTTCTTTAGCTTACCAAAGGTATATATCAGGGCTCGCAAACCAATGGCACAAGTGCCATTGATGGAACGCAACAAAATTATTTGGGCACGGCATTAATTAAAGAATTTAGGTACCTAATCAAAATAATTTTTTTTGTCTACATTTGAGGTCAAAGTAACAACATTCATCGTGAACGGGCTATCAGTGCCGCATATAAAATACAACAAATTGTGCAGGAGACCGAAAGAGAGAGATCGATTTTGCTCGAATTTCTGACCAAATGGGAGCGAGTGGTGCAGGCGGCGGCGGGAGGGGTGGGAAAATAACTATTCACTTGTTTGTTTTTGTTCTGTGGACGCTTAAGTCGTCGACTGCAACTACGTATGGTTTTTAATTTAAACTAATTTTGCTAACATTTGAGTTATATTTACAACTTCAAGTATTATTCAACATGGCTAGTTTGGCAAAAAAAAAAAAAAAAGTGCAAGATAAGTGTACCAGAGAATTTCAAACTTGGTGGACTGAGAAATATGGCATGATTAATAAAGGCGATAAAGCTGTGTGTGTTTTACGTTCTGGGACAGTGGTATGTAGAACATAGTCTGTAAAACGGCATTATGAAATAAATCATAAATCTCTTTGTCAAAAAAGTGAACCAGAGCAAAAGGAATTCATTGCATGTAAAATTAAAATGAGAAAAACAGTTGACATCTATGGTTA
The DNA here is from genome assembly GCA_002778355.1 of Clitarchus hookeri. Taxonomy (NCBI): domain Eukaryota; kingdom Metazoa; phylum Arthropoda; class Insecta; order Phasmatodea; family Phasmatidae; genus Clitarchus; species Clitarchus hookeri. Next base: position 283,646 of record NQII01001342.1, read on the forward strand.
AATATGTTAGCAAGGATTGTCATACCAGTGCCGCAAGTTTCTCGGCTGCAAATTTCATTGCCCGGCATGGTAAACCTTTTGGTAAGGAAGAATTTTTGAAGGAAGCCTGGTTAGCATTTTGAAAATAATGATAAGATAATTCAGCGCATCGAAGATACTCCTTTATCTAGAAACACAGTAAACACTAACCACTGTGCTCAGAGACACATATAGCTGTCTGCAGATGGCGTTTGCTTTCTTGACAATATTTTCATTTACCTATGCATGCGAGTCATTATTTTCAGAAATGAATAAGATTAAAAACTCAGCTTGGAAATGGTTTAACAGATGACTCCAGTTCAGATTGCATGCTGCTAAAAGTAACAAAGTATCAACCTAATATAAATTATTTGGCATCTAATTTATAAAAGCAAAAGTCACACTAATTTTTTCTTTCATTTTAATGCAAAACATAAAACTGTTAATGTTATCATTGTTGTACAAAAATGTAAAATAAAAATAGAAAAATGTTTATTTTTGGTTCCAAATAAAGAGTATTAATGTAGAATCCTAAAACTGGCGGAAAATATAAAAGAACCAAGAAATTACGTCAAGTCCTCTCCCTTTATATCGCTATGCCTTGATGAAAGTACGGATGTAACTAAATCTCCTGGTTTAGCTATTTTTGCTTGATATTGTGTAGTAAACGACGTCAAGGAAGAATTAATTGCGATAACATTGTTGCCAACAACTACTAAGGGCACATATCTGAACTGAGAAAACCTTGAAGAAATTCTTTGATTGCAGAATTTATTACAGAAGAAAACTCTTCAGTGACTCTTGTTTCATCTGCTTTTTCGTGTAAATCCAAATCGCTGGTCAATTTTTTCAATTTTGGGAAATACTTGTAGTTTTTGGAAACATCTCTACTGAAAACTTGCAGTTTAGCCTAAAAAGCGCGAATGAGATCTATCATAATGATGACAGTTTTATTTGCGCCTTGAAGCTTTTATGTTCAAATTATTGAAATGCTGGCACATGTCCGTAAAAAAACATCAATTTTGCAAGCCACGTAACATCCATCAATTGTGGATATTGTTCAATATTGCTCTCATTTTGTAAAAACAGTCTGATTTATTCCAAACAATCAACTGATTTCTTCCAAACAATCAACAATTCTCTGAAGCACGTTGCCACGGCTCAACCAGCGAACATTGTTATACATCAGTAAGCCATTGTACACAGAGTTGACTTCATCCAACAAAGCGTCAAACTTTTGTTTATTTAAAGCCTGACGATATGAGGTTCACTATTTTTGTGACTACGGCCATTATATTATCAAGGGAGGCGAAACCAACCTTTGCACACAAGGCATGTTGATGTATGATGCAGTGGAATTCAAGAATAGAATGTCCTATGTGTGTATGAAATAAACTAACAAAACCAATTTTTTTTTGCCCAACATACTGGGAGCAGCATCAGTCGTTACAGATAAACGGACAACTACAGAGCTGTGCCAGTGTGGTTAATTGATCATTTATGTCATAACACTTATCATTGCCCGAACAAAAAACAGAGGCAACGACCTCCCTCACCGGCTGAGAAATAATCTAGCAAGTTCACATTTGCCGGTGTGGGGGTTATGCGCCACGCCCGACGCGGCCTCGGCAAGTCGCTACTGAGAGTCTACTGCTCGAGTCTTGAGGGTCTACTGACTTGAATGGTGACAGGCACACGAGTATTTGTCGCGTGCCTATCACCCCCCTCTCTGCAGATAAGGGCCTGGCATAGGCCGCCATGCACTCTCTTCCCACTCTATCCAAACTGTGTAGCCCGCTTAACTGCGCCGTCAGTTAAATGATAATCAAACTTCTCGAACAAAACCTGATGACGCAGTCTGAAAGTTTCTAATCTAGTGATGACGCAGTCGGAAAGTTTCTAATCTAGTGATGACGCAGTCGGAAAGTTTCTAATCTAATAATGACGCTAAAAAAAAAACTACAACTTTCAAAACAGCAAATGGATGCCCGATAAAAGTTATTCCACTATAAACAAACCCCCACTGCTTTAATTTTGAATTTCGATAATATTATGAAACTCTATTAAACAAAAGAAAATGAATCACGTATTTCGAAAATTAATAATACTGCATCATTAGAGTAGTAACATCATTAACTGAGCCAGCAGAAATAACTGCATCATAAATTGAGCGCTGAATCACTAAGCTGTCTTCTAGCAAGTTTTCCACTAGGCATTGCTTACTGACTGATAAACTATGCTCTACTGCAGCATTTGCATGAAATATGACGGATTTCCTGTACAAAATTTACAGGTGCTTTTGATACATTCTCTGTAGCAAGAAATTTGTACATAAAATGGTCAAGTTGGTCATCCTTACAATGAAACTTTTAAACTTTTCATGTATGCTTTGTTTATCTATAAGATCCAAATACTACTGTTTAGCTGAATATGTAGCTTCATAAGTAAGTTGATGTGTTCAACCGGAACTTCTAATGCTACAGTTACTCAGTTTCTTAGGGACAAATTCATCATTACATCTGGAGAAAGGCAACTTTCACCCCTGACAAGTTGCCTAACGGACATTTCTTCATCAACTTTAACCAAAACTCAAATTTCTTGAACTCCAATACTAACATTTCTTTTACTCCTTTGAGAGCTGCTGATTGCTGCAAATCCAAAATCAAAAGACTGATAAGTTTTTAGGTTATGTTTGTTGTCATAACAATATCAATTAATTTCTGTGCACTTGTTACAGTGGGCATGTCATGACTTACAATCTTATTCATTAAAAATATGATGGTCAGTCGGTTGACATCAGTATACATGAAAGCAAGGAGAGACAGGTTGCTTTGGTAATCTGTGAGGAAAGATTTTAACTCTGCAAAATTTGAACTCTTAAAACCCCAGCTGAACTGTCGAAAGTTCATCTTTCACAATCAACTTTTAACTTTTGGAATTTTTCTGACTGGGGAGGTTCTTCTTCCCAAAAGATTGATGTGCTTCTTAAAGGGATATTGATAGCGAAATTAACTCTGGCCAAATGTAGCTTAAATTATGTTATGTCATCAGTGACATATTGTGCATGCTTTTACATAGTTTTCCAATTAATTAAATTTTAAACTAAAATTAAAAACCAATATGGCAATTATTTTAGCATGGAACTGGAAATAAATTTTATTCAATAAACTAGTTCTGTTGTGTTTTTGAAGTATGTAGAATGATTTCTTACCCAAGTTTTCTGTAAGCTGTCCTTCAAAAACACAAAAAGTTGCTTTTTATGTACTCGCGAAAACATACTTTTCCACTTTGAAAAATTATACAAATACAGTCAACTGTTGATTCTAAGACGCCTGTAATAACGACCCTTCTTTTGGGAACCATAAATAATTTTCCATTAACGACCCTCTCGAAACAACGACCCTTTTCCCAGGAACTGTGAAAAGTCTTAGAATCTGGAGTTGACTGTATAACCAATTTGGACATCTTGCATATTGTAATGTAATGAAAGCCTCTGACAACCCATAGTATTATGTTAAAATTAATTCTATCCACAATAATATCAAACTTTGGTAAGCTGGTATACGAATGGAAATAATTAACAAAGAGGTATTTACCGTGGGACAAATTCACCAGTGCAAGTCTTTAGCGGGAACGAGGCGAACTGTTAGGACGTTATAAGGGTTCCCCACCCCAGATGTCAGTCTCATGTTGTTTGGAAGAGGAAGGGGGAAGGACAAGGNGTATAACAACGTGGTCAGTCTCATGTTGTTTGGAAGAGGAAGGGGGAAGGACAAGGGATGACAATGCTATGTTGACAGATGGTGCTTTGTTAAAAGTTACCTTTCCCTTCGTGGCAGTACAGCTGAATGGCAGAGAGACTATGTTCTTCCAGGTAGTTTACGAGCAGTTTCATGAGATGTATAGAGGCAACGCAATCAAAACTTCAGTTTATTGCAAAATTATGAAGAAACCAAGCTAAAATAGTTTAAACAGAAACCCACACTTTTCAGTTTGCTATTATCCAATGTCACTGTTCTTTAAAATAAGTAGCCAAACCAAGGTGTGATAAAAGCACGCTACCAAAGAATTTGATAGCACAAACAGAAACTTTACAAATTCATGAATAGCCATACGCTGCTTCAAACTGCCCCATATTTTTATATGCAGCGAAATAATTTCGTCATCATTATTAAAAACGGTACACAGTAAAAAAATTAGGTGTCGCATGTTTCTTAATTAATTGGTTGCAAAATTTTGTGAAAGATTTTACTTTGTGTTATTTTCTAGAACACTTGTATAGTTTAAGAGACTTTTTCTAATTTTACAATTCAAATATGGAACTTAATCTGTCACAGGAGATCTGATTATTTCGTATTTTCTTGTTACAACAAATAAGCTCCTCTTGAAGATTTGAATTTATGTTGAATGAATGTTATTTTATTAGGTTCTTTCATGTCAGCAGGCTAATCGTGGTTTGCTTACAAAATAAAGTCACTGAAGTTTTCACTTGTAATTGCAAACTACCAAATACCTGGTTTTTATAAAACCCTAATCTTCTTGGGTCAGAAGATAGCTCCTTGGCAATGAAAGATCATCACTGAGTTTAAGGTGTGGTTCACGGTTTATACGTAGTGACAGCTAAATATGAAAAACACCTTGTTTTTTGCTGGTGTTTTTTCTATGTAAACTGAGTTAACTGTTATAATATTTTTAAAAAAACCAGGACCCTTATGTAAAGAAGTGGTTACATATATTGTTGCTTTTATGCCACAAAGTTGATTGGATTGGAATGCAACTCTATAAGTATTATGTTTTGTATAAATAGAAATTTTGCTGCTATCGGCCATACAATTAGAATAGCAATAGAGATTTCGTCTTCACAAAATATTTTACCTCCATTACGCACTATTTTATGTACACCGCTTAAATATAAAATTGTGTGTCAAGTACATAAAACTATAACTGGATGTCTGTCTCATTAGCCATGCTACTCTTATTCTATGCCAGAATTTTCATTTCAAATTAAAAATATCTAAGAAATGAATGCTGCTATGCTGCAAATGCTAGCATATGTTCACATACCTTCTGTTCCAAAACATCTCTTGCACATGACATGTCCCCAATTTCTTTGTACAATGCACTTATTTCTGATTCAAGTTTTTTCATTTCATCTTTGAAATGGGCTTCACGGCACCTGACATGACATTTCTTCTTTGGCGACTCCTTGTAAGCCAATATTAAGTCTTGTTTTAGCTTTTCAATCTCCTTATCCCGTTGGTGGATAAGTGTTTCTGTAACACAAAAACTTATTCTCAAACATGTAGTTTCCAAAAATAAAATATGTACATACATACACATTGGTAAAACAATATACATGTATATCATAAAAAATAAGTTACGAGACATATAAAGTGGAAAAAGAAACATTATAATCAGATTCTTTAAGTACAAAACAAGCAGACCTAAAGTGCACTGCAAGAACCCTTCGTCATATACATATCGCAGTTCTCTTATAAGAAGAAAAACCAATGTTGCAACAAAATTAATCAGTAATCTTTCAGTGTAAAAGCTTTCATGAGACTAGGAAAAAAATTGACGAATGAGCCTTTACACTGAACGATTAATTTTTTTTAGCAATTTTGCAGGGAAAAGAGAAAACTGTCATTAAAATGAAAGTAATGCAGACCTGGAAAATCTCACGGGGCCTGCCTACCTGGAACTTTCAGGCAGAGAAGTGCAGNTTAAAATGAAAGTAATGCAGACCTGGAAAATCTCACGGGGCCTGCCTACCTGGAACTTTCAGGCAGAGAAGTGCAGGAGTGATGGTGACACCGACACGCACGTCAAGTGCCATCGCCGCTGCATGCATAACTCTGAACTCACATGCAGTGTTCTTGCTGTGTGCTGTGTACCTATAGGACTTTCAGCTNCATGCATAACTCTGAACTCACATGCAGTGTTCTTGCTGTGTGCTGTGTACCTATAGGACTTTCAGCGATGACCCTATATCATTTAATTCACGGAGAGTCTGTAAAAAGGTTTAATGCAGGTGCCTTGATTACTTTTGTGTATCTACCCGATAGAAATATTTTACACTTTGGAAAAGTCATTTTTAGCTACGATGGAGTGCTCTGGAATGGTGTTTGTAATGTATGTGAAGTCTTGAAAGTAATTGACAGGCATAGTAAGAAGCTCTATCTTTTCATAGATTAGTATATTGAGAACACATTTAATTGTTTTTATATTTTATTTAACAGAACTGTCTTTAAACACAATGCAATGCAGTTCAAGCACCAGGCAGGCAAGCTCCTTAAACAGACACACTACTATATTTTACAACACGATGCGATACTTGCAGAGCTGGTTCACAGCTAACAAAGCATTTCTGAAATCGACTAGAAAAATCTTTCGTGCATATTATCTACACACAGAGTATTTCAAACAGAAGCCCTGATTGGAGAACTCCACGACGCAGTAAAACTGGGTGATGATAAAGAAAGTAGTTGTATGTCTTGTAACGTTCCGGCCGCGTCTCGTTAAGCCATATTTATAATATTGCAGCACCACAGTTAGGTGCTATTTTGCAACGTTCGTCGGTTTACACTGCTGAATGCTACTTTGCCACAACTAGCTCAAGGTAGAAACACAAGACTCAGTACATGGGTGCAGATTAATTAAAAAAAGAAGAAGTTCCAGAGTATTTTGTTATATATAAGTTTATTTAACTATTGAAGTTTCACAGTTCACAGGCGGAGTTTCAGTAAGCAGAGTACGAACCTCTCTCAGATAAATATACAAGTACAGACACAGCGCCACCGTAGTTTACAGGTTATTAATGTCTCAAAACTTGCATCAAAATAAATAGAAAATGCGTCAACCTCCCACACCAGCGGAGAAATAAAATAACAAAGTTTAGTTGCAGATGTGGGGGTTCTCGTTACGCTTGACGCGACCTAGACGACCATTGCTTCTGACGACTGCACTGAAGCACTGCTTCCTACGACTCTGAAGCAACTGATGGAAGGGCGACAGACAGACGCCTCTTTTGTGCTGCCTATCGCCCCCTTTCCTGAGATAAGGACCTGGCCACGCACGCTCTCAACATGTTATCGAACTGCTCCGCAGAAACTAATCCTACGCCGTCAACATAAACTGACTTCTCGTACAACAAAACTGAGCCGGAGGAACTAAAACTTGTCGACGTCGCCCGAAAATCTAATTAATGCTGACGCTTAAAACTCCAAATTTCGAAACGAAAACTGTANACGAACCTCTCTCAGATAAATATACAAGTACAGACACAGCGCCACCGTAGTTTACAGGTTATTAATGTCTCAAAACTTGCATCAAAATAAATAGAAAATGCGTCAACCTCCCACACCAGCGGATAAATAAAATAACAAAGTTTAGTTGCAGATGTGGGGGTTCTCGTTACGCTTGACGCGACCTAGACGACCATTGCTTCTGACACACGAAAGAATTTTACACTCGTGTCCCGAAAAATTAAGAATATTGCATCATTACAGTCTTAACATCATACTACCACTGTGCTGTGATGAGCTTAGCCCAGAATAAATACAGATATGTAGGCAACAAGACACTGACTAGAAGTGTTGTACGACTACTTCGCCAAGCGCTAGGGTCCTCCTCCCCGCAGTACAACAGCAATAGCATGTTGCAGCTACCCCCGAGTCAATAAGGGCATGCACTACCAGAGAGAGCACACAGCACCCACACCCACAATCCAAGTTGGGTCATCCCACAGAATTTCAGCAAGTTATTGTTGCTTAACTATGTCAGATTGTTTTTATATTTAAAACGTGAATACTCTTGCTCAGGGGTAGCTCATAACCAATTTTAAATAATTTTCACGTTTCACAGTTTTTTGTTACACGCTGTCAATGAGATTTTTAAAAATTCTACCGAATGTGCAAGTTTACAAAAACCCTTATAGTATCACCAAAACAATTAAAAATAACACAATAATTCAAAAACGACTGGTAAAAACCCATTGTAAAGGATAACGTAAATCAGTTAGTTTGTTCTTGGGCTATTACAAAAATTGGCACAATTGATGTAAAAATTACGTAAATATTGGTAAAAAAATTACAAATATAACATTTATTTTCTTTCAAAGGGGAGGAGATAACATGCCACATATGTTATTAAGAACTAGTACTATTTTGGTAGTTACATACAAAAAATATTCAAATTGTTGTTTACTTCCTGTCTTGGGTTATAAAAAACTTGAAATATCAATACTTGACAAAAGTGGCAAAAAATTACATTTTTAAAAACCAGTTAAGATAACCATATTTGGCCGAGGAATACCTCCCACTTTGCTTTTGAAACTCTAAACACTTCGTTCTAACTCATTGGTAAGGCACAGCACCTTCATTACTTATATGTGAATGTGTTTGTGCAACTATGAGTGAGGAAGGAAGTGAGTATTTCAGCTCTAATATTAGAGCTGATACAAATATATTGATGTATGGGTTGATGAGAGTGTGTGCAAGTGTACATTGGCCTGTGTGTGTAAACGTGTATTCGTCCTAGCTAGAAACCAAATATAATTATTCCCCACTATAGTCGGTTCGCGACCGGAAGAAACTTTTGAAAATCAACCTATGAAAAAACGCCCTAGCCGTTAGCGACATGCATATAACATTACAAACAGCAGCGAGCGAGGATACAGTTATGCCGATAGGTTGCCAGCACAAAGAGAGGAAGTAGTTCCAAAGTTTAAACATAATTGTTAATTTATCGCTTGCAAATGGGTGTCGAAAAGACTTGTATCTTATTATGCCAATTATTAATGACGTGATGCTAACGTATTTAGATTTAGACGTTTCTTGCATAGTCACATGATCACGCTCAAGGTGAAAGTAACGGGGCCATTTGTTTACTAACCTTCGTTCTATGTGTTGTTGACACACGTGCCAGAAAATTTGTGCGATTATCTCGTTTAACTATAATAATTCATTTATTTGTCTTGTTTTACTAATATCCGCTCTTTATTATTTGGTTTTTAATAACGTATGATTTTAATTTGTGCTCACTTTCTCGTTGTACTGTTTTTATGTGTTTTGTGCACGTGTCTTTCCTTTGCCACTCTATTCTAACGTTGCAGTATTTGCACATAAGAATTGTTTTCACATTGTCAAAGACGTAGAATCTTTCACTCGCAAACTCTGCCGTCCTATCGAAAACAGTGACAACCATTTTTAAATAACGTTTTACAATTGCGCGAAACATCAGACTCAGTATACCACCACGCCATTTTAACGTCTGTAGCAATTTTGATCAATACTAAAGATCTTGCCTTCGATGTACGGGAATTTATCGAAAGTCACTAACAATCAATTGTAAATAGACAAAAACTATCGATTCATCAAAATACTCACATTTTGGGTTAATAGAATGAAATGTTTTTCGCTGGCATCGCATATTCTTTTCAGTGAAATTCTCAAGATTAAAAACTTTATGCTTCTTTGTATTTTAAGGGAGAAACTTATAAACAAACAGAAATTGTTAGTGGTAGCTTCTGTATAATATTCGACTGTCTCAAGTATACAGCTGATTAAGTCTACACATTCCTCAAGCAAGTAATAGAACTTATTTTCAAAGGACACTGCGCCATACATTCAAAATGTTATTTATTTCTCAGATGAAGTAGCAGGCCAATATCGCAATATGAAAAATGTAATAAATCTGTGCAATCATATTGATCTTCAAGCTGAATAACATTTCTTTGCCACTTCACATGGCAAGGAGCCTTGTCGTGGAGTAGATGGTACGACTAAGAGATAAAAGCAAGCCTTCAGAGAACAACTGATGACCACATTACAACACCAGNTCGTGGAGTAGATGGTACGACTAAGAGATAAAAGCAAGCCTTCAGAGAACAACTGATGACCACATTACAACACCAAGGGAAATGTTAAACTTCTGCACAGAAAATATATCAGTGATAAAATATATAAAATATACCTTTGTTCCCATATCAAANGGGAAATGTTAAACTTCTGCACAGAAAATATATCAGTGATAAAATATATAAAATATACCTTTGTTCCCATATCAAATATTGTACAAAAAAGTGAAACCTAGCTGAATGATTGAATTCCGCTGTCACAATAAAAGCGATTAAAGGTTTCGACAGTTCTGTTCCACTGAACAGGAACCCTATCACAGTCAGTAAAACATCCTACTCTGAGAAGTTTATGGACATTATAATTTCTAAAGAGACGGCAACTGATATTACTGAATTTGAATCTGTGAAAAAGAATAGTTACATTGTGTGTGTTTAGAAGCANCTAAAGAGACGGCAACTGATATTACTGAATTTGAATCTGTGAAAAAGAATAGTTACATTGTGTGTGTTTAGAAGCATTAGCTTGGAACTATGAAGGACATTACTGTTGCTGAAAAAGATTACTACGTACATTTCTTCACACCTTGTGGACAAGTACAAGTTTCCAATTATCACAAAATGACATGTGGGTAGAACACAAAAATATTTTGAGCGTTTTATCACCTTCATAGTTGACTACGTAAACTGGAAGAATAGACAACATTAAACCAGGAANAAAAATATTTTGAGCGTTTTATCACCTTCATAGTTGACTACGTAAACTGGAAGAATAGACAACATTAAACCAGGAATGTGTGCTACAATTTCAACAATGTTCAGGTATAAAAGGACTAAATAAGAAAACATACACAGACAAATGTTCAAATTCAAATCTGATTCACTAATTCATGGTTTTGACTACAGTGTACATTTATTGAAAAAAGATGTACTAGAAAGAAACAAGTAGGCAGACACTGCTCGTCCATAAGCAATCGCTACTGAAAATGTTATGGATCTTTTAATAGTGTGTTCCGTGTTTCATCTAGTGACATAAAGATTAGCAGTAAGAAGTAAAATATTTCTTTGTTTTTGCCTCCTGTTGCAGTTAACACAACCTTTCACATAGAAATGTGAAGGTGCTGTATCTTACCAATGAGTTATAACAACAGAATGAAATTTTCAGAAATTCAAAAGCAAAGTGGGAGGTATTCCTCTGACAAATATGGTTACCCTAGATGCTCCCCCTTTTATGATACTGGTTTTTAAAAATGTCCATTTTTGCCACTTTTTGATATTTGAACTTTTAATATCCAGAGAGAAGTAAAATAACTTGAATATTTCTTGTATGAAAAAACCGAAATAGTACTAGTCCTTAATAACATATATGGCACGTTAACTCCCGTTTGAGAGAAAATACAAGCTATATTTGTCATTTTAATCAATACTTACATAATTATTTTCATCAATTGTGCCAATTTTCATAATAACACAAAAGTATTACATTATCCTGTAAAGTGTGTATTTTCCAGCATTTTTTTAAACTGTTTAATTATGTTTAATGGTTTTGGAAATATAAGGGATTTTGTAAACCCTTGAATTCAGTAGAATTTTAAAAAATCTAATTAACAGACTGTAACAAAAAACTATGCTACATAAAAATTATTTTTAATTGGTTTTGAGCTATTCTTGCGTAATGGTATCCAGATTTAAAATATAAAAATTTGAAATAGTCTAGAATCCAAATAATTTACGATTTGTTGTAATTTTATGAAATGACCCAGCTGTCATTGTGGCATTATATAGTACCAATTGGCACCGATGTTCATATGCCATCTCTTCATTTTGTTTTTCCACTTTACCTCGAAGGATATCTAAGTCAGAGCACGAGGACGCTGTTTCTCAACACTGGAGCAAGCTCCTCGGCAGAGGGTGTGGGGGGTGTACAAAACACAGTAAAGGAGGGTGGGGCTCTTGTCAACCCAGTTGTATTTCATTTGAGTTCTGTATGTTAGAAGAAGCCCTCTGCGCACCGCCCCAAAAAAATGTTAAGGTGTGAGCATAGCTCAGAGCCACAAACGGAATAACTGCTGAGTTGCCCCGGCAAACCCCGGTACCATGGTGTTCCCACCCCCTCTGCCCTACGTCTGCACAGGNAATAACTGCTGAGTTGCCCCGGCAAACCCCGGTACCATGGTGTTCCCACCCCCTCTGCCCTACGTCTGCACAGGTGATGTGGGAGGAGGCAGCAGTGAAGCTGCTGCCTAGTTAAGTCCCTTTGACATTGGTAATTCTGAAAAAGCAAGTTTAGTTATAGACTGAACAAGAGTTTGTTAAACCTCCGACCAGTCTGTCATGTAAAGCAAGGTGATTCTAAGACTAAAGCAGCCTGTGATTTTAATACACGGAAGTCTGGGTAAAGCGTTGCTTGCTGTGAAATTTGGTGGTTGTGGTACTGGTGATTAAATGAGCATGAGTTAGAAATTTCAGTCACTAATTAATAACTAACATCAGTAATCAATCAGTTTTAGCAATAATCTAAGGCGATGTTTCGTACTCAAATCCTAAAACAGCTGGAAAAGCACGGCAGTAGCGTATTTATAAAAAGTGATTTCCAGTAAGAGTTTAATTAACTATCAGTTTTATTTTATTCCAATCGATTTAGTATAATTATAAGACAGTTCCTTGTTAAAAACATGAAAATTTAAAATTTTGCGAGTGTTTCACGTAAAAGAGGAGAAGGTGCTGCTATCTCTTGATGGAGAAATCATGGTCATGTCCCCCGACAGACAGGTTGACAAATCTCAGCGGCCCTGCTGGAATCTTAAGTTAAAATGTTTTCAGTAATTAATTTGAATCTAAAAACTTTAATTTTGCTTTTATTTAAGGGTAAATGCTTGAAATTGTTTTAATAATCATAAATTATGTAATAACAGAACTTATTTTCAGTGTGTGCAGTTTTCAGAGATTTAAATTATTATTTTGGCTAAGGGCCAGTTTAGCAGTAGTTTTATTTAAGTTTTAATCCTGTAAACGGGCCATTTTAGGTCGTTTATACGTTTGGAAGTCTTTTAATAACAGGGTTATTATTTTAAGCCAGGTTATCATAGAATCTATTGTTTTGGGATAGGATTTTATTACCTATAAACAGAATTTTGAGCACATTGTGCAAGTCAGCTGTTCTAGTGAACCTACAAGTGTTCCCCATAATTCTCAGGTATTTATTTTTGAACTACTTGTAGTTGGTTCATTAGACATTTTGCCGCATTTCCCCAGAATTCATTACCGTACATTATTGCAGATCTATTTATGAGGTTGTATGTTAAAAGCTTTAATCGAGTAGGGAGCCCGAGGGATTTTAATAATGGATAAAGCATCTGAGTTTCCCTGTTGCTGCATATTTACATTAGTTACATGAGTATTCCAACTGAATTTATTATCTAGTTAGATAGTTGTGTATGCAGATATATGTAGGGCAATGATTTATCTCTGGCATATATTACAGTGTCATTGGCATACATCTGGAATATCTGCTGTGCAGATATTGTCCAGAAATGGAGACACTGCAGATAGGTCAGGTTGTGGCGAGTTTTCTATTGCTACATAGAACTCTCGGTTTGTGAAATAAATGCCAAGTAGATGATTATAACAATCTGGGAATTTGTACTTGAGTTTTGAAGTAGGCTCAGGATCCATACTTTGTCAAAAGGTTTTGCTATATCTAGGAAAATTGCTATTGTATGTTCTTTTTTGCTGTAAACCTAAGAACATAGCAATGACAAAATTTTAAAATGTGTGTGGTTGAATGGCTAGCTTTAAATCCTAACTGAGCGTTGGGATTAATTTGTTTTATCTCAGCATGTTTTTAATCTTGTGAGCAGTATTTTTTCAAAGATTTTGCAAAGTGAACTGAGCAGTTATACCAGGTGCCGGTTTGAGGTGAATGAAGTGGGGAGGGGGGAGGTCTCTACCAGGCTTTGGTAGTGTGATTACTTTTGCCCGTTTCCAGTCCGCAGGGAAGTGATCAAATTTTAATACAGTGAAACCTCGTTGAGTTCCCGTTTATGTCAATTTCCTATATCAGTAAATTTTTTTGGATGGTCCCAACAAATATCCTATATAAACAATGTTAAAAAAAACCTGCCTGCTATGACCTTTAAATAATTAATTTACCCGCATCCATTGATCAGATATTCTGTCCGAAAACCAAAATATATTCGGAACCATTGTTAATCTGTGAAATAACTATCTTAAAACTGGTACGTACTACCAAAAATTCAATAGCGCCAAGAGCAGGTAAACAGACACGCCCTAACCTCAAATGCTAGTGTACACAAGTAGTTGTCCTGAAACGTTGCAATTGTTAACAACTACGTAATTTATTTTTGATAATTCAATCATTATTTGTTTTAAATTACTCATGTCGAAAAACAGGTAAAACATTATAAATGCAGGCACTTCTTTGTTTCAAGTCAGCATGCGAAAATTTGCGCAAATAAAACACTTATGTATAATGGATGTGGTACGGACTAGAACCAAACATTAACAATGGACGGAACGGATTTGAACTTTACTCTGGTTCCACAAAGGAAACGTAATGATTTTAGGTCAGTAGAGTAAATAATCATGTAAATTACAAGCACCAAAGGGGCACAGTATGTTATAGTGTAATTCCCAATCTTAAGGAAATTTTGAAAATAAATGCCAGGAATATTAAATATTTAAAGGGTATTATTCTCTTCCTGCGAAACACTGGCCACCACTGCAAATGAGGCTTTAACATTGGTGAGTGATGCAGTAAGTGTATTTCAATAATTGAATGATTGAGACATATTTTTTCATCCAGTATTTAAGATATGCCCACTGTTCATTACAGGCAATACTCTCATAATACCTAAGAATGAATTCGTTTTTTTTATTAGGTTAGGTTTTACTTTTTTAGGAGGTGAGGGGTCCATTTTCCCACATGCTGGGTTTTTTTCAGTAGGTCACATGAAAAACAAATAATAGAGGTTTCACTGTACTGCATTGAACATGTTTACAATTATGCAGAGGGCTGGGCACGGTAGATTTTTAATCAGTCAGCAAGTTATTTCATTATGTTCTGGAGCTTTAATGGGGACACAGTTTTTAAAACTAGAATTAATTCAAGCAGAGTTACATTTGAGAAAGGGTGTGGTTGTAGAGGGAAAGGCAAGGAAGACGATGAGGGAGGGCATGGCGAGGATGATGGGGGAGGGAAAGGTGAAGAAGATGGTGGAGAGGGAAAGATGAGGAAGATGGTGAGAGAGGGATAAGAGAGGAAGATGGTAAGAGAGGGATAGGAGAAGAAGATGATGGGGGTGGGAAAGGAGNAAAGGTGAGTAAGATGGTGGGGAGGGCATGGCAAGGATGATGATGGGGGAGGGAAAAGTGAAGAAGATGGTTGTGGGAGAATGAGGGGATGATTGTGAAAGAATCAAAAAGGGGAAGGAGTGAGGGAGGAGGGTGGGAAAGATTGGTGGTGAGACTGTCAGAGGGGGAGAAGAGGGAAAAAAAGAGGGGGAGAAGAATAGGGTAGNGGTGGGAAAGATTGGTGGTGAGACTGTCAGAGGGGGAGAAGAGGGAAAAAAAGAGGGGGAGAAGAATAGGGTAGTAGTACAAGAGGGAGTAGAGGGGAAGAAGGGGGAAGAAGGGGGAAGAAGGGGGAAGAAGGGGGAAGAAGGGAAGAGAGAAAGAGGTGGAAGAAAATGGGAACAGGAATGAGCAGGGCGACATGGAGGAGATAGTGGGTTGAACAATGGGGAGCGAGAAGATGTGGGGAGCACGCAGTAGTACAAAGCAGAGAGGAGTGGGGGAGGATGGGAAGTTATGTAGCAGTGGAAGAAGGGGTGTGGGGGCTGCATAACCTACATTTTATTTAAGTCCTTTCATATTAGAACATGATAACATCAGTCTTAATCTAATACAATGTTTGAGGTTAGGCATATTTATTAGGTCTACAAGCAAAGTCCTCAACTATTGATTGTCTGCATGCTAAGTTTCTTCAGTTTGTCAACTGAAAAACTATGGCTAGAGGTTGAGCTATACTTGTAAAAAAGAATCATTGTAATTCAAAAGATAAATAATTTTTAATTTTCACAACCTGAAATTATAAACAATTACTTTTTCATAACTTTCATAACAGTCGTGACCTGTAGACATCCTACATAATAGTTGCACCCTAAATTTTCAAGGGAATTGTCAGTGTAAAAAATGTGTGAACACTAGGCAGTGAAATATGGTATACTAAAGTATTGTCCATGTCATATAAGTGGGGTATAACTTGACAATGTGACCAACCTACACAGTATGTAAAAATTAAATGCTTTTATTTGTAAAATATTATACCAGCTGATGAATTGTTGTGGGATGCATGTTGTTAAGTTGACAATTTTTATAATTGCTTTGGAAGAAAATAGTACTCAGAACTAAAAGTTGTAATTTAAAACTTTAATTGTACTTTTAACATTTATGGTTTCAATTAAATTTTTAAAGCAAAAGTCAATTTTTTTGGATTTTAGTGAATTGACTTAAAAAAAAATGTTTAGCAATTATGACAGAGCACTGACAAACAGTGAAACGTTTCTAGCCCGGTGAACGCCATTGTGCATTTGCTTTTTTCTCATTGTGTTTATGCGAGTATCTTGGTGTTGTCAAAATATTTTATAAGTAGTTAATTATTTCTTTATTTGCTTTCTTGAAGCATAGTTTCCTGTAGGTACAGTTTTAGTGTGCTTTCTTGAGTGAAATGTAATATCAGCACGTGTTCACCACTTTGTAAAATGGTTCATTCCATCATTTTCCTTAACCGCCATCCACAATAGACACATGAATATACTAATACAGTCGGTTCACGACTGGAAGAAACTTTTGAAAATCAACCTTTGAAAAAACCCCCTAGCCATTAGCGACATGCATAAACATTACAAACAGCGGCTAGCGCGGATACAGTTATGCCGTTAGGTTGCCAGCACAAAGAGAGGAAATAGTTCCAAAGTTTTAACGTAATTGTTAATTTATCGCTTACAAATGGGTGTCGAAAAGAATTGCATCTTATTATGCTAATTAGTAATGACGTGATGCTAACATATCTAGATTTCAATGTTTCTTGTATAGTCAAATGATCACGCTCAAGGTGATGAACATGGCCATTTGTTTACTAACCTTCATAGTCCTTGTGTTGTTGACACACGTGCCAGAGAATTTGTGCGATTATCTCGTTTAACCTATAATAATTCATTTATTTGTCTTGTTTTACTAATATCTGCTCTTTATTATTTGGTTTTTAAAAATGTATGATTTTAATTTGTGCTCACTATAAGTTCTAATTTCTTTTGTTTTTACGTGTTTCGTGCACGTGTCTTTCCTTTGCCACTCTATTCTATCGTTGCAGTATTTGCTCATAAGAATTGTTTTCACATTGTCGAAGACGTAGAATCCTTCACTCGCAAACACTGCAGTCCTGTCGAAAATCATCACAACCATTTTTAAATAACGTTTTACAATTACACAAAACATCAGAATCAGTATACCACCACGCCATTTTAACGTCTGTAGCAATTTCGATCAATACTGAAGATCTTGCCTTCGATGCACGGAATTTATCGAAAGTCACTAACAATCGATTGTAAATAGACAACTATCAATTCATCAAAATACTCACATTTTGCGTTTATAGAATGAAATGTTTTTTCGCTGGCATCAAATATTCTTTTGTGTGAAATTCTCAAGATTAAAAACTTTGGGCTTGTGGAATATCTATTAATAATATATACATGACTTTTATAATGGGTATGTGCATGTACGAACACATCTACACACACACAGTGGAATGTAAACATTGCCATGTGACTGCCACATGGCAATGTTTGTTTACCTTTGGCGGAAGGATACAAAATGGGTTTGAAAGTAAATCTTTAGCAGGGCTTCAAGAAAGTCTCTTCCAGTCGTGAACAGACTATAGTTTCTAAGTTTAGGTTTGTTGGTTTGAGGAAAATGTGCTAAGTGCTGATTTTACTGAATGATTATGCAAATAAATTACTGAATTTTGGCGTGTATAAGACAGACATTAAAAAAAAAATGACTGCAAAAAGTGGGGTACAGCTTATTTGCAAGATATTGGCATTCAAAAAAAATTTCCCCCAAACATGTTTAGAAATTTATCAACATACAGTAGTACGCTCTAATGTTTTAACTTAGTTCCTAAGGAAATCAAAAAATTAATAAGAACTAATGAATAGCTCATTAATAGTGTATTAAAAAAAATACTTTGCACATGTGCCATGTATAATGCAAACAAACACGTTAGTAATACAAGTTATTGCAAACCAGCACGACTCAAAACTCTCATTAAGAACAACTGTAACTGATTGAAAATGGCAAACAGAAAGCTATGCAAGTGCAGAAAGGGGAAGAAATAGCGACAGGTGGGTTTTACTGATAAGCGAAAGTGATGAGAAAAGGGGCAGGCTGGGTTGTGGGGACAAGGTCAAAGTCCTCTCCCCTGCAACTAGTCACGCTCTTTGTTCTGTCTGGCAGAATACTGCGCTGTTGCCACTTTTCAGCAGGCAGAGGCCAGCCAGTGCTGCGACGACACACTAAATGTCAAACTAATTAATTTGACGTTGCCCTAGTTTGCTGTTGCCGTGCCGGTTGGTCACGTATTAGGCCCGGCAATATTTACGGGAATACAGAAATTCAGTGCTGCCTATACTTGAAATATTAATTATTTAATTTATTATCCTCATTTTTCATCAAAACTTCAGGTGCGGCCTATACACACCAAAATATACGGTATTTAATGTCAGTGATAGCAATTTCAACTCTTTTAGTGTGTAAATAATGTTTATTTTGCCTATACCGTAAATCCTAGGAGTGTAAGGTTAACTTCAGTCAAAGTGTGTGTTTATTGCTGTATCTGTATGAACAGTGACATATCTAGTTTTGTTTTTTCATTGAAGTTAAGATTTTGAAGTTATAATAATTTAAACGTTATTTCTGTACAATCCAAATTTTCCACTGCTCCATCAAAACAATATGCAACTCAAAATTACACACTCATAAGAAGAACCTCAAAAGGAAGCAGTCTTCNCCCCCCCCACCAGCCTAAATACCTTTTTAACCCCAAAATAAAATAAACAGGACTCCAACTTACTGAACATGACAATTACAAAAACAAAACAGGTTGGAATGCCAACCTAGATATAATATCCTACATTGATTACTGAACGGGAGTTAGCTAACGTCATTCTTTCAGTGCCTGCCATGATGGGAAACACAAGTAAAATGCAAGTGTGCATTGCATTATTTACAAACGTCATTTTCTTCACTGACAGAACAGCTGTGACCACGCTACTTTTCTGTAACTGTCAAAATTCACCTCACTTACATGAAATGGGCAATAGTAATCTTAGGGTGTGCCTTATAACTATTTATCCTGGGCTTGAAGCAGACAGGATAAAGACAACAGGCCTAACAGACAATTCTCTCCACATTAACTTTGTATACACAGTAGAAACTAGCATGCACTGCCTTTTAGTTACTCAGATCTCTGGTTTCCTTCTCAGCAGCTTCCACTTGTTCAACAAAATCAAATTTTTCCTGCATTTCTGCTGCCAATTCTTCCTGCAACCTCTTTATTTCCTTACTTTTGAGGCTTAAATCCCGTTGTTGCTGTGCCAATGGTGACTGAGCAAGAAAATAAAGTGATTACTAAAACTTTTACAAAATACATCAGGACTGTGACACTAAATACCACCACCCAAAGTAGACAAAACCAGACATTCAATTACCAATATTTATAGGCTATTCATAATTAGTACAGTAAATCTTGCTAGAACATTGTCTTTATTAGCATAGTTTTAGTATATAATTAATGTCATTAACAATTTGTGGCCATGTTTTGTAATAACATGGGCAGCATCTCATGTTGTTTTTGTGGTATAACAGAGTTTTGATAAAAGTAACTCTTGTACTACAAACTTTGAGATTATACTAATTAATTTTTGGAGAAAGAACTTAATTATTGAACAATATACTGTACTGAGGCTATGGAAGCATTGGAAATTATGTTTGGTAACTGTACTACTACTGTATGCGTGCTCAATCAAGTCACAGATTACCATCAAGACCACTCATGGCTACTGAATACAAGTTGGGCTGATCTAAAATTACATGATTCGTTGAATTCATTTGATTAGGCATCAAAATGAAAGAACATTATTATCTGTCATGAAGAGACTGGTAGCTGCACGAAAAAACATAGCCTCTGCAATGTATGTAAGCCTGTTTACAATAAGGAGTATGCACATGTACATGATTTTCTTCTACGGCTTGCATGAAATACGTGAAATATTCGCACTACGTTAGCCGCAGAATTACATCTTATATTTGTAAATACGTCAATTGGTTCCCATTAATTGACTCTAATATCTACAAGCTTGTAAAATCAATTTAACTTATTTTAATTGACAGACTCTTCAGAAACTCAAAAACTATGTGTTTTCAAATGTTTTTAAAGTAAAAATAACACATTTTAGAGAAATTATACCTTAGACATGTAAATAAAGCCGAAACACAATGCACCACTAAGTTTTAGCAAGCACAAACCTTATTTTCAATAGTTTCATGCGGGAAATAATACTCATTTCCTTTCCCCTTTGTATTGTATGATGACAATTGTTTAGCTTACTATTTCCTTATTAATGAAAGACATGTAGCAGCACCTTTGTTGCTGTCCAAGCTAGGAAAATTGGTTTCCTAGTATCGCATTGTCTGAAAAAGCTTTTAAAAAAATAGAGATACAGTTATCCATAGCATCATTGAGCAGCAAAAATAAGTGCTACAAACTTAGTTTTCACCCTATTTCTTTCAAAATTGTCCATTTCTTAAACAAATTTTTTTAAGGTTCTCCAAAAAAGGTTTTTACTTCAAGACAACCATTACAGAGGTGACTTTGTCGAGATCTGACTGTGTGATATTACCATGGTTTTTGAAAAGTGATAAAATGTCAGTCTATCAAAAAGTTAA
Organism: Clitarchus hookeri; assembly: GCA_002778355.1. Classification (NCBI taxonomy): domain Eukaryota; kingdom Metazoa; phylum Arthropoda; class Insecta; order Phasmatodea; family Phasmatidae; genus Clitarchus; species Clitarchus hookeri. The sequence goes on from NQII01001342.1 coordinate 304,545, forward strand.
TTCGGATCTTGGGGCAATAGGTAGCCAGTATTCTTAGCGTCTTCTACCTTCATGTCGCTTCTTGCAGCAAATATAGTGGAGGGGTGTACCAGTGCATCGAGAACATCGCCATCAGCACTATCACTGTCTTCATGTTCATTTTCATCAATGTTGTTTTCGTGGTCATCTTCCCCTCCTGTTTTGCATTATATATTAAATTTACTTTTAACTTTTCTTTGTAGCAGGAGTTGTGTAGTCATCAGTTTTAGAGCCATCGACAGTTTATTTTGTGCAATTTGGCAAAGAAACAGATAGCTCGATATTTTAAAGTTTGAATGTTACCTACCCCGGTAATGTTTGCCAATCTTTCACCAAATCTCACCAAAACGAAAATTTTGAGTGGTGCAAAGTTACCTCTGCAGGTGCACAGTAGCTCCTGTATACGGTTTATATAAATATAGAAATATAAAACAATTTTAAATTTATTTCATACATAAATATGTATATTTCTATCTTATATTTATGTGTGTGTGTGTGCGTGCATGAGTGTGTGTTTGATGGTATGTGCGTGTTTTCATCTGGGGTGAACGAGTATGTGGTTTTTCTCAGAGTGCTCCCTTTTTTTTTTTCATACACTGGAGAGCCAAAAAAAAACTGGTAAAGGCGTGTGTATGCAAATAACCGAGGTATGGAACCAATCAGAGTAACGTGATGCAGTCTGCAGGGCCTATATAAAACAACAAGCGTCTGACAAAGTTGCTAGATCGGTTACTGCTGCTACAATGACAGGTTTTCAAGATTTAAGTGAGTTTGAACTTGGTGTTATAGTTGGCGCACGAGACATCGGACATAGCATCTCAGAGGTAGCAATAAAATTTGGATTTTCGCGTACGACCATTTCACGAATATACTGTGAATATCGGGAATCGGGTAAAACATCAAATCTTCTACATAGCTGCGGTCGGAAAAAGATAGTGAACGAATGGGACAAACGACGACTGACGAGAATCATTAAACGTGAAAAACGTGCAACCCTTTCTCAAATTGGCGCAGATTTCAATGCTGGGGCTTTTGTTGACCATCACAGCCTGGTGTAAAGAGGCNCCCCCCCCCTTCTTGTCCTTTGCAACATTGCAGAAGTATACTCCCCGTCTAAGGTAGCTTGGCAAGAGTTTGACAATTCGAAGGAAGTAGCGCCAATGTTTATTTTTTTGTTTATGTATCCTTTCGCCATCAGCTGGTGCGCCAAGTAGCGGCTGTATATTTTATTAACATGCTGTCAGCTAATCCACTTGTCATTGTAATGCTAAACAAAATTTAAGGCACTAATACACTGACATCTGTCTAAAAAATTTGTACGTTATAAATGTGAAAATAGAAATCTTGCAAAACATTGAAATATTTGTTAACTCCTAAGTAATGGTGTTCACCCATTTTAAGATATGGTTTAAAAAAAATTTTTAATTTGTGAATAATTTTAATTTTGATTCGAAATTCGATTTGAGATGTATATTACTGATTCGCAGATGCCTAAAAACAATTTCTCATGAAACACGGGTATGCGGGTGACATGGAATTAAAAACTTAACTTTGAAAGCACACGCCAAAACTGAATTGAAATCAAAGTAACGAGAAAAATACCACAATGGTATAATATTGACAAATAATATTTAAATAAACTCAAATACATAAATAACACATTACATAAACTTTAATAAATAAATAAATAAATTACCCTGAACAGTTATATCATAGCACCAAACAAATAAAAATCTATACATATTATAAAACTCAACGTGTGTGTGTGTGTGTTAGTGCGCTTATCACTCGAGAACCACGTAGCTATGTTCTCTGGCCTGGTTTTAGTAGATATTTTGTTACGTAAAGTAACATAAGGAATAAGCAGCGACGATAATCAAGTCGGAAAAAAAGTTTGCCACCAGAGCGCTCTCTTGCAATAGATGTATAAACCATTAAAGATGGAACAATATCATGCATTAAAGAATTGTGTAGAATAAAAAGACCAAAAGAAAAACTCCACGGTAGCATATATCTATCTATAACCGAGAAATACTAATTTCATTTCTCAATAAATAAATACGTAAAATTCAAGCTATTGTTTCCCCATTAAAAACTCAATATTTAACTAAGGAAAAAAAATGTCACTAGAACTGTTTAACGAAGATAATAAATGTTCTATACAGCATAAAATTCCTGCCTATGGTTTAAAAGATATCAAAAGTTTTGTGAAAAAGTAACATTAAGTACAATTCAACTTTATTTTTAAAAAACCTAAACAATAATATGTAGTCCACGCGAGCGGAGCCGCGGGAACAGAAGGTAATAAGACAATCAAATATTACTTGCAATAGTTCTTTACTGAATTAAGTACTGAAACGAGATTTCAAAAAAGTACACTAGCAGTGAAGCAACAGTAAAATAGAATTGACTTATTTAAAAACGGCCCAACATACAAACTGTAATGTCCAAACTGCTACCTCATAAGAACCACAATTAATTAAGTCTTATTAAAGACATTAAACCTAATCTGAGGTCTATAACAAACGTAGCTGTACTGTCTTATGTCGTGCTTTTAAGTGCACACCCAGCCACACGACTAGTTTTAGGTGCATTCAGCGAAATGGATGTGCGAGTTGCAAATGCAAATTCAGTCTTTTGATTAGAATAAAATTTCAAGTGTTTGTGATATTGAATTTCATTATGGATACTTCAAATATATTGTGACCATATTAATGGGTATGACAATTTTAGTAATAATATGAACATATTGCCCTCACATATCAAACTAAGACCTTATGTTGTATTATTGTTCCGTTTGCTGGGCAAGAAAGCTGCGATTCTCAAACAATTTTCAACTGAATAAACTATGGATCTTGATCAACTAATGATTGTTGCTGCGTTAAAAAATTCTAGAGTAAAATCAATTATTTTCTCATTATCTATGAGTCATCAGCTTGGTGACATGTTTTGATGTAGGTAGGTAGGTAGGTAGGTAGGCTTAACATCTCATCGACGTCCGTCATTACAGACAAAACATGGTTTGGAAACCACGTGGCGACAGAAGGATATGTAGCCTATTTGTTTACTAGTTACTGATACACAATCTGTCAAAAAAATAAAAAATTCTTATATGAAATAGACTGTACATATATATATACCATGTAGCACAAAATTCCAAATACACTGTGTTACACGCATATCTATAACAACACAACTCTCTCTATTCTAATTCAACTGCTACTGTATCTGTTGTGTGGACTGTGATGCACCTCCCTTCTCACTCACATGCACACAAGGGCACATGCATCATACAGCAACAAAATGCTGCCATCCTGACCTTCCAGTAGCCGCAGCACAGCCATGCTCAACCCTAGGGGACTTTCTCAGGCTATCAGTAATGGCACAGCCTGAGTCATTAACAACACATTTCTCCACATAGCCAAAATATAGGGCAATCATTAAAAAAACTTTACTTTCTACAATGGTGTTAGCAACACAACTACTTGCAAGTTATTTTGCCACAACTGTAAGGTTAAATTTCTCAAGTACCTGTAGCAGCGCAACAAGAGGTGATGACAAGCACGACTTTGGCGTTGATGTTTTCATTGGTGTTGCCATTTGCCTGAAACTCTTGTATTGCAATCTTGTAGCTACAAAAATAAAATACTGGAAATTGTAACAGTTCCACGAAAGTGACAACACTGATACAACAAATGAGTATAATCTGCTATGAATATGAAAAAAAATTTCTATCAATTCTCACAATTTAATTTTACGATATCTTAACAGGTGTCCATTAACATTTAAAAAATTTTGCCTCAAACTACATAATATGTTTTCTTTATTATGTACTTTTAAAATTTGATCTACAAGTTAAGACTTGATAATAAATACCAAATATATATATTGTTAACTATAGTGTGCTCCTGCGTAACTCAGTCATCTCTTTCNATATATATATATATATATATATATATATATATATATAATAACTATATAGTACCAAAGAACATCTTGCTTTATGCAAGTTTACAAGAAAATTAAAGTACAGCAGAACATTGATTATTCATATCAAGGTCGGGGCCATCACTGTGATGGATGAGAGAATACAGTAGACTGATAATAGAAAAACATAACACTCCACCCTCAATTTCCCATGACTAAGAACCAAAGGCCTAAGCATATTACCGAAAAATGTAAATTAAAGATACTTAATTTGTGCATTTAAATATAAAATACATGTTTTTCCCCCTTCCACAAATGTAACATTTTAGTAAAGTACAGTAAATTCTGTTAATATGAAACCTTGTGTAAATTAGGAGTTAATATAAATGAACACATAAAGTAAGTTTTTGACTGCAATCTCGTATACGTATTCAGTTCAATAATTTATTTTCCCTCTCTGAGGCGGACAGTTACACCTGTAATTAATATACAGCAGAACATTGATTATCCTTCACTTAAGTAGTACACAATAAATTAGGAAATAAAGGTTTAAATGTCAACACTTAAATATACATAGATAAAAAAGTGTTAACTAAAAGCATTTGGCAGAACAAGATACAAACAAGCAACTGGATACATATTTTAATGATTACCACATCATCACAGGACATACATACTTGCACACAAGGAACAAATCACAATCATCTCATAATGCAAGCTTATAGTCGCAGTTATATATTCAAAAACACTTCAGTGGCACTATTAAGGTACGACAAATGGAGTATGTATTCCGATATAATCTCTGCTCCTGCGTAACTCAGTCATCTCTTTCTCATCAGGGTTTACCAAAAAATGTGACCCCAGTTTCTACCAACAACAACAGACCCTTGCAAGGTTAAGTGTCTACCAAGCAATTCCTCTTCCATCCGCAGACTAGCCATGGCTACAGCAGGGATGGTAATGTCAGTAATGTGACTTTGGCAGAAACAAAGGAAATAACTGTTATGGAGGTGGAGCCAGTGGGTGGCTTTAAGGCTGGTCCGCTAGCATACAGTCAAGCAGGCAAGCAGTCCTCAAATTAAGTTTTTGTTTAAGTTTTTAATAGAGTAGCTTTTTAAAAATCTATTAGATTAGAAAAATTATGACATGTCCACTGTATTTATTCACATTTATGGAAGTTGTGCACGAGGTAAGTGGCCTTTTATACACTGTTTGTGGTTAATTGAGCACCTTTGACAGCCCTGCTTAGGATATACTTTTCCTCTCAATTTGTATTCTTGTCTTACGTAAAATTAACATTATCACGGGGAAACTCACTTTACTCATGCTTCATTCATCATCCAAGTGAAACTGTGCAATTATTACAGGAAAGCAAATATGTTTCAAAAATACGAATTCATTCTATTATGTATCCAAAACCAGAGCACGACAGACTTCAGTAGACAAATATTACACACTCAAAACCAAGTCGGAGGCCATGGTGGTGTAGTGATAAGACTACTCACCTCCCACGTAGGCGGAACCTCACTCGAATTTTCACATGTGGGAATTGTGTCGGACGATGCCTAGGGTCAGTGGGTTTTCTCAGGGATCTCCCATTTCCCTCACCCTTACATTCCAACACTGCTCCATACTCACCTCACTTCACCCTCATCAGCTCTCAAAACCTCAATGTTAAGAGCTGCCCAAATCTCTCCACTCCAATCCACTCAAAACGAAGTGAAGTCTCAAAACTGTGTTTCTTAATTTGTTGCCAACTTAACAAGGAACCTCCACGCCAGTGCACACTGTAACGCATGTGTAGTTGTGGGCAATGATTTATTCAAAGGATAATTTCAAAAACACTCACTTCAGCATGAACAGCCTCTTCCTTAAAATATCTTGTCTCGTATGTATTGGTGCAGTGCTTAAGACTACACATGTTGACCCTGACAACTTCTACTCATGTTATCTATCACACAGCACCACCCACCAAGCAGCATCATGATTTTTTGCAAAGCAAATATAATGCCCACCAAATCTCAGAGGTGCCAATGTTATAAAAAAATCAAGGCATTTATTTAAAGTAAATATGGTATTAGATTACCTTATAAACTAAACTGCCTCTAAGCTCCACCTCTTTACAAATATTCCTGAAAAAAGAAGCCTTTTAACATAATATAGAAAGCCGTAGGCTGAACCACCATATATATAACTGATTGTAAGACTACCCCAAACTTTCTAACACTATGAAAAAGAAAATATAACGCAGAATGCAAGCAGAATTTTTTATGTCTTGCCAGTACTCGATCAGCTGGTAGCACGTACAGAGGTTATCAAATGAGCAGTGTGTTCATGGCAGGCAAGGCAGTGAAGGGGAAGTGTCAGTGGTTGGAGGAGTATAAAAATGTATCCCTCCACTTTCAGACCTGTCTGCACACAGATGGTAGGAACAAGGAAGTCACGCTGGTTACTGGGCAACTAGCTCCCACCCTGCCAGCCGTGTAAGGGAAGGAAACAAGCTCTGCTGAGTATCACCAAGGACAGCCAAAGCTTACTCAATACAAACTGCATATCTACATGGCCGTGACCTTGTTAGAGGTCAGACACAGCTGAATGATAAGGAGGCACATTTGAAAGGGAAAAATGCACATCTTTATGAACAGGGACCAATTTATTAAATTAATATCAGGCCTGTAACGGTACTGGTAAATAAGCATTGTTCATTTTATCAGCTTGTTTTACATTAACTTGGTTGAATAAGTATGTATGCTGCTCCCGAGTCAAAGCCAAAACGTGGTTTGTAAAGGATTACGTTGGTTAAAATGTTGAATTACAAAGGGTTATATACAGTACTTATTTGTACCCTGACTTCAGTGAAAAACACAGATATCAGAGGAGGAGGACTCAACTACCAGCTTTTACAAATAAATGGAATAGTTATTTTCCGAAACATAGGAAACTACCAGTGTTGTTCTCCGACTGAGCAGGAAACCGCGAGTTGTCACTACTGTTTGAGATTAACTTTTAAGAGTGTAGAGTAGGATTGCGGCCCATCCCCTAAAAAAACAACACACGTCGTCAAACACCAAATATTAATAGGCCACCTATATTGTGGACTGGGTACTGAAGAGTACCTGGTGCGCAGTACGGTAGAACCTTCTACTAGTAAGACTACAGGACACAGCGGTTAGGCCACCCAAGTCAGTTAGCCCACTCCATCCACCACGTATTGATCCACTGGTTGGAGTCGCAGGTATGACGAGGAGTGATCCAGCCACCTCTGGGTATTCGTAACTAAGGAAACTGCCGCCTTCTCCAGCTTTGAGGAAGTGGATAGTAGAACCTTCAGTAGATTCCTTTCACCCACAGAAGGGGAATAAAGTGGAATGACAGGCCAGCTACTGCCCCTGAGGATGGCCAATTTCTAAGCAACCAAACCCCGTCAGCCTTCAGCTGCTTGCCCCTGAGAATGAGCTCAAGCCGCCAGCCAGCTTCTGAGGTCTCACCTCACAGTTCACACCTTTAATCTCTTTGAGCTGCCCTGCAAGACCATCCATCATCGTCTGCCTACGACTAGGCCTACCGTGGCCTTGGGAGTCGCCATGCAAGTATCCAGCCTACAGCATCCAGCTGCCTATTCAGACGTCTAATCGCAGCCACACCATAAGACAAGCGAGAAGTCCACTCTAGCATTTGTAGACCTGGGAAGGGGTGCAGACCTGCGATACAGTATGCAGCAGCAAGTCAAACCTTGGTGAGGCCCGACCAAGGTAAGCCAACCTTGTGACCTGACACCTCATGAAACCCTTGCTCACGTGATGCGCACCACCCACACCCAGCCGTAACACATCAAGAGCCTGCTACTGTTGAAACGGGAGGAGGGAAGCAGAAATAGAGAGAGTGGCGATGTAACAGGAAATGATAACAGATGTTCAATTATAATCACACTGAGGAATATACAAAGACAATTAGAGCAATATAAAACGTGATAGTCATAGTTATATGCACTGCCCGGCAGTACAGTACTTTTAGTTACCAGAGTACCATCTGTTCCCCTGTAAGACTCGCACTACAGTTTGAATATCTCCCCGGAAAATATTTTTTAAGTTATTTTCTTTTATTTAATGCACACTGCACAGCTGTGTTGCACAAGCTATATATACATGTCACAAATCTAAATACAGTACAGCACACACCATACTGAGATACTCATAATACAAGAGAACCTGTCTATAGCAACCCCCATTTAGAGAGAGTCTTTCAGTAATGACTCGTTTTTGAGGAACTGTAAAAAATTAGAGTGTAAAAAGTCTAAAAAATTTGCTGAAAAATAAATTTGTTGCCATATTTTGGTTGCTATAAGTTTTATTTGTTTTTGTAGGCATTGCAGAGGTCAGGCCATAGCTCATATCTAAAAAATTATTTAACCCCCGTAGGCCTCCAGCTAATACCTATTAATTCTGCCCACCCTCCACCCCTCAGGTGCCAAAAATGATTAACTGCGGGATATGACTACCCTCAGTATTTGTCCTGCCACTATGCTCTGCCTCCCTTGTCTTCTCACTTTGCTTGTTATTAAGACTTGTAATTCTCTTGGGTTTTGACTACTGTTTGTTGACGACTTACTACACTTGTTATTATGGACATGCCATCAAAAGTGTGGAAGCCTACAAATTGACTCCCAATCACAATTCTGGACTGTGAAACCATTGTAAGTCTTCCTCTCATCGTGGCATGCACCTCTCCGCCAGTCCATCAAACTTGATAAGTGCCAGTCTCGCTCCCCCCTCCACCCCACCTCTTTTGATAGCTTCATCCCTTGGGGTTTATCCAACATAACAGACATGACCTTCAGTGCATTTACAGTCAGTTGAAATAAAAGTTTTGGTAACCTGGGTTTCGAAAAAAGTAGTGTGTGGGCTGTATAAACAACAAAACTTTGGTTATGTTCGTAAATATGCCGCAAAAAGTACATAGAATTCAATGTTTCAGTTTTTGTAATTGATTGACAACAAAGGAGGTTGCAGATACCTTTTTGTGGTATCATTTTATTTGGGAGATGTTTGTTTATTATCTAAATTAATATTTTGTTGAAATATCCTAATTTTTTTGCAAGAGGCCACCAAACTTTCACTCGGAAAAATGTAAGCTGTGACAACATTTTTTGTAATTGATTGGTATCAAAGGAGGTTCTGTGGCATCATTTTATACTGAAAAATGACTTAACAACTGAATTAAATTAATATTCAATGCAAAAAAAAAAATTTCACTTTATGCCAAAGACAATTGAAAATGGACTTGCAACGATCAGTAAATCTTTGTGCCACTCATGTTTTTAACATCTTGTGAGACAAGGGTGAGAAAAAGTATGACACACTGGCTAAATTTTTTTTCACAAGACATCTGATTTTAAATAAATTCATATAAGATTTTTAAAAAAAGGTATCATTTTTTTGTGCTAGAAACAATTTAACATGGACTTCATGGAAAAATTTCAAATTCTGATGAGTACGGTTTGGAATGGGTCAAAATTGGTACAAAATTCCCCAAAAAATCTATAGCTAACAACCCGTCACAAGGACCTTATTTTTGGAAAACTTGAGGGGTCATTATAGTAAGGTTCTATTGTAAATGCCCCCTAAGTTTGAAAAAACTGACATCTCTTAAATTGGATGGGCATTATATGTGTGATTTTGGCTGTTTTACCTTCCAGCAAAGCATGCTGCTAATGTGTGCCGGGCAATCGATAACATGAGTGCAAGCAGTCAGTCAACGGGTGTAGTATGAGCATGAAGAAAATATAGCCTTATTCGTGGTACTTGGTTCCGGGACTAACACAGATGAGTGAAAACCGCACATGCTCGGGACATGCACGTAAATTATGTAACATTGTCATATTTACACACAAATTTTTTTTCTATGTATTGATTTTCTGCACTCAATAATACACTCCACCATTTATGAGGCCTTCAGTTATTCGTAACACATCTGGCGCCCTGTCACACAACACACCGCTTGACGTTTGTGTGAAGAAACTATCTCCTCCCTTCACCAAGCAAGCATCACGTCCCGCCGAAGTTTGCACGTGATAAACAGTCTGCCAGACGATCTGCAATATAGCAACTCGCTCACAAGTAGTATTGTTAAGTGCTTGTAGACAATTTTGAATATTTAGTTAGTAGTTGTGTTACACAATGTCAGCAAAAAAGACAAACAAGAGTTCCGGTTCAGGCACAAAGCGTAACAAAATTGTGTTGTCTATTAAAGACATTGTTGAAATTTAAAAAAAATTATATGCTCGTACATTAGTTAAATCACTGCGTTTGTTGTGTTATATGTTTACAAAAAACTCCGCCAGTAGGAGTACAAAAATGTCCGCTAGTAGAAATACGAGCACTACTGAAGGAAATGATGCAACACCCGACACAAGCGGCGGTACACTTCACGACACTTAAAACAAACAAACCATTTGGCTACCTTATGAATACAGCTGTACAAATCCTTTTACATAAGTTTTATTGCAGTGTAAATTTTTTTTATTTATAAATCAAGCAGAGAACAACTAATGCGTTACAAGTAGAGAACAACTAATGTTGCTAACTACTAATCAGACACACATACAGTTTATAATATGTATGCACCAGCACGTACAGTGAGCAAAAAAAGTATTTGAACACGTAATATGTAAGCAATATATTTATAAAGCTATTTATTCCACAAACCTTAATAATTGTATACAAATAATGTGTGAAAAACAATGTTAAAAAAGTAAATGAAATTGGAAGTCATTACCGGACATTATATACAAATTAAAATTGTAAAATTGGAGGGCAAATAAGTATTTGAACAGATAAAACCATTAGAGGATTATGAGGTTTGTTTAGGTACAATTCGTGAACGCGTGGGGATTATTCCTTAGGAGTGTTCTGTTCACATGAGTGAGTGATGGCACCGAAAAACAGGGAGCTGTCTTCTGAAACCAGTCATCACATTGTTTTTTTGAGACATGAAGACAAAGTACGTGCAATTGCGCAAAGATTAAAACTAAATCCGTCTACAGTATTTTATGCGATAAAAAAAAATAAGAGACAGGATCAACAAACAACAAGCCACGTTATGGGCGACCAAAGATTCTCCAGGCTCGACTAGTGAGGTTCCTCTGTAGAGAAATCCAAAAGAACCACTTCTGTACCAGCAGTTCTTTGGCCCAAGACCTTGCGACATCATCTGGTGTGACTGTTACCCCCCAAACGGTAAGAAATTATTTACATGGAGCAGGGCTTAGGGGACAGGTACCACGGAAAAAGTCATTCATATTTGACGAAAATAGAAAAAAACTACTGGAATTTGCAAACAATTATTTCGACAAGCCTACTGAATTTTGGGAAAAGATGGGTTTGGAGAAAACAAAATAAAGCCCTTGAAAATAAGAATTTGCGTGTGACTGTCAAGCATGGGGGTGGTCGTGTGATGGTTTGGGACTGCATGACATCCTCAGGGGTTGGCAATTTGGCTTTTATTGAAGGAAATATGACTGCCAGGATGTACATAGAGATGTTGCTACGTCATCTTCGTGAGAGTGCAGAAAAGTTAAATATCAGAGGGACATTTTATTTCCAGCAGGATAATGATACCAAACACACGGCCCATATTACCCGTAAGTGGCTATTATATAACGCTCTACGAAGGGTTGTTACACCTCCCCAGTCACCGGATTTAAATCCAATAGAAAACCTATGGAGTATTTTGGATTTCACAAGTCAGGAAAAAGGGGGTTTTCTAACCTTCTATCCTTCTCGAAGAATGGGAGAAAATATCCAGCGAAACCTACAAACACCTTGTCCAGTCAATGTCTAGAAGGCTACAGGCTGTTATTGAGGCAAATGGACTCCACACAAAATATTGAATGACCTTTTGTGAACGAAAAGGTAGTGATGATTATATGTTCAAATACATTTTTGTCTATTGAAATTGTTAATTAATTAATTTTTATAATGTTGTTACGACTATATATAATTTTATATTGATTAAATATTATCATTGTTCATTGTTTACTTATATACATACATATATGGTTCCAATTGTTTATAAACTTATATCAGAAAATATATTTACTATGTGATTATTAGGTGTTCAAATACTTTTTTTGATCACTGTAATTTTCTTAAATTGCAATGTTTTTGCTTGTCATTGGACTGAGGATACGAAAACAAGCAAGCTACTGGCGTGATGTGCAGAGCAACTAGTTACAGTTGGTTAGCAAGTTAGTGACCTACTTTTCATGGGCAGCTGTGGTATGCAAGGAGAAGCGACGGAGGGGCAGCACGACGGAGGGAGGGCACGTTGTATAGGGGAGGAAGAGTGGCCGACATCGCACCACAGAACTGCCATTAGCAGTTATATTTACGATGACTTTTTTTTTATGTGTAAAAACTTTATTTTAGCAGTGTCTTAGTAATGACTGACAATGTATACTAAAATGCAGTGCACACAATGTATGTTTTGGTACCATATTTGCTATTAATATACTAACTAAAATTCTTTCCTTCAGTTATTCAGAATATTCTGATATCCGGAAAGCATCATCCCCCAAACATTCCGGAGACATGGTGGAGGAGTGTACTATATTTGAGCGATTACAGATGGTAAATGAAAGACAACAGATGATTTGATCTTGCAAAAATGGTAAAATCAAGGTCATTCTACTCATGCTATCTCAGTCAGAGTGTCAGCTAACAGACGGGGCAACAGCAGAACATCGGCAGCGCATTTTCGTAAATATACAACACACAATTTATTTCTGCCGACTCTCGAGACCAAGGAAATATGACTCGTGTGTGTCGATAAGCAGATGTGTTGGCGGTAAGAAAAAACATTTGTGGTGTGTGTTCACAATCAGAAGGTGCCAGATACATTTTATATCACATGTGTACAGGTTACAGTATTTAACTTTCTTGCACGCCTTTTATCAGTGGCTGTGTTCTTTAAAATGTATCAGCTGAGTGAACACCTTAAACACGCCACTCTTTAATAAAACCAACATTTTTATTTTATCGCTCAAACTGAATACTTTGTGATCCCTCTTAGATTAACGGGGATTGCTGTCACTTTTCTTTCTAGGTGCCATTTCAATGCAGGAGCATTAACGGACCACAGAAATGTGTATTCGAAAGATACTGCATGCACGTACATTAACAAAGCAGACACTGTGGCTGATACCGCCCGACTAAGTGACTAATGATTAACTACTCGTGCACTCAGATATGGGCGCACTGCAACAGCGTGGGAAGATGTGTGCTGCAAGTAGCGCGTGGCGTAAATCATTTAAAAGTTTTTTTTAGATTAAAAAATAATAATTTTTCAGTTGAACCACTGTTGGTTGAAACTGCCGATGCAAAGTCCACGAATGTACATACAACCAGACAAGGTATTTAAGGACAAAAGACCACTCATCTAATGACACAGTCTATCTTCGTGAACTAACAAACACCCTACTTTATCCTGCCCTCAACCCAATAAAAGAATTATATTTTCTCCTGCGCGGCTTTGCACAGATTTTCCCAGTGCCCTCTCTGCTTAGCGCTGGTTTGCTGTGCCATGGCTACAATTGCGGCCTTGGTAACAGACAACCCTGCTTAGCAGCAATGCATGCACCCAATGTTGATAATTTAAACCCAACCTAAGGCGTATAGGGCTTGCCCTGAGACGCATCCCATTCTTCCAACAGTCTTAGCTACTAACATGCATGCCGGAGCGCTCGCAGAACTGTGAAGGAACTCACACTGGGATAGCGAGATTTGGGGGCTTGTCAGAAAAAAATTAAAAATATCTAATGGCACATTACATTTTCAGCATGAATATGGTATATGCCATTTTTTTTTCCATGTAATTAGTGTTTAAAAAGTTACCAGTCTATGGAAAACCTGAATATTAACAAACACTTCAAATGTGGACTGCTTGCTCGCTCGCTGGGCTGGCCACGTGCCTGCATACCAGCCTGAAAGCCACGCTCCCTCTCCACCTCCTTAACATTTATCTGCCTTGTTTCTATACACGTGATGTGGCTGACACCACTATACCTGCCATAGCCATGCACTCGTTAGCAGGAGGGAAAGAAGTCTATGTTTTCAGTCCTTTTTTTTCTCCAAAACCTCTATGCCAAATCTACATTCCTACTTTCAAAATTTGTTTCTGAAAAAAATGTGTGGATGGTACATGGGTAAATACAAAATTCTATATCCTCAGTGCCTTGAAGAGATAAGAGTATACAATACAAATACAAGAAAAAGAACTAGTGTGAGGTCTTCATAGACAAAACCACTGTACCATCCGGCATCATGTTTCGACAGACTTAGAGGGTGCTATTGGCTTTGACGTGGTAAACGATGACTTCAAACCTTTGTGTTTCTGTGTAGGGCTCTCCTTTCTCTTCACTTTGTTCTGCCTTTGTAACCTCCTTGTTTCGTGCATGTGCTGCAGTCATATTGTGGCCTGCGCTAACTCCCATTGCGGTATTCTGACCTATAGTACTTAATTAGTTTAAGCACAGCTGTAAAATCCCATGTTGTCAGAGAATTAATTTCGTTATCAATTAACTGTGACTAACTGCATACCTATTTGATAATTTTTGCCTTTTATTACTGCAACTCTGCAATCAACAACTCTGATTTTCTTTTCTTGGTGAAAAACTCATATCTTTCAAGCAAAGCAAAATCTGCCAAAACTTTTTACTTTGAATTACATAATTTCTAATTATCTTAATTTAAAAAAAAAACATTTTTTGGTATATATGTTTTTGCTTCCGGGACCTGTCTTTTCCTCTTTGTAATAGGTGTTAACATCACAGAAGTTTACGAAAATTACAATCTGCGGTATTTACCCACATAGCACTTGCATTTTTTCCCGAAAATAAGGCAGCCTAAACAGTACTGCTGGTACGTGGGTCAGACAGAACTTAAGTCGTTTATGCACGCCAATGTATTGGGGTGGTTGCCAGCCGCAAGTGCTGGCGCATGCACATGCCAGATCTTGTTTGTGTTCCAAAAAACTTAAATAAAATGGAGCGCACAACACGTTGTCTGTGCCTCTGTGATCAACACATGTGCTTCAAACCAAGACATATTTTGTGTGTCCAAAACCAAGATGTGTGGGAGAGATAAGGGCGGCCATGACACTCGCATCACACACCACCCTACCTCTACACTGAACTGGTGTGCTGTCTTCCCGTCCACAACTTGCTTCTATGAAAACTTCAGCTGTGACACATTGTCATTTTGCGTTGTAATGGTTTGAAAAAATTTATACAGAAAAGGAAATAGAAAACAGAAGCTAGTTTTCGAATATGAAAACTTTCAAAAATAAAGCTTGTAAGAAGGAAAAAATGAAGAGCCGTTTTAAAATAAAACTTGTTTCGCCCAAACGTAGCACACTGTTAGCTGCCTACACGAGCAGCAGATTTAAACGTTTTGCTGAAAAGTTAAAAATTAATAGTGAATCACAGTGACTGCTACAGAAATATCATAAAAATAAAATTGTGTTGTTGAAACATTTTGTTAAGCGCTTGCTGCTTTGCATCCTTGCGAGAGCAGAAATGGGTAAAGGTCACGCATGTAACCCAAGAGCTGGCTGCAAACACGAAAATCGGCTTACACAGGCACGCCGCTACACGTGACCCCGCAATAAATCTTTTGCGGCTTGCACTCCTAACCTTCAGCTGATTGAATTTCCATGTTTAACTGAAGAATTTTCTGGTGGTTTGCTGCCCTAATTTCTCTAAGCATGAAACGGGGTGCGTCGAACTTTCCAGTTCAAGGCCAGCAAGTATAAAAGTGTGATGGGCCTCTGAGCTGAGAGGATGATTGGCTCGAGTTTTAGTGATAGAAAAGTAAGAGAAATGAGCGGCGAGAGAAGTGACCAGTGGGCGGAAAATCTGTGACAGTGAGCATCGGCGCAGCGAATAGCGCAATTGGCAGGCTGGACTATTGGACAGGATGCATGAGAGAAAGACATCACAAATGATGGCAACAGACAGACTAAAAGTGTGTTAATGATGAGTGTGAGTTAATCAACTATAACCAAACAAAGACATTAAGAAGGATATTAATTTGAGTAAAAATAAGCATTAAATATTGCACTCACTAAGAAATAAAAAGAGTAATAGTGAATATAGATAGATAATTGCTCTAAATAATAGCTGTGTGAATAAATCTAAATCAAATTTAGTGCTCTTATTTTTATAGACCTCCACATTCCTCACAATCTCTGATATGCCCCTCTGGCATTTCGTAACATTGGTGTCAGAAGTGGGATGGAGGCAATAATTATTTCATCAATTGTAATTAATTGTAATAGTTGTAGACATCAAAATTATGACAGTTTTGTAAAACCATCACAGCGAATGTTAACTAGAAAAATGTCTGCAGAACTGTAAGTACTGCGAGCATTAATTTAGGGATTAGGTAACCAAATGAGTGCAAGTATTAATAGCCTTGATAGCAAAATTAGTAGTGTGAAAGAAAGTGTGAATGAAACTGTAGAAAATGTAAAGAAGAATGTAAATAGCCAGATAACTAAAACAAGTGATTTAGTAGATAAAAAGATATATAATGTAGACAGGAAAATAGACACTGTAAATGAAAATGAAGACAAGAAAATAGAAGGCATTAGCGAGTTAATGAATACGAGAATGGACAGTGTAAACGACAGGATGGACAGTATCAGAGAAAGGATGAACATTGTTGAGAATGAAGTGAAACAGGAAATAAGAGTATTTAAAAAAGGAATTGCCTAAATTTATGCAGCAGCAGAATTGTACTATCGCAATATCGTCAGCCAATAGAAGTTAGGAAGCAGTACAAGCCATCACCAACGCAGCAACCTCGGAGGATAGTCAGCAGCTCTGCTGCATTGGTGTCGCACAGCCAGGAGTGGGGAAGGGGGTCTCAATCGTGAAGGAATAGTTTTTGTTTATTTATGCAGCAGCAGAATTGTACTATCGCAATATCGTCAGCCAATAGAAGTTAGGAAGCAGTACAAGCCATCACCAACGCAGCAACCTCGGAGGATAGTCAGCAGCTCTGCTGCATTGGTGTCGCACAGCCAGGAGTGGGGAAGGGGGTCTCAATCGTGAAGGAATAGTTTTTGTTTATTTATGCAGCAGCAGAATTGTACTATCGCAATATCGTCAGCCAATAGAAGTTAGGAAGCAGTACAAGCCATCACCAACGCAGCAACCTCGGAGGATAGTCAGCAGCTCTGCTGCATTGGTGTCGCACAGCCAGGAGTGGGGAAGGGGGTCTCAATCGTGAAGGAATAGTTTTTGTTTATTTACAGTTCTGTTTGTTTTATTTTTATTTATTTGCCACAGTTTTATGAGGTAATTTCCTTGTGTTTATTTATTTTATTATTATATTAAGTTACATATGCTAATTCAGTATTTGACTTGTTAATTATTTTAAAATTTAGTTTTGGAACTGTCTCTTTCACATATGTTAATCTTTATTTTTTCTTTGTCTATGTATATGTTAGTCTTATTGTGATATCTTTGGTGGATGATTCAAAATTACATGTAATGTATTGGACTTATGAAATTTCATTATCATGTAACATTTTAGTGCATGTAATATTTCCATTTCCCGATTTGTATTTGAGATTTAGCTTGGGTCTTCTAAAATGTGAATCATCGTAAGGCAGGGTGATGCTGAAATAATTTTTATTTGGCAGTATCACCATAACTTTCAATATTGTTTTGTAGCTAAATGATTATGTTTATACTGTTTTGGCCAGGGAACGTAAATAAAAGTCCCTCGAGCAGAGTTTTCTCCTAAATTGATGATCTTAAAATTGGAGTGTAACATCAAGAAGCTGAGATCATCAAAATGTTATTATCTACCACGTAATTTTACTTTTGCCAACTTTACGATGTTCAAAAATTTTTACAACAAAGTTTTATTGGGAAAGAAAGTTTCTGCAAGTAAATTTTGACAATTTTAAAAGGTTTTTTATTTTGATGTTAATGTGTAATTTTAGACCAGTAGCCCATCCAAGTTCTTGCTCTATTATAACTGGCACTATAATTAATTAGTATATTACAACTTAAAGAGACACTAGCATTTAAAAATTTAAAAGTTGATTTTTTTTGTTATTTTAATTAATTTATATATGTTTAAATTATATGTTTGTCACATAATAATAATTAACAGTATTTTCAGTTCTTTGTATATAAAAAATTATAAACCACCAATTCAAACTGAAAATCAGTAATTTATTATCAGAATGGTCAGCATCTATCATAAAATAGTTTTCATCATTTAAATTCATGTGTTTTAACCAATGCTATTAGTTTTATTTAGTACTGTGTTTCTGATTTTTATGTCCTAAGTACGTGGTATTTTTCAACAGCTACGGTATACTTACCAGTCCACAAAAAGGGTTATGTCATACTATACTCCTAATGCACAAGTCTATACCCAAATACTAACATTTGACTTACCACTCATACATGTTGTCTTGAGTTATGTTGTGTTTGTTTTAAGAGAAGATGAACGAGGTTAGGGAAAAGTCGATCGTGAAGAATTTGAAGTAAGTAATCAACATTCAACCTTGAGAGAACATGTTTTTTGTGTGTGCAATTCTTTCAGAATCTTGTATTGTCTTTGTGTATCATGTCTTTGAATCAAGGGTCTTAAGTGCCTTATGAGTTTATTGTCCAGGTTAGGTCCTGTTTCGTGCTAGTGTTATATCTGTGGTCAATGTGGTGTATGTATCCTAACTACCTATAATGTGCCACTATTGAGTAGATGTGTGATTCTCTCTCCCTCTGCTTCACCGTTTGTCTGAGTGTTATGTTTCAAAACCACCACAACAACAAAAAGAATAAAATTAATAATATTAATTATTAACTATAACAACACTAAAAGTTTTTGTTATTATTTTTTTTGTTACAATTAAGCACACCTCTTACAATGGCCAGACTTCCTGGTGGGAGTACCAACACCGGTTTGAAATAGTCGCCACCCTGAATAGCTGGTCAGCCGAGCAGCGGGCTTACTACCTCGCCGCAGTACTTGGAGGCCTGGCACTGAGCATACTAAAATCTCTGCAGAGCGACATCAACTGGAGCACCCCACACTGGTGTCGGCCTTGGAACTACGATTCGGCGACAGATACCTGTGACATGCCCACCATGTCCTACTGCGATACCGCACACAGCAACCAGGAGAGCCACTGCAGGAGCTATGGCAAGACATTGTGCAGCACTCCCGGCTATCTTTGGAAGAGTGCCCCGAGGAGGTGCGCAACATCATCATAGTTGGCATTTTCGTTGATGCCATCGGCAACACTGAGGTATGGCAAGCTGTACGTCTGACTGCACCCCACACCATGAAGGACACCCTGGCCCAAGCACTGGAGGTGGAGTCAGCAAAACAGGAAGCCGCACCCAGTGCGGGCAGTGATGCTGAATGGAGACGACTAAGACAAAATAACGAAGACATGTAAGGAGATGCACATGGCCATAAGGGACATCGCTTCCAGGGTTCGTGCTACAGAGCCTCGCCACCCCCACCCAAACAGCAGGAGTGTTGGTCATGTGGACCGACCGGGTACTTGACAAGCCTACAGCCCACAACAGCAGCAGAAAGAGGTAGAAGAGAATACAGCAGATTTGGAAAACTTGTAAACACTGATCTTGCTAGGCAAAGGTCGGTGACAGCTGGAGGGAAGGCCCCAATGTCCTCACGTGTACAGTCGATGAAACAGGATTGAGATGCAATACTGGTGAAGGGGAGCATGAATGCTGTTCCTTGCCAGATGGTCGTTGACACTGGAGCGACCATAACACTAGTACGACCAGACATCCTTGGACCTTCTCCCCAGGAATCGCCCAACGACAGTATGGAACGGTGTTATTTGACTACAGTAACAGGTGACACCACACATGTTAGAGGTAAGAGAAAAGTAATCTTGAAGTTTGGTGACCTTCGCATAGAGCACAATATATACATAGCAGAAATAGAGGATGAAAGTCTTTTGGGGCTTGATGTACTACATAGGCTGGGGTGCTGTATCGATACTAGACTTGGTGTGCTACGGGTAGACAGTACACAGTTGGTGGTGTCAACACGGCATGATTTGTCCTCGTCAATTAGCTGCCCAGCAGCCTGTGGTCAACCCACTGTGCTGCCCGCTTCTTTGAAATTGTCACAGGCAGATGTCAAGGAATTCAGATCATACTATGTACCCTACATATCCAGGGGCACGTAACACAGAATTTGATGTACAACGGCACATTGCACTCTTTACTTAATGAAACATTTCTGAACCTTCTTATAAAAAAATTCCAGGCAGAGGAAATTAATTAGAAAAATGTCAGAGTGTGTATTACAAATGACAATTCAATACGTATGCACCGTTCACTTTAGCTTCATGTTGAGATAGGCACTTTGTGGCATTTTTGATTTTGGGTTTTGCCCTTCTTATGCCCAAATTTTGTGCTGGGTCTTAAATTTCTCAGACATAAACATACTCAAGCATTGTAGCCAATAGCATTTTGTAATTTTGTTTCATCCCTCAAGCAAAAAAAAAATTGGCAAAGGTTGAAAGGAACTTTTTTTTACCATTAATGAAACTGCACAAATAAATGAAAAAATACGAGAAATCTTTACATCAACTGGAGGAAGAATATGCAGATATCACAAAAACAAGTGGTAAATGTGATAAATGTGATAAATATAATGCATTATATAATAACATTGAAACATGACACCTGTGCACAACATTTAACTTGTGCACTGCCAAAGCTGGCCACTTTCGATGATATTATTGACCCATCTTGTCTGCTGAGGTCAAAGACAACAGACATGTAGTGAATCACCTACACTCCACTTCAGGGTTCAATTCTCATAATGATGGCAAGACACACCCACTCCAATTATGGTGACCAGCGGACAATTGACCCCCAACACTATACTTCATTGGTTATTTAGCCAGCCCCTCCAAACAACTAACCCCCTCCAAGGAATTAATCGGCTTTACAACACACCCACCTGACCCCCAACCTCATTCATGCTCGCCCACCATTTACCGAATATAGCTCAACCCCCACCACTACCATAAGACTACACTATTAATTTAGTGTCGCATTGCTCGCTCATGATTGGCTGTTGGTTACGTGATATCTTAACCTCTACAGATAAATAATGTGTCCAAAGTCATGCCACATCAATTCTTTGCCTGATATAAGGGGGTGACATATTACTCTTCCTTACTTCTTTTTAACATTCAGTCTGAGGAGTTATTTGATGTTGTTCTAGTTCATCATCATGTGCTCATAATTCCATATGTATCTTCCCACCAAAGTAAGAAATCTGCACAAATATCAAGCATCTGGTCAGACCAGCAAGCTTTGGAGTACATAAATATTAACTCAAAATATGATACTGGTATTTCATAGTTTTAAATTAATATATCTATATTGGTTATTTACAAATGATTTTGTGTTGCGTTCTGTACATTTACACCAAAGTTCAAAATGTTACATTACCATAGTGTCACTCAAGCCTCTAGAATTGTAACAGGTTCCGGAAATGTTCACACCTTCATTGACACAGGAACACTGTTCAGGACCAACTTAATATATGTTTGCAACAATAGTGGCAGTTCTGCAAAAGACATCTTCCAATTTTTAGAACAAACGGAGAAGAATATCTTTACTCAGGTCATCAATAAAGTTAGAGACAGTGGTCCAACTAAATTTAATTAATGACCCTAATGCAACTACACAAAATTAACAACATTCAACAATGGTACAGACACGTATTTAAAAATAAGAATATTCCCTAGAAAGTGAATGATGGAATCTATAATGTCATAAAATCCTGTATAGGAAAAGTATGCCACAAGGAAGAAACATACAAAGAGCATGGATTGAAGTGTGGATACCAACATCCACCCCCTTATTTTATAGGCACAGTTGACTACCAATTGCGTACATTTAGGGTTAGGCTTTAGAAATTCAGTATGTAAATAGATATTTCCAACCACGAGAAATGTGGGTATAACAAGTTAAGCCTTAAGACCATTTAATAAGCATAGTATTCCACTATTTTTGAATCATTGATGATTGGAGCCACCAAACTCAAGCCATAAGTAACACTTCCAACACAAACATGTCAAATTAGGAAATAAAAGATTTTATAAGCACACATGGCGTAACACATTGCCTATATACCTAATCTCAATTATCAATTATCCTAGCTTACCATTACCAATTCAGTTGAGTGAAAATTCCTAACAATTTTTGCTACTAACCAGTCACCATGGCCAGTATCACATTTACCACACGCACACACACCACAAACCATACCGAAATATAGACTGTCCATACAAACAGTTCATACCACCCAGCCATACCTAAAAAAATTGTGTATTTAGCGTTTATAATGATTGTAAGTCAAACTATACAGTCAGACACGCAGTTCACTGTTTACCACATTGTTCTCTCTTCCTTAGTATAAAAATTATAGCCTTTTGAAAATTGGATGAATCTTTTTGATACATACTGTATTTTCCAGAATTCATACTGTATTTTTCAGAATTTTTAATAAAACTTAAATATTATACTAATTAACAACTGTACTTTTGAAATTATTCCTTTCATAACAAATATGAGTAACCATTTAAGGATTAAAACCTAGGTGTGGTAAAGCACTAATTCATCTCCATCAGCATAACCATGGTTACGACCTGATAATGCAAATGTACAATGTTTGGTTCTATCAGGGTACAAACAGATTCAGAATGTGAGATAACATTCTGAAAAGAGAAATACAGAATGTTTCAGTAATGTAAAGTTTGCAAACAGAAATTAAACTCAAAATACAACAATAAGGTGAGAGTTACGTTGAGTGGATAGTCAGCTGTGGGGATAAAAACTAAGATTCTGTACATGTGCATTGTGAATGTGGCTGTCTCGGTATATCGTTTGAAGCTATACTACCAAACATATTATGGCTGTTTATAAGTTAAATACAGCAAATAACAAGACAAACTGAAACCCAAAACTTCAGGTTTTGTGCAACATAAGATGTGGCAAACAACCATCTTTAAATTCAAATTTCTACTTTTTACTTGGAATCATTTCAAAACTTTTTATTTATAACATATACCAAAATAAGTAGTTACAAATAAACTACGAAAGAAATTGAAATAAGAGAAATGTAGTCAATTCAGGGATAGCAGCTTACCCTCCTTGAAGGCAGACTTCACTGAGTCGCCTGTCACCGGAGTGCCAGATGTAAAGACACTTTCCAACACTGCCTTCACAGTAACTTGAGCCTGTTCACTAAGGTTTGTGCTCATAGCAACTAGCACATCGCTTTGCTTGCACTCCAGAATGTGGTGGACCAGTAATGAGGAGAGCAGAAGGACTATACTAGCCTCGTCCCCACTACGGCACTGGGCTGCATGCAAATCCAGATGCTCAATGCGGCAACTCGCTGCAACAAACATGCAATGCACATAGAATGTAAGTCCTCCGTGTAGCCGTGCTGCTGCAGATACAGTACACTGACTCTCCAACATCTAGGTGGCTTAGCTTGTTGTTCCTGTGCTACTGCATGCAGCAGCCCAATGCACTCAAAGTACTGCCACCTCTCAGAATTTGCTTAACACCCTGTAAAGATATATATACCAAAGAAACACTTTTAAGATGGATCTCTGTATTCCAGATGACAATCACTTTTACTGAAAACTACCAGAACTAAATATTACCAGCTACAGGTGAAACATTAAAAGAATAAGCAAAAGAACGGAAAGCAGAGCGAGAGGAGAGATGTGGAGAAGGGAAAGCAAGAGAGAGAAGAGAGATGAGAAATGGGGAAGGGAAAGCGAGAGAACGAAGGGAGGGATGGGAAGGGAAAGCGAGAGAGCGAAGGGAGGGATGGGAAGGGAAAGCGAGAGAGNGCGAGAGAGCAAGGGGAGAGATGGGGAAGGGAAAGCGAGAGAGCAAGGGGAGAGATGGGGAAGGGAAAGCGAGAGAGCAAGGGGAGAGATGGGGAAGGGAAAGCGAGAGAGCAAGGGGAGAGATGGGGAAGGGAAAGCGAGAGAGCAAGGGGAGAGATGGGGAAGGGAAAGCGAGAGAGCAAGGGGAGAGATGGGGAAGGGAAAGCGAGAGAGCAAGGGGAGAGATGGGGAAGGGAAAGCGAGAGAGCAAGGGGAGAGATGGGGAAGGGAAAGCGAGAGAGCAAGGGGAGAGATGGGGAAGGGAAAGCGAGAGAGCAAGGGGAGAGATGGGGAAGGGAAAGCGAGAGAGCAAGGGGAGAGATGGGGAAGGGAAAGCAAGAGAGCAAGGGGAGAGATGGGGAAGGGAAAGCAAGAGAGCAAAGTGAGAGCGATGGGGAACCAACAGTGGCAGGAGGTGTGAAATATTTACCCCTCCTCCTCCGCCAAACTGGTTGGCACATAGAGCGAGTCAGTGAAGGGATTTGGGTGGCACATAGAGCGAGTCAGTGAAGGGATTTGGGTGGCACTTAACAGCGAGCTCTTGAGAGCCGATGAGGGTGATTGAGGTGAGTATGGAGCAACGGCGGAATGAAAGGATGGGGGGAACTGAATAACCCCGAAAAAAATCGCCGACCAGCAGCATTGTCCCGCATGATTCCCACATGCAAAAATTTGGGAGTGGCCCGGGTGGGGATTGAACCCAGTTCGCCTTCATGGAAGGAGAGTAGTCCAACCGCTCAGCCACCGCGGCCCCGGCACACAGAGGAAAGGCGAAAGGAAGCTATGCTGGTTGCTAGGCAACTATAGTCCATTCAAGACTGGAAGAGACTTTCTTGAAGCCCTGCTAAAGATCTACTTTCAAGCCCATTTTGTATACTTCCGCCAAAGGTAAACAAACATTGCCATGTGGTAGTCACATGGCAATGTTTACATTCCACTGTGTGTGTTTGTAACATGTGTTCGTACATGCACGTACCCATTATAAAAGTCATGTATACATTATTAATGGATATTCCACAAGCGTAAAAAGCTTTTAATCTCAAGAATTTCACACAAAAGAATATGCGATGCCAGCAAAAAACATTTCATTCTATAAACCCAATTTATTTTTAGTGACTTTCGATAATTTCCAGTACATCGAAGGCAAGATCTTTAGTATTGATCGAAATTGCTACAGACGTTAAAATGGCGTGGTGGTATACTGAGTCGGATGTTTCGCGCAATTGTAAAACGTTATTTAAAAATGGTTGTGACGGTTTTCGACAGGACGGCAGAGTTTGCTAGTGAAGGATTCTACGTCTTTGACAATGTGAAAATAATTTTTATATGCAAATACTGCAACGTTAGAAAAATGGCAAAGGAAAGACATGTGCACGAAACACATCAGTACAACGAGAAAGTGAACACAAATTAAAATCATAAGTTATTAAAAACCAAATAATAAAGAGCGGATATTAGTAAAACAAGACAAATAAATGAATTATTATAGGTATTATAGGCACGTGTGTCAACAACACACGGAACGAAGGTTAGTAAACAAATGGCCGCGTTACTTTCACCTTGAGCGTGATCATGTGACTGTGCAAGAAAAGTTGAAATCTAAATACGTTAGCATCACGTCATTAATAATTGGCATAATAAGATACAAGTCTTTTCGACACCCATTTGTAAGCGATAAATTAACAATTACGTTAAAACTTTGGAACTATTTCCACTCTTTGTGCTGGCAACCTAACGGCATAACTGTATCCGCACTCGCCGCTATTTGTAATGTTATATGCATGTTGCTAACGGCTAGGGTGTTTTTTCATAGGTTGATTTTAAAAAGTTTCTTCCAGTCAAGAACCGACTGTAGTTGCCTCCCTGCCAGCCATGCAAGGGGAGGAAACAAACTCTGCTGAATATAACAGAGGACAGCCGAAGCTTAGGCAATCCAAGCCATATATCTACACTTATGTTGGCGATGCTGCGTTCGCATAACAAATGTGCAGTTCAAGTAATTGACAATATTTCACTTTAAAAAAGTCTGATTTTAAGACAGACAAAAAAAGATATGGCAAATAAAATTTATTTATTTATGTTCTTCAATAATTCATTGTTTAAAACTACATCCTTTGATTTTCCTGTATACTTACGTCTGTCACAAGTTACGGTGTGCTTGACCTCAGTGTATTTAACAAAAGGTGTAAGGATATGAGTTTATTCATAAATTGTGTGTATATTGAAATAAATCACTGAAAATTAACTTCACGCAGGGTAATAAAAATTGCACAATGTTCAAGCAATTTTTGGTAACAAGGGGCGGTCAAGTATACACTTCACGCAGTTGTATGTATTTGTATTGTGTACTGTGTGTGGGTATTTTATATTAGTATAATGAATTTATGATATGTTTATGTAAAAATAACATGCTCCATATTCCATATGTCCTGGACATATACAGGAATCCACTGAGTGCATTAAAATAAATATAAAAAAACTTCAGGGCATATAATTTTGTTAGGAAGATGATGCATATTGAGTTAAATTCATATTTTGTTTGAAAACCATGATTTTACACCATATACGTTTAAACATTAATTTTACTATCAAAAAAGACCTTTAAACACAAAAGAAAACATGTGTGAAAATATAATTCCTCATTAAAATATATTGCCTAACTTATCAGGCAAAACCATTTACTTTGAAATACTAGTGATAATAGGTGCAACTATTTTGAGTGATGGATAATCTTAATAAAATTTATACAATCAGATTACCATTGTATATTCGTGACTGCATGACCTTGTTAGAAGTCAGTCGACAGAGCATATGACTACTGTGTGGCGTGGTGCATTTAACAAAATGACAGTGTGTCAAACTGAGGTCACATGATTAGTATTATTTAATACTTCATATACTCTACAGATCGTCCTCTCGCCATGCGTGCAAGGGGTGAAAGAAGCATGCACAGCAGGAAGAGGGTGGGGGAAAGAGAGGGAATGAGAGGGTAATAGAGAGGGGAGGGAAATAGAGTGAGTAGGAGGGGGGTGGAGAGGGAGGGAAAAAGGGGAGGATAGGGAGAGAAAGAGGGAATAGAGGGGGAGAGGTAAGGAGAGGGTGAGAGGACGGAGATGGGAATGGAGTGAGGAAGGGGGATAGTGAGAGCACAGGAAAGGAGAGTGTGGGGTGAGAGGGGGAGTGGTTGGAGAGGAGGAGCATTGAATAGATAGGAGTTTGAGAGGGAGGGGAAGAGAGTTGGAGCAGGAGAGAGAGTTGGAGCAGGAGAGAGAGGGGCAAGAGTTGGAGTTAGGGGGGAGAGTTGGAAGGAGGGAGGAGATGGGGAGA
>NQII01001342.1:332129-502622 GCA_002778355.1 Clitarchus hookeri
GAGAGGTAGGAAGCAGTTTTTTTTGCCATATAACAGCTTCTCCTCTTGATGGTATGTAAAGGAAGGAAGAAAAGTGCACGTTTGAAGACACATGAAGAAGAGAGAAAGAAAGTATGCACAAATGTCACGCTGGTTGCTAGATAACAGGTAACCACAGCCCCTCTAGTCAGGCATGTAAAGGGGGAGAATGTGCCAAAATCACTGAGCTGCCATCTGATAGTCAGCCTAACTAGAGCAATGCATCAGAGAGATAATAAATGGTGGCATTTGACATATTCCACACCCAGTTATTAGACATTTGCATAAAGAACCAGCATAAAAATTATTGTTGCGAGAAATCTCAAGTGACAGAATCGCAAGATATTTTGATCAATGCAATATCTGATAAACTATAAAAAACAGAAAATTGTATCATTATTTATATAGAAATTTTGCTAGGACCACTGGAAATTAACGTTTGTTACAGTTGGTACATGTATTTTCAGTACATCGGGAGTCCACTGTATATGTCTGCTATCAGTCTCAAAAATTACAGATAAAGGTTGTAATGTCATATTTCACAACAATACTGCCACAGTAAAAAATTAGAAGGGAAAGATCATACTTAAGTCCAACAGAGCCAATGGACCGTATTATGTTGGTACTCAAAGCAACAACACATTTTTTCCAAACTTGCAATAACACCTCTGATAACTAACAATGTGGCATCTGAAACATGGGCATGTCAATGAAAGCGACATTTGAGGAAGGATCTTTAAAAGTATAGATTTTAAGAAGAAAGATTCTCTAGGTAACTGTGAAACCTGCATAAAATTAATATAATAAAGCCCCCATTTACTGTTAAAGAAAATCACAGAACTTCTGAAGTACTTTAAATTATTCATTCAGATGTTTGTGTTCCAATACAATGTGAATCTCATAGGGGATATAAATATTTTGAAACCTTTACAGATGAACATGGTCACTGTCAAGTATATTTCCTAAAACAGAAAAATGAAGTATTTAAACATTTCAAGAACTACAAAAATGAAGTTGAAAACTACACTGGTGAAAACGAAAAATGAACACCACTGAAGTAATGATGTAGATATGCCATAAGCGAATGGAGCACTGATAGAGGGCAGTAAATGCAATGATTAACAGTGCTGTGCTGTGGACCGAGTAGGAACCGCGTACTAGGTATAATACCGCTGAGCCCAATACAATTGTAGTTGACTCAGTGAAAGAGTAGTCTGTTGTTTCAAGCATCGGACTGTGTGTAATCAGCATTGTAAGTAAACATGCCACGATGGCATAGATGACCACACTTTGTGCAATTAACAAACTTTGAACAAGGTTCAAAAGAGGTCGTATTGTGAGCCCGAGGGAAGCTGAATGGACGTACCAAAGAAATGCCCAATGTGTAGGACGTGAAGTGTCCACTGTGAATCATTGGTGGTGCCGGTGGTCAAACGAGGGTACACATGCTCGCCAACGTGGATCCGGATGACAGCGGCATACGGATTCCCGCAGCATCAGACGAGAAGCCATTGCCGTAGCTAGTGCTTGCTGCTAACGTCGCCACGTGCATACTTCATATTAAAAGAGGCCACACATATATTGCAGAGTATTTTCCAAATATTTCTACATTAATTTGAAGTATTAAATTTCAAACCCAAGTTGTTTTGAGAATGAGATGATAAATTTACTTTTAAAAGGACGTGACAGAAATACTTTTGCAACACAGCAGCAAAATAGGGGACTGTGCTGCCATCTGTTAACCAGTGCGCACAACTCGCTTCGGACACCACGCCCCCATTAAATGACTAGTTTTTCATGTGTAAAATGCAAATAAGCTTACAAATTCTCAGAGTTTTAAATTTTCCTCGAGCTCACTAATTATTTTAACGCAACAATTTCTGTGTGAAGAGATTCTAATTGCTAATAATTTGGATCCTGCCTGCAATTGCCAAGCCTTTGAGGCCGGCTCACCATTGTTTTTCTGTCCAGATTCCCCTCCCACTTCAGCAAAAAAATGAAAATAAATGTTATTTTTTTATTTATTAAAACCACGTATTGTTTGCAATGGAATCATTTTCGGCAACTAATCTTTATGTTAATGTGATATTTTGTCATCCAGTCGCACTCTGCGCCACAGTTAATATATGAATAGTCTCTGTGTGTATGAACTACTGTAAACTACACAATCTCACCTTTCTCATGATGGGCATACACCAGTTTTAATCATGAAATACTTTATTATTATGAATGAAAATGTGCTGTCTGAATTTCCCAAAGTCGTAATACTTCCAAGTTTCACATATATTTATTGTTAAAAGCGTGTTTAAAATAGTACCCGAACACTTTCATTATTAAAATTAATCAGTACCGCATCACTAGACTGCAGCCTAGTAATTAACAGCGAGCACATGGGTTATTAATAGCAGCGGCGCACGACTGGTGGCAACCCGATTAAGCCGCCGTCGGTAAACCGGGAATTTACTGTATCACTAGTGTCCTTATCAGTTGCCACAAGACTGGACATTGGACATGCAGTAAGTTATTTGAGCCAGTTCAATGTCAACCATTCAAATTGGTATTGAATAGTCACAAAAAGTTACTTCAATACTTAAAAAGGCACCAAAGACCTTAGACTTAACTTTGTCAAAACAGGTGAACTGATCACAGGATTCAGTGATGCTGACTGGGGATCTTGCAAGATGGATAGTAAGTCATACACTGGCCACATATTTAAATATGCTAATGCACCAATCTGTTCGGCATCACAGAAACAGAAAACGGTAACTTGTCTACACCTGAAGTAGAGTACATGTCTTTGACTGACGCTGCAAAAGAAGTGATACACTTGGAACAGTTATCAAATGGCCTGTGCATGAAATTAGATACAGCGACAATTTACGATTATCAAGCAGCACAAAATTTCACTACCAACCCAATTGTGGGTGCTCACTCAAAGCATATCGTATAAAGGAAACGTTTCATCAGAAAAACTGTTTAGAGAGGTGATGTAAAAGTAATGCATTGTTTATCAGAAAAAATGAATGGAAGACATTTTGACCAAAGCACTTGCACCATCAAAATTCATAAAATTTTGAAACAAGTTCTGAATAACTATTTGTCCTTGTTCATGAGGGGGAGTGTTGTTATGTATGTGTTTCACTCACAAGGGCACTCCAGGGACTGAACTGTCTATGCAACTGTTAAAACATAAGGAAGAAGGAAAAACTTTTTTCTTGTAAAGAATACTGGCATACAAAATTGTAATATTAACTATTAAAGGAAACTAGTGTTTTTGATCATTACCAACAGTTTCACATTATTAAATGACATAGAAGCAAATTAAAAATATACTGGCTAAGATAATTTTTAATTAGGCATTTTAATGTAACACGTTTTATGAAAAAACACCACCTCTTACAATATCTGATTAGGCCTAGTAATGAAAAATTAAACAAAACTGTAATTCTTTGGTTCTGGTAATATTTAAATAAAAATTTTTTTTTCAAAAATGTTAAAAAATATTTTTGATTAACATGACAAGCTGGGTTTAAGAATCAAAAATAAAACTGTAACTGTAATAAAAATTACATTTTTTTAAAAATATGTTTTGATTCCACGGCTAGCAAACAAGGTGAAGGATGGGGGGAAAAGGGGTACGAATTTGTCAGTAATCGCAGTCTTATTTATTGACAATATCCTCCAAGACTCAGCGACACATTAGATTTGTGCACGTAGTTCAGCATGAATTTGCAGAAACATTTTCAATTTTAATAACTGGAAACATGAACAAGGGACTTATGTTAAAAAAGAGTGCAAAATTAACACGCATTATCTTACAGTATAGGAGTGTGATGTTGCCACATAATGGCACAGCCCGATATAGTAGTCATTCTTGATGACACTGAAAAGCTTGATTAATTACTTTTTAGGCTTAAAATGTATGCTTACATATTGAAATGAAATAAAAAAAAATCTTCTCTAACTGTTCCTCAGTTCGCTACTATTCTAACCTTAGGAAAAGCAGATAAAGGAAAAAAATTTAATCTGAACTGGAAGGACATGATGCTTACACAGCTTCCGAACCAAGAGCGTTCTCCTGTAATTACAAACTTAACTATATCCTAACAAAGAAACGCATAAGAAAAAAATGTATAAATGAAAGTTGCACACCCTTTGTACACTAACTTAAAACTAAGCACAACACACTTAAATTTATACAATTTTACCTCATTTTCCTAGAAATTAAAAACATGAACATACAGTAAAAAATTAAAACCACAGTCAATAAAATTAAAATGAAATTGGTTAGTAAAAAAATTACATTCCAGAAAATCGTTAGAAATAACAAAAAAGTAAATATACTGTAGAATAACAACATTAAGAGAAAAAAATTTAAAGAAACAATATTACTTACAAGAAAGAAATTTCTCAGTATAATTCCAGACATCATCTTCAGAACACGTATAATTCTCATCAATCTTTCTGAAAATTAAGAAAAACATAAATTTATAAATGCAAGCAATGATATTTAATTGATTTACATGCTTGCAATGAATAACAATTATTCTGCTACCCTTACTGAAATTTTTTACTTTTAGGCATCACTATCAATATTATTTTTAATTCCAATTAATTGGGAAATAAATAGATTAGAAGGAAATTAAAAATTTTGAAAATTTAAAATTTTTAGCTAGGATTTTTGCTACATTTTTGTTACTGCTTTGAAACTTTGCAGCTCTGCCGGCCAGCCGTGGCTGTTCACATCCACAGCAGTTTTCCACACCCGGGACAGTGTCCCAGACATATTATCTCATAACTGTGCTTGTCTGCACACTCACTGTCACGTCCAACACATTCCAACTGTAGTAATAACAGCTCGGCACTACTCTCTCTTCCACATTCTACTTGAAGCACTCTGCTCCTATGCAGCATGCCTTGCAGAAATTTTTCTATTTTTTTTCCATATGAAAACTACACACACATCCCGACCCAGTCTTCCCTCTCCATCCCCATCTGAGCCATTATCCATATTCCGTTCTTTAGTCCCAGGTCCCACCTAGTGACGACTGAGTTTTGTTCCAGATTATGCACACAGCGCAGTCAAGTGGCCAACTCTTTTACTACACACTGTTTACCCTCCACTGTAGTAACCAACAGTAGTCAGTATGATATATCCTTGCACGCTCTCTCCAAATCTCTGGTACAGAAACATCTTATTAATTTTGATGCCAAAAAACATTAAAACCTACACTGCACTAGCATGTCGTTGCCAAAGAAATTTTCATATTTTGGTGGTTATGTAATTCAATTAATAAAAATGTTTTGTGGTAGTGCATGCGGACAGCAGGCACCTCTATACTACTATGTCCTTTAAGGATCCCCCCACGTAAAGGCAAGTACCTCGCTTTGGTATTTCTCCAATCCCCCCCTCCCCATATTTGCTACCTAGCACAATTAATTTAGCTTGGTTTGAATTGAAGGAGGGGCCAAGGATTCTATCGGTCCAATAAATCCACTACTCCAACGAATCCACACCAGTCCTATTAATCCACCACATCGTAGAATTAAGGAGTCGAGTCCTACGAGTGGTGCAGCCTTAAACCTGCGACTCCCAATGATTGAAATGTCTTACATTCTGCCAATTTTCCAAACTTCGTAGCATCTCCCAGATTCTCCCATTTCAAACACGGTCATGCTTCAGCACTGTTAAAATAAAACTTCAGTTCTATTATAATGTAAAAGACTTAAAATTTACAGAAATGTAATCTACTAGAAAACATCCCGTCCTTATGGAATTTAAGCTAGCATGCAACCAACTGTATTATGGAGGTAGGATTAGGAGGATAAACTTTGGATGTAATCTGTTTAATGTTTTTGAATAGTAGGGTTTACTAACTTGAAATATTTACAGGACCATCGTTTTGAAAATGGGTGTCAGCCACAAAACACTTAAGTCTACATGGCCTTGCGTAGTGCTACTTGTGAGAAGCATTTGGTGCAAGTTGTTTGATTGGTCCCTGAGGTATGGCTGCTAATTTGGTGCTATCTTACAAAATGGCAGTCAATAGTATCGGCACATAAGATGCTCATAAAAAATCCTTTATGTTTAAAAAGTTTGGTCAAAATAGGTTGAACAGTATGACATATGTTTTGAGACTAATATAAAAACTATTTATTCACGCAATGCTATCTTCCAAAATGGCAGACCTACAATAATATTCTTATCAAAATGTAATGCTTACATGATGCACTGCCAAAGATANGGCATAACTGTATCCGCGCTCGCCGCTGTTTGTTATGTTATATGCATGTAGCTAACGGCTAGGGTGATTTTTCAAAGGTTCTTTTCAAAAGTATCGAAGATACCGTGAATGGATTATAAAATAGCCTTATTTAGTCTTAATTTTGTATAGAGTATAGTGGAATTGGTTTAATGCATTCATAAGTTTTTAGGGGGGAGAGGGAGGGAGAGAGAGAGAGAGAAAAAGAAAGGAGAGAAAAAGAAAAAAAGAAAGAGAAAAAGAAAGAGAGAAAAGAAAGAGGGAGAGAGAAAAGAAAGAGGGAGAGAGAGAAAAAAAGAAAGAGAGAGAGAGAAAAAAAGAAAGAGAGAGAAAGAGAGAAAAAGAGAGAAAAAGAGAGAGAAAAAGAGAAAAAGAGAGAAAAAGAGAGAAAGAGAGAGAGAAAGAGAGAAAAAGAGAGAGAGAAAGAGAGAAAAAGAGAGAGAGAAAGAGAGAGAAAGAGAGAGAGAAAGAGAGAGAAAGAGAGAGAGAAAGAGAGAGAAAGAGAGAGAGAAAGAGAGAGAAAGAGAGAAAAAGAGAGAGAGAAAGAGAGAGAGAAAGAGAGAGAGAAAGAGAGAGAGAAAAAGAGAGAGAGAAAGAGAGAGAAAGAATGAAAGGCACACACCCAGAAAGTAGATTAAAAATATAGGACCAACTCACAGATACAATTAACNAGAGAGAGAAAGAATGAAAGGCACACACCCAGAAAGTAGATTAAAAATATAGGACCAACTCACAGATACAATTAACTATTAGCTTAATTGGAGATAAGTTCAAAACAAAGGCATCTATCTTAACACACAGCCCTTCATTGAAACGCTAATAACACTACAGCAAGAGCAAAATACAGTGCTGACAATATAACTTGGAACATACCTTACAATGCATCTCCTTTAGGGCCACACATTAGTGTTACCTAGGTTTTCTCAATGGAAAAAAAAAAATTCTCTGAGCAAAACAGCACAGTCTTCTAACCAAGACCACTTCATTTGACATGAAACTACACAGGCTTATTAACTAAGTCCTTCAACCACTTCACCTCTGTCAGCTGTTATTCCCTGTTTTCTCTGGGTTGTTCGCTATCAGNTTATTCCCTGTTTTCTCTGGGTTGTTCGCTATCAGAAACCCTCTAAACCCCTCTCCTTGAGTGAATACATAAGATCCTGAATTGTCCTCTACATTCTGCTAATAAGTATCACTGAAANAGAAACCCTCTAAACCCCTCTCCTTGAGTGAATACATAAGATCCTGAATTGTCCTCTACATTCTGCTAATAAGTATAACTGAAACTANCATTCTGCTAATAAGTATCACTGAAACTACTCAAGATAAATTAGAAACAGTGTCAGCTCTCATTATTTCTGGCATGCGCAAGTGTATGAAGCTTTCCTTAACCTTGCTGATGACCACTGTATTTGGATTTGTGTGAGGCACATCTTGAAAAAACAGAGTAACAATGACTACATTAGGTACAAAGCACCATAGCTATAACTGCTACAGAAGGCTGTTTTCTAATTGAGAGCTTGTCTGGGGTTTTTGCTTTGCTTACACATAATTTAGACAGCTGCAGATCATGGTTGTCATTTTCAAGATGTGAAGAAAACTCAAATCACCAAACCGAAAATTTTGCTTGTTCTGAATTTTGCAGTAACCAAATGACCATGGATACACTTCAAATAATCAGCTGTGCCAGGTTCCATACGGGACATTTGTACCTGTTATCCCTCATAAAAACCACTCCCCCTACTTTTTTAAATTCAAAAACTTTTTGTAATTAATGCATAAAACTGTTTTACTCACTTAAAAAATTTCAACGTGTGGTTCCATATGGGACATTATTTAAACAACTGATTTCGCAGAGACATAGTATGTTAACAGCAAAACTCTACAAATTCCTTAGATTTAAGATTTGAATAAATTTTTTTTTCAGGCTCCATAAGAGTTGACAATTTTACACATTTAGTAAGAATAGTTAGAATGTGCAATCACATTGAAATAATTGTGCATACTGCTGATTCCACATGGGACACTTGATAGTTCTATATGGGCTGTGTGTGAAAACTACTTTATTATTAATAGTTATTGGTCTTAGATAGCAAAATTTGTGAATACTAACAGCATGTAAAAGTTGAAAGTAGTAGTATAGGTTTCACATTATTATAACAGTATACTGAATAAATATGAAGTACTGTGTCTCCTTTTGCTCAGTTTCAGGCTGGTCTACAGTGTTCACAATTGTCAGGTACTATTTTATGATTATGCATCTGAACAGTCTGTGAGTGTCCAATAATCTGTGCAGTTGGGTAGCAATTTTTTTTCCAGCTCTGGTGTCAAAGTGCCAAACTAACAGCAAACCAGACACAGGCTGTTCACGGTAAAGCAAGCACTTTGGAAAGCCTGCCAAGTTTCTATTTTTGCTATGTTGGTTGCGTAGGTTTCCGCATATCAATATAAACACTGCAATGCTACTTTAAGTTGTTTCCATCAACTGTTTAAATGCTGTTGCATATACTCGTTAAATAACAGGGTGTAGCAACTACTGAAACCAATGACAAATACATATGAGAGTAATTTAAATTCAGTACGTAATATTGGTTTGTGAATATTAAATTATGTTTCCGGTTTTCTTTTTAGCCTACAGTCCTTTGGAAACATAGGTTTATGAAACTGTCAGAAGGTATGTCTGGATGTATGCCCCCCCCCGCCAGGGTGATAATTTTTTTATCCCTTAACACATTGTAACAAAGGCATAGGTTGCCACTAAGGCCCATCACAACAAGGCCAGTTCAGAGGTATCTCAAGGACTGGGGCAAAGGTGTTGGGCTCCCATCCCTCCTTCCCCTTTATGAAAGGTAGTTCAACAATTTTCCATACAAGTTGAAATAACATTTTTTAAATATGTATATACTTTTCTTAGAACTGCGAGACAGAACATCCACATATGTTGACAAATAAGAAAATCAACATAATTCAATTTAAAAAAATGTACTTTGTTAAGATATGGACAGTAAGTAAGTATTGTGGTGTATATGCAACATAACACACTTCTGGTCCCGCTGCCTGTGTTTACTCTTCTATTTGAAGTATGTGTCTACTNGTGGTGTATATGCAACATAACACACTTCTGGTCCCGCTGCCTGTGTTTACTCTTCTATTTGAAGTATGTGTCTACTTGCAATTAACCTAAAATGCAGATTACTGGTTGTATAGCACGGGAATGACCCAAACTCCCAAGTATCTTTAGACAGAAGGAAGGCTTTTGTACCAGCTCACTCCATAATAATGATGACATTGCAAGCAGCTTGCAGAGATGGGGCACAATTTATTGAACCTAAATATTTGACAAAATTTTGACCATCTGACGAAACTCAGCAGAATAACTACTTCAGTGCAATAATCATTATTGCTCCAAGGATTGTAAACTAATGGTTTACATAGGGTCTACACTATACTTAACAGTACACAATTGCTGTTATTCAACATGACAATTTGTTGCAAGCATTAGGAGTTATCTACTCATGGTACAAAATTTTGGACAAGGTTTTTTTTAACAAGTCCCAGTTTATTTGACCCTTTTAAATTAAAGTACAATTGCTGTACATAATTAATGTCGGAATTAATAATTTATCAAGTCCGAGTTATGCTGCATGTGTGTTTTCACCTGGACTGCAATACCATTCATTTGTTGTAAACGCTTTATAACATTAACATTTTAAATCAATTTGTCAAATACTTGTAAATTTCAAACCCCACTCAGGGCTATAGCAGCTCACAAGACACTACTTGTAAAATACATTGATTCAACATGAAATAGTTTTATGAATAATTTTACCTTAAAAATTCTATTTAGAGATGCTGTATGTGAGTAGAGAAACATTTGAAAAATAATTTTTTTACCCCATGATTTCTTCACACATTTTGAATCAAACCATTGAAAAATCACTATGTTTACTGTGATTGGTTGTTTCCTAAATATGTTTCTTCAGCATTTTATACTGTTGTTAGAATAAATATATTTTATTTTTTGTTAATTTGAACTGTAATTATATTTTATTAATAAATTATAATATTTTATTTATAATTAGTATGAATAAAAACAGGGGGGAAATAGGTGTGTTGGTAATACCTAGTAAAATGTTACGGGAAGTATTATTAAAGTGAGTGCACCCAAATGCAGTGCACTGTCCCTTCGGTGTAGTCCTAGACTTCATTATGCTTTGTTTGCATGAGGCGGAGGAATATCCTGAAAGTAGAAATTTAGGAAGGCTTCAGAAAAGTTGGAAATAACCATGAATGGGCTACACGAGTGTCTTGTACCTTAAAATGAAATTTAAAAAAAGTTGCTCAGTACTGTAATTTTGGTCAGAAGGAACAAAGTTATTACTAGTTTACATACATTTCTAAATTTTGCCCTAACAGAAACTATTGTGATAGTGGGTAGTGTGTATAGTAGTACATAGGATTGTAATACAAAACCTTTTAGATCACAGTCCTGAAGAAGGGTGGGTTTACAATCAATAATTTTTGCTTCAAATTATGATTTATGACATGAAAAGAAGAATCTAAACTGGTTTGCGCAGTGTGCTAGTTCAAAATAGAACTTGGCTGTGCCCATTTAGGGGGCTACAGGGTGGCTGGACTAGCAAATGTTCAAGTACCCACAACATGAAAGGGTTAACCAGGACCTATTCGTAATCCCGTGCCGCAACGTCTTTGCTCATGCAGCCTGACGAGACTGGTGAGGGCCAGCAAGCAAAACAATGCAGAATGTAGACATTTTGTGAATATATGCATGCTACATTTGTAACTCAATCGACTACACCTGCATGTAAATTCATGCCCACACATTGCAAACAAAGTATAAAACAGCTGGTCCATTCAGTTTGAATTTCTTTGCACTCTACATAGAAAGGTGAGTAGTCAGTACAACGAACTCTCTCAAGATGAATGGCTAAGTGATCCCAAAAGTTTCTTTGGTATAAATATGTTTTTCTCACATGCTGGAGGTAGTCAAATGCTTTTGTTTCTATGGTTTGAGTGATGCAGTATTAAACTTTGGCATGCCCAAACTTAAGTCTGCAAATATTAAATACACCAGTGTATAGCATTTATTTTCCAAACATAAAATTATCATGCAGTTATAGCACATTCACAATAAAGTGAGATCATTTCAAATCAATATTTTAAAAATGCACTACAGTTAACTGCACATTCAGAATAAAGTGAGATCATTTCAAGTCAATATTTTAAAAATGCACTGCAGTNAATGCACTACAGTTAACTGCACATTCAGAATAAAGTGAGATCATTTCAAGTCAATATTTTAAAAATGCACTGCAGATAACTGCATATTTGCTACCATACACACTGGCACACAGGCTTCCTGTTAAATTGGCTGTGAATTAAGTGAGTAAAATAGTTCTAAGTCTTTTCATTAAATTACGTGTGTAATAAATTCAACAAATTAAGTAGGTGTTTTTTTATACTTGTTACAAACTGGCATATTGTTAATGCATTTAGATTTCTAAGAAAGCCACATTTTCACTTGACTGACATGAAGTCACTAGTCCCATGGAAATGTAAATTACACATGCAGCATGTCTCGCTATAATGCATTAAACTAATTTGCGAAGACACAAATTTTGTTACATTTATTGAGGACTGTCTCCTGTACGANAATGCACTACAGTTAACTGCACATTCAGAATAAAGTGAGATCATTTCAAGTCAATATTTTAAAAATGCACTGCAGTTAACTGCATATTTGCTACCATACACACTGGCACACAGGCTTCCTGTTAAATTGGCGGTGAATTAAGTGAGTAAAATAGTTCTAAGTCTTTTCATTAAATTACGTGTGTAATAAATTCAACAAATTAAGTTGGTGTTTTTTTATACTTGTTACAAACTGGCATATTGTTAATGCATTTAGATTTCTAAGAAAGCCACATTTTCACTTGACTGACATGAAGTCACTAGTGCATGTCAGAAGACTGTTTCCCCTCTCGCTATAATGCATTAAACTAATTTGCGAAGACACAAATTTTGTTACATTTATTGAGGACTGTCACCTGTACGAATTCAGAGGGTTCAGAAATTTTCTTGTAAAATGGAATTAATATTTTTAGTAAATAGTAAAGTTTTGTAAATAACGCAACTTCACATTATGAAGAGAACACAATTAAATATAATTTCAAATTTTTCAAAGACACAGAACGAAAAATATAAAAAATTATCTTGAAAACCACTTGAACATGATAAATAGGCCTACATAAATCTTCAGCAAATTGGAGGAAACAACCCTAAAAATTGGGTTACTACAAGTAGCTGTCAGCACCACAGATCTTCCTAATCTCTTCATCAATTGCATCAGTCTCCNGTTACTACAAGTAGCTGTCAGCACCACAGATCTTCCTAATCTCTTCATCAATTGCATCAGTCTCCTGCGGCTTTTATAGTTGAATTTTGCTGATAACTGAACTAAGTATCAAAACATGATTAATGTAAAAACTTTAACTATTAAAAAAATTAACCATGAAAGGCATATGAAAATATTTACTTGTGTAACTTTACGCTTTATGCTACATGCATACTGCTTTATGGCAAACATATTATTGTAACTAACAATAGGACCTACCACACTTTATCCGCAAGACAGAGTAGCGTAAAGTAATATTAAAAGGTCAGCGGGACTCGTCCCTCAACTTTTTGCTATGATTCGCAGCACCATGTGAGCAAAGTCCAATGTTTAAAGGCTTATAGTAAAATATTAGGGACGAGTCCCCCGGATCTTTAAATATAAGTATACACTACTCTGTCTTGTGAATAAAGTGGAGTACGTTCTATTTACCTACATAGATTTATTTTTATTTTATAAGCCTCTGAACATGCGACTTTAGCAAGAGACGAAGCAAACAATAAGGGAATTACAATTTTCCAGAAATTATTTCCCTTTTTCCCTGACCACTTTTAATACCCTGAATTTTCCGTTTTCCCAGATTTCTACACCTGTAGCAACCCTGGGTTACGAGCATTCTCCATTGTAGAGCTTAGCCGCTTATACAGAAATTTATCAAAGCTATCCTTTTTCCAGTTCAAGGAAC
Source organism: Clitarchus hookeri (assembly GCA_002778355.1). Lineage (NCBI taxonomy): Eukaryota > Metazoa > Arthropoda > Insecta > Phasmatodea > Phasmatidae > Clitarchus > Clitarchus hookeri. The sequence continues at coordinate 345,511 of NQII01001342.1, forward strand.
TTCAAGGCTTCAGGAAGTGCACAAAACTTTGTATATTCTCTTAAAATAACATCTCCATCTGCAGGTGACAGCTGGTTGTGAGAAATAAGTTCTTCAATCGCTATCTTGGCCCTAGAGGTTCCGACATTGTATTTAATCATTACTGAAGGGGACAAGCAAATACAGCAAAGCACAATTCTCTTCTCTTCAAGTTTGGAATACAACTGTCCCAAAAATTGTTTGCAATCTGTTTCAAATCTTAGAGCAGAGTTCCTTTACTTTTTTTTAGGCAGAAGTGCACCAAAACCAAATTCAATTAAATGAGACGTTCTTAAATAAGTCTCATTGTTACATTAAAGTGCTTTAACTGGGAAGCACTACAAACCTTTTCCATTACAGCTTTCGTGAATACCCTGCTTGCAATGTTGTTCACAAAATTGGAAAACTTCCTATTGAAGAAAGGGAAGCAGAGAATCATTCCTCTGAAAACATGTCGGAACTTCTTCCAACTCCTCAGATATCATGGCAGATACACATAGCTTGGCTTCTAGTACTGGGTCTCCTAGCAAGGCTGCCTTTACTACATGAAAGTGCTAGGTGTTTGGAGTCTTCCTTTCACGCTCTTTATCAGTCAGATATTTCTTCAGAAATAGAATTATTTCTGAACACATTTTCATCACAGGTGAGTCAGTCCAGGNTCTTTATCAGTCAGATATTTCTTCAGAAATAGAATTATTTCTGAACACATTTTCATCACAGGTGAGTCAGTCCAGCGTACAACAAAAATCTGTTTTTGGGAATATTTTGGAACCAATGATCCAAGGATAAAATGCACGGCAAGATGGGTAGTTCTTAAAAATACTGTAAAGTACTCTATGAAATTGATTAAAATGCCAACCAACCCATTGCACTAGCTGGTTTGTATGCACCATTGATAATGTGCTATGCACAAGTGCCAAGGTCCAAGATTTATTTTTTGCTATCAAGCGTAGTTCTCGTTTAAGTTTTCAGGTGAGAAATGTGTTTCAAGTTAACATTAGGCCCAACAGTTGAAAGCAGCACCACCCCTTCTAGTGACAGGTCAGCTTCTCCAATGCATACAATAAGTGTTTTTCAAGCAAATATGCCACGCTTGAACGCTCAAGAAAAGTACACGTCAGGTATTTTGTACTAGCACAACTGTTTTCTGCATCCCAGTACTTTACAATGTAAATTTGCTCTTTTTGGCAGATATCATTTAAGCTTTCATCAATTGACAGAGCATAAAACTGGCTTTTTTTACACTACTAAGAGACACATTTCACGAAATGGGGTCCAAGTCCATATGTTAGACTGTATACAATTTTATCCTCATTCATTTTCATTTATGAAACGACAGGACTATCTAGAAACATTACATGAAACAGGTTCACTGCTAATTCTCCTGAGCGGGATGAAGCATGTGTGAAAACACAGTGAGCTGCCCACACAATCTCTGTTTTCGTTACACTGTCACTTACCAGAAACATTGACAGATTTGGTGGTTCTTCGAGTGGTTCTTCTTGGTTAGAAGCATATGTACAAGGCTTAGGTTGGGGTAGAGATGAACTATGCATACTAGTGCGAGCAATGCATTAAATCGTGGAAGAACTATCAGGAGTCACACACACAGCTGAGAAATCACGAGAGCTGTTTTTGTTTACCAGATTTGAGGCAACTGAAAAACTTGCTATGTTTTTTACCCTTCTCATAAAATTTTACAGCATTTAAACTGGAGTGGGATATATCAAAATGTTTTTATGCAGCATACAAAATGCTGAGAATTTATTCTCTCCAGTTCTCAGCCGTGTTCTTCATCCCTCATCTTCCAACCAAATCACCTGACAGGCATTATTTAACTGCTATAACCATGTTAGCCAACGATCTTTGCAAAAAAAATTAATAACTGCGCATATTTTCACCAGGTTTGCAAAGTCACTGAAAACCGAAAAAGTGGTTGTAAACACAATGTGCAAATAAATATGAACTACACGAGCGGTTAATTCATTCTAAATAATAAAGTGGAAGACTGACATTTTCTAGGTAAAACTTAGTGGGTACAGAAGGAAATGTAAAAACTAGCCTGGTTACACAAACAAAAACAATCCATTTTGCAGACGCCAGTGTTACCACATGTGCAACACTGGTTGATGGGTACGCGAAGGGTGACCAGCAGGCTTGCAGCTAGACAAACTAGTATGGAGTTACGGTGCCAATATTGCGACCTAATCTTCCGACGTGATAAATCTTAAATCGTCTCTCTCAGCAAAGTAAAAAAAAAAAAACAAAAACATAGAAGAGTGCATATGATTTCCCTTAGTGCCAAAACCCAGAACGAAACAAATGTGATGGCTTTCAGAGCTAGCTAGCAGGCCCAAGGTACTCGTACATACGCAAGAGTCCTTGTACCGGCAGTCCCTCTGTACTCGTACTTACACAAGAATTCTCGTGTGTTTGGTAATATTACCGGCTGGCTGTCAATCAATATTCTCCTCCCCCTCCTCCAAGGAAATAGGGTGGTTGGCTTGACTAAGAAACCACTCCGGGTGGTCGGAGAGAGGGGGAAGGCGAGGAAGTTCACACATTCGAGCTGTATCTCTGCAGAGGACAAAGAGGGGAAGGTGGGTTGGGGTACCTGATGCTCTTGCCGAGTCAGTGAACAGCAACAAATTTTGGTATCGCACAAAAAAATCTGACCTCATCCCAACTACAGTGACTTTTTCAGAACTTCCATGAACCTGTCTTAAATAATGTGACTTTTCCGAGACTTCTGTGGCCAGTACACACCCTGATATAGCTACACAATGTGTCCAAATGTAGATAATCAGGACCTAAGTTATCAGCTTTTCTTATCATTGAGTATTCTGTAATTGTATATGGGCCTTACTCTAGGAGCAAATTACATTTGTATCATATTTTGTAAAAATGTAATTTATGCATATATTGGTAATCATTTGTCTTGAATTTGGTTATAATAAGTTTAGCTAACTACATGTAGTCTATCTCATGTTTATTCCGTCCTCTGTACTGTATTTGTGTTGTCTGTAAGATGAGCCATTTTAACTTCTTCTATTTCCTCATGTCATCTCATTTTGTTCTGTCATCTGTTTTGTATATATGTGTTGTGTCTGTAAAATGTAACTTCGACTTGTTACTTATCCTCGATCATCACTAGCTCACATAGGATCTATGGAACGAAAAATTAATTAATAAATGTACAGTCTCCAATAATTTCATCATAATAAACACACAAACATTAATTTCTGTCTCTCTTTCAAACAAGCAAAAATTTTGAACATTTAGCACATAACTCTTCTAATTATTTCCTCTCGGAGACCGATCAACAGATTCCACCAAATACTGCACACAAATAGTGCTACAGACAGCCATGTAAACTTACATAGGTAATTGTTAAGAATCGCAGCTTTCCCAAAAAATATCATTGAAAAATAGTATAAATCAACACTACTAATCACACAGAACACGAATTTACTACGAGCGTCACAATCTTCGCAGTACATACTACCAAACGCGATAGTGGGGAGGGCTAATAAGTTCAGGGAAATTGTGGGGTAAAAAACACAAATGTAAAGTATAATTTATGTATAAAAAAAAATTTTGTTGCACCAAATATAGGAACACCTAAGATAACTTCATGAAACTTCACTGTTGAATCACAACAACGCATGTGTGTGCCAACGCGCCATTGCGTGTCTTAACACACACACGCTATTGTTGTTTCTATGGCAAATCCCAAGCTTCGCGGACGCACTAGCATTTTGCGCTCAATACCAACAAAGAACTGCACGTGTGCCTTGAATAACTGTTTTGGAGATTTACTCCCCTGACGACACTGGGACTTTAGCTGAGTGCGTAATGTTTGGCTATGCTTGAACAGTAATTTTCAGTGTTTGGCTACACTTGTATATAATTTTCTACAGGATCACAATAAAAACTTTAACCTATCGTGACGTTAGGTACAATTTGGTTAACTCTTCTGCATTTACACAGCTAGGCAGCAGCAGAATGTTAAGCCCTTCAATTCCCACACTAACATACAATACTACACAGTACTATTCGCTACTCACTTTCCATGCTAAAAATAGACTATAAATGATGTTACCCATGTAAACTGCAAATATAGCTCCTTGGTGATGTAGTGCTGATACCTTGTGTAACCTCTATTCTATAACTCCAAAAACACTCTTATTTCCACACAATAATTGGATTTAGCACTTCACATGGAATTAACTTAAAGAAACACTTGTATTTGCACACAATAATTAGATTTATCATGTCAAATGGAAATAATTGCAATAAAACATGCGTAATAGCGCTCTTAAATCACAGGCCTTCACAATGTCAAATTCACATGATACACTGCACTTCCGCACATTATACTCTATACCATGTAAGTTGGCCAGATTCTGACAGGTATGCGAAAGTAGTGCCACTGTTTACATCTGACTAAGCATCCTTCCGCCATCAGCCGATCGGCCACATGGCAACGATGCTGTTTATTTTCATGCTGTCATCAGCCGATCCCCTTGTCAATGTACTGTTCATGGGACGTTTTAGGCAAACTTGTTATTCAGAAATACGTAGCTGCGATTGTATATTAGTAATAGTAATGTGTACATAAATCATTAATCAGGAAATGGTTATGTTAAAGGGCAAAAATATAAATAATTAATTTAAAATTTACTAGCTACAAAAAAATGTAATGCTAAAACAATTGTAAGATATTTTAGATTGACTTCTGTCTAAAAAAAATTAGTAGGTTATAAAAGTAAAAATATAAAACTTTGCAAAAAATCAAATATTTGCTAACTCTTTTTAATTTGTCAGAGACAGTGAATTTGGGTTAACATTTCCGAGACGATAGTTGTAGCTATTATCACACTTTGAACGTTATAACTAAGGCCCCCTAAAAGTGGTAAATAAAATTTCCAAATTTCGTCATAAAAAATTGTTAAAAGCGGTACAAAAATTTACTTAAAAACATTAAGGCGGTAAATAAAAACATTTAAGTGGTAAATAAAAACTTTACTGTTCATCATGAATGTTTGAAAATTCCAGCGCAAAAAACTATAAAACAATGGAATTTTGTCTTGTAGGTAAATAAACTGGAAATAATTAGTAAAAAAAACAGGATTTTCACATTTCACGTTACTGGCTACTCAAAAATTATATATATATTCACATTAAAAATATTTGATTACATTTAACACAGCACTACAAAATGTAAAATATACAGTACAGAAAAACATATAGGTACTAGTCTAAGAGAATATTTTTTAAAGATATTCAGACACGTTAGTTACTACTCATCGTGATTCGTACTTAAATAACGCACTAAGAGGCCGTAATCCAAGCACACGGTTGTAATATATATTTGTATAAACAGAGTTCACTACCAAAACAAGTGTCAAATTGATAAATGCCAATATATGAAGAGACAAAAAATGAATACTTCTAACTTAAGAACACACACAATAATTCACCACTAAGCTTTGAAAATGAGAATACTAAATCATGTCACAAGAAAAAATATATCTTGTTTAGAACAGTGTCAATTTACATGCTAGCACCAAAGTATTTGGCAAAGCATTAGCTCAATGTTGTTCGTTTTAGACCTGCCCGCAAATCAGTTAAAATGTGTCCATGTGCAGAAAAAACCCGCTTGCTGTCAGCATTTGATGTGGGAATCCACAGCATGGACACAGCTTGTGACACAAAAGTTGAATGTTGCTCACGTAGACCATGCAAAACATTGAGGACATCAGTAGTTTGCCCTTCTTTCAAAATTCCTGAAACTTGCTGCTGAAAAGCAAGATAGCCTTGCAGGAATTCTGTCTGCGTGACTGTGTTCAGCAAAGGGAGACTTCTACACATGCAAACAATTTTTCATCAACGATGTTGTTGTTGGTTATATTTCTGACACCAAACAATTGGTCAGTAGTTGCAAAAAATTGTTTTGCAGTGTCTTTATCCTNCATGCAAACAATTTTTCATCAACGACGTTGTTGTTGGTTATATTTCTGACACCAAACAATTGGTCAGTAGTTGCAAAAAATTGTTTTGCAGTGTCTTTATCCTTAAGACTGTGTATTTTGGAGTGACACTTCAAACCCACATTTTTTAGGTCTTCCTTCATNTCAGAAGTTTTTTCTCTAAATATACCTCTGCTAACTAACAAAAAGGTGTTCTCTAGCTCTGATAATGGGTATGATTTGTGACATAGGATGTACAGTAAGCCCTCAAGCTACACAATGTTCTCATTAAGTGCAGTGCAGTGTTCTACTAAAAAGAAGTGCATCGCACTTCATAGTGTCTAGTTCAGTGATACTTAAGTTGCTGAAATAGTTTGTAGCACCACCCTCAGCTTCTGTTTGCTGAAAGAATTCAATCAGATCTTCAAGATATTCTGCAATGTACTCAACAGAATGAAACCAAGAGTTCCACCTGGTCATCACTGGTACTGGGAAGAGGGTGGCTTTCTTTTCCCCACCAAGATACTTTTCCTTCAGGAAAGATACATATCTGCATTTTCTCTTATGAGCATTGAGAAATCCTTGTTTGGCATTTTGAACACATGAACAACTGTGGCAGTGCAACACTCCACAAACTAGCTACAATGTTAAGTTTATGTGTCCAGCACTGAACATGAACCATGCTTTTGGAAAATATCACCCTCAAAGAGTCCATACATTTAGTCATGTAGCGTGCAGAGTCACTAACCACTGCTACAACATTTTCATATTTAATTTCATGCTGTGCTACCACAGACAAAATTGCTCGTGAACACTCAGTGCCATTAGCATTCTCCAGTTCTTTTATGCCACCAACAAACACACGTTGTTCACCAAGTCTGAAAGAACACGTATCAAAACAAAAAATACGCAGCACCCCATTCTGTTTGTGGTTTCATCACACATGATACAAACTTTCTTGTTTTTTAAAGCCTCCTTTAATTGAGTGAAATGATCCTCTATGATTTTTGGGACATAATTTTCCCTCAGGACCTGGGCCGTTGGAATATCTCCCGAACCTGAAATAAAAGTGAGAAATTGGGTAGGCCTACTTCTTTGTTTATTAATTCCATCTAATTAACACAAGCTTGTTAAGAAAATTCAAGACAAATTGTTGTATTTTCTGGTTTATATTTGTAATCAATATTTTATATCAATAAAAAAAGGAACCTAAAAATTTGACACTAAGACTACATTGGAAACGTGATTTCAAAGAACGAAATAAAAATGGTTGGTTTATGACATTTAGAATATGTTGATTTTATAGTAGCCTATCAAGATCTATATTTTTTCATAAAGTGGGAAGACATCCTCTGTGCATCACTGTGCAAATATATAAACAAAAAATACAGATAGATGAAAACCCTGCATTTACATGCTTACCTGGTACATATTTTCGAAGCCAATTTTTCAAGTACTAATCATCTGCCTTTTCAATAGGTATAATGGCTGCAAGCAACATTTTCGTGAAGTCTATTATAAACTCTTATTATATTGTTTCGTTGTCCGACGTCTATCAATTGCGCTAACAATGCTCAGTTGTTTGGGGTGCTATTGTTTTTTAGGGAGAATTCNTCAATTGCGCTAACAATGCTCAGTTGTTTGGGGTGCTATTGTTTTTTAGGGAGAATTCTTTTGTTCATTAGTGTGAATTACCTTGTACATGTTTTTTGCATATGTCTTTGCGTTGCCATTCAACACTGCTGTTGCAGTATTTACACATCATTGTTTTGTTTTGNTCTTTTGTTCATTAGTGCGAATTACCTTGTACATGTTTTTTGCATATGTCTTTGCGTTGCCATTCAACACTGCTGTCGCAGTATTTACACATCATTGTTTTGTTTTGTTCATCAAATATGAAGAAACCATCAATTTTAAAATCCCGTTCCCGTTCATGGTATATTAAACAATGTCCGAGTATTAAAATACGTTAACACACGTAACAGGAACCCACGCAAAAACAAATAGTAAAGTAAATACGAAATAAAAACAGTGGAAACTAGTGTTGTCAACTTAGGTGTATAATCTATACTAGGCAAAGAATTAAGAAGCACCAGGAACTATCCTTTTTTTTAAATACGAAATAGTAATGTTTTCTACCTTACACAACAGAACAATTGAACATTTTATTATTACTGTTTACAAATATACGTCCTGCGTATAGTATTCCACAGGTGGTATCATGACTTGAGAAAGCAAAAACACTGCAACATGTTACAGAAAATTGAGTCTATCAAAATGCTTTTGTGGCGCGGTGGCGGGCGTGCGAACTACGTAAGATATCTTTCTCTTGTTCAGCAGCGTAATTATTTTCTCATGTACGGCATCTATGACCGAGCTCCACCATGTTTACTTTCTACGTGTGCACGATAAAGGATATTTTGTTCATGAACATGAGTGAACAAATTATTACACAATTGAACAGCTATTCATTTGTTCACTTTTTTTTTTACCTTATTACAAACTAAGATAAAACATTAAAATATACTGTTTGTAGACCAATTTCTGAACATGTTTTGAGGGGTTAACATTTTTTTTAAATGTCAACATCTCGTAAATAAGTCGCAACCAACTTTTTGTAGCCATTTTTCTTTTGTAAAAATGTACAGCCTATACATGCCAAAATACGGTATTTCGCCAGCTAGTGTTAAAATGTGAGTGCGTGTTTGTTTTGCAATACCGTTAACAAAATTTTACTGGAAAACGTGGCTATATTTAGCGCATTAAAGTCGGATATGCCATATTTCGCGTAAAAACTACATTTTGTGACTATTTCGCATTTGTCGTCGTTTATTCGCGATCGCAAAAAGTCCATGGCCCTAGTTATAACTAATATATTCGAGTTGGAAATATGTGACACGGAATAACGTTAGAATTGTTTAAAAACTATTCACGCGTGTCCCACTTTGTTTGGAAACAAGGAGATATGGTACAAGAACAATGTGGCGTATAATTTACGTAGACGAATGATTACCTGCCAAATATAAATTACAAGTACTCAAAATNTGATTACCTGCCAAATATAAATTACAAGTACTCAAAATCGCTGTACACTAAATATAGGTTACTTTAAAAATTATGCAGAGCTCACGAAAAATAAAACTATTAGTATCTGTTCGTAAATGTATCATATAAAGCCAACTAATGCTATTCTCATCTGGCTTGTAATGCTTCAAAAAGAATTCCACAACATTTCAGCGCGTCGTCCAAGCCACATTTTTTTCTCAAGAGGTAGAGTCTTTGTAAAGTTTACTGTTCTATTACTGGCTCGGAACANCGTCGTCCAAGCCACATTTTTTTCTCAAGAGGTAGAGTCTTTGTAAAGTTTACTGTTCTATTACTGGCTCGGAACAACATGAATTTGAAATATATTTCGTCAAATTATTAGCAAAAATAATTCAACAATATTATGCAATAAACACGTAAGGAAAGCCGGGTTGGAGAGGGGGGGATAAGACATGAGAAAAGATTTTGAAATTGCGTTTTGTTTGGATATGGATAGTTTTAATGTACCTTTAATTTTGAACACCTATACATTTCTACTTTACCACGAAGTTTAGTTTCTAACACTAAAAACCGCTGTTTTTTATGACCACGTAAAATAAAATGTATTAATGAATCTAGGAACTTACGCTTATCCGCATATTTCCAGCTTGTCTGATGTACGCCGGCAGTGCACTCAGAATAGCCAACGTAATATTAATTTTTGTTCGTCCATGCATCAGCTAATACAGGTTTTGTAAATGGCACGTTGTTAGTTTGGAATACGTCAAATTGCCACTCCCTGACTGTCAGATTCTGGCCAACTTATATGAAATGAAGTATACCAGCATACAACCAACACATGAAATACATAAAAACTAAACCGGATGACCAAAATTGATGTGCATTTGTTTCCTANTCGCTGTACACTAAATATAGGTTACTTTAAAAATTATGCAGAGCTCACGAAAAATAAAACTATTAGTATCTGTTCATAAATGTATCATATAAAGCCAACTAATGCTATTCTCATCTGGCTTGTAATGCTTCAAAAAGAATTCCACAACATTTCAGCACGTCGTCCAAGCCACATTTTTTTCTCAAGAGGTAGAGTCTTTGTAAAGTTTACTGTTCTATTACTGGCTCGGAACAACATGAATTTGAAATATATTTCGTCAAATTATTAGCAAAAATAATTCAACAATATTATGCAATAAACACGTAAGGAAAGCCGGGTTGGAGAGGGGGGGATAAGACATGAGAAAAGATTTTGAAATTGCGTTTTGTTTGGATATGGATAGTTTTAATGTACCTTTAATTTTGAACACCTATACATTTCTACTTTACCACGAAGTTTAGTTTCTAACACTAAAAACCGCTGTTTTTTATGACCACGTAAAATAAAATGTATTAATGAATCTAGGAACTTACGCTTATCCGCATATTTCCAGCTTGTCTGATGTACGCCGGCAGTGCACTCAGAATAGCCAACGTAATATTAATTTTTGTTCGTCCATGCATCAGCTAATACAGGTTTTGTAAATGGCACGTTGTTAGTTTGGAATACGTCAAATTGCCACTCCCTGACTGTCAGATTCTGGCCAACTTATATGAAATGAAGTATACCAGCATACAACCAACACATGAAATACATAAAAACTAAACCGGATGACCAAAATTGATGTGCATTTGTTTCCTAGCTGTACATTGTTGTTCAAGAAATGTATAGTGGCAATACACAAAAGCTGCACGTAAAAAACACCTGGGAACATCTTTTCATATGATATACTGTACATAATTTTTTCTACTACTTATACGTTANCTGCACGTAAAAAACACCTGGGAACATCTTTTCATATGATATACTGTACATAATTTTTTCTACTACTTATACGTTAAGTAGTACAATCCTCTTGAATATCACAAAGGTAAGCCTTGTAAAATTCAACAGAATTAAACAATATTCCGACACTGCTTGAATACCGTAGTCTATAGCTGTATAAACTTAGCGTACTGGCAAAAAACACAGCCTGTAAATAACATATAGTAAATTAAGGTTTGGTTTACAGAGGTCTCTCATTTAACACGGTTCAGGAAATTATCTGAAGCTCCCATGAAATTCCTATTAGTAATGACCATATATACCATTTGCAGGTATTATTTTCCCGCTTTACGGAGAAGCAGTGATTCTTAATAATTGCTGTTGTTGCCATGCCAATATTTCACATTACATCATGAACCTGCATATATGTCTTGAATTAATACTGTGCAGAAAACATAAAAGTAATGTAATTTAGCAAAATGTAAATAAGCAATACTCACGTAAAAAAACAGTGAATAAACTTTCCAAGTTCTAAGTCTTTAAAAGAAGTCGCTGTTTTCACCAACTGCAAGCAATTCACCTGTGGAAAAAAGCATAACAATTAAGCACATACAAACATGTGTGCACGTGAATGCACATGCACGTACACATACTGCAAGTCCCCACTTTTAAATATTGGAGCATTAAACAATAAAGCTGAAAATTAATTTGTCAATTGGTAATTTAAAATGATATTGAGCAGCACTCTTACTCTTCAGTTTAGGAACTTCATTACTAAATGTTTTAATGTTCATTTTGATGAAAAAAGTTATGAATTACAAGTAAGTACTTCCCCTTCTAACGAATTAATAACGTTTTAATGTATTTGTTTATGTTTTCTTCTACAGATATTGATTTATTTATTCTGTCGACACCCTCCTAGGTTAATTAGCATTTGGTACTTAGGATTGCCTTCCTAATGTTCTGTTTTAGTTATTTTAATTTTATGTAAATTAACTTAAGTGATCTTAGTTTGTTAAATAATCAGAAGCCTAAGTTTTGTGACATCTATCCAGTTTTCATGTCTATTCTAAGCATTTCCAAAGACATTTTTATATTTTTATGCTTTGCCAGCCTGTTTAAACAATATTTAGAATGAACTGTTATCAGTTACCATTTACTGTAGGACAATTCTTATCTGTGATATACAAAATTGGAATTTCTGTTTCCCAATTCTTTTTAAAAGAGGAATAAAAGTTTCTTGGACTCGCAACCATGTCAATCCAACATTACTTAGGGCAACTAATAAAAATGTTATTTGGAACTGAACCAAATTTGGAAATTATGTATTACTTCAAGTTGGAGTCAAAATTGTCAGTAGTTTGAGCTGGCAAGAAAAAGCCCTAAAAGCTGGCTACATGTTATAATGCGATCAATCTCACTCCTGCTGTGGGCAATTTCACATCAATTAACTGTAATATGTCTGATGTTAGCTTATTGTCTTGACCTAGTTCTGTAGCTCCTGACCTTCACCAATCTATCATCTCTTGTACCAGAGCCTATGTTTTATGTCATGAACATATTAGCAGGTCTGCAAAACCATAATTATCTTCTCAAAACTTTATGCCAGGTTTTTTTTATCAGTATTGTTCCGTTCACTTTCGTGTAATTGTAATACTTATATCACGTATTTATTTTAATCAAACTACAGACATTCAGTGTAGTAGCGTAGACTAGCTGACCTTCTACACCCTTGGGAAATTATTAGACTGTTTTAGTTACATACTCCCTTAACGAAAACCTCCATTTCAAAAATAATTTTCCAAAGTCATGATTTGTGTCACAAAAACAGTTGCCTAAAAAAACAAATACGCTATAATTTCCACCAGTACAAATAAATTGAGCAACGTAAATATTACACACGTGTGATTCATTGTTAAAGTTTCCTGCTTTGTTATCGGATTGAATTTGAATGGGAAAAGGAGTGAAATAACTAATAGCAAGTGCTTTTGCTGAGGAATTTGGTGATTTAGCATGCTTGGTCACAAGGTGGATTTAGTAACCAAAATAGTGGTCCAACAGCAGGTTTTAAACAGGACTTAAACTAAAATTAAACATATTGACACTGGTACAAACTAACCTCTCATTGAATACAATTTTACATTTAATTTTTACATAATGAAGTTATTTTTTTAGCCACAAATATTATTTTACATGTTTCATCTCTGTACTGCCTCAAGCTTGGCTGTATTCTGTATATTTCTGGCAATATCAATTTTTTCCCAGTTAAAGGAGATGCTGTAAATTAGCTTTCTGCCATTTGAAACTAGATATTTTAGGATTATTTTTAGGATTTTTCATTCTCAAAAGAGCAANAGAATGTTTTCTCAAAAGAGCAATTGCTCCCCTATGTTCAGCTTGTTTCAATTAATTTATACATTCTTTAAATCACCATACTTTCCTTACTTGGGTGAGATACAGCATAATTATAAAGAGTAGGGGCTCATCTGAAAAAAAGTTTCAGTAGGTTAATTTTGTTTTAACTAGGCCCCGAGTTGTAAATGTGTGGTCATCTGAGACCTTATTCAGAAAGCGCAGTCGGCAGTCAGAGATTAGTTGCTCAGCTAAAATACACATATTCACAACGTNTCTGAGACCTTATTCAGAAAGCGCAGTCGGCAGTCAGAGATTAGTTGCTCAGCTAAAATACACATATTCACAACGTGCAGTCGGGCAGTCAGCAGTCCAGTAGTCGGAGTTGGTCCATGTTACCTTGGACTGCTCCCATGTTAACTTGGACTGCTCGACTGCCGAAAATTTCCATCCAATCAGATGTTGCGCTCGCAATCACATTTAAATAAATATTTGTTGCACGACTGTTTATTATTTGTATTTTCATAGTGTGCATGTTGACTTCAGTAGATATTACAAGTAATTATGGAAGGCGATAATTCAGTGACGGAAATCTTAATTGATATCGTAAAAGACGGTAAAGGGTACATAAGCCTAAAATATTTAATTAAAATTATGTTTGGTAATTTACAAAATTTAGCTTAACAAATTAAATCAGTTGTGTTACCTTCCAATTGGGTTTGGACTAGAAGATCGTTTGCCCATTATTCCAAAACTAAACTAGCAGTGATTACAAACAATGCTCCAAAAACATGGACTGCACATTGTGAATTGCATTCGACTGCCGACTGCCCATTGTGAATAAGGCATGATACGTTACATAGAAGGAACACAGAAAAATCAAACTTTCTTAATAACTCGCCATCATAGCAGCAAATGTTAACACATAGCTACAGCCGTAGATGTGCTGCACACACAACCATAAGAACACTTACAAAATAAATTCGCCTTCGTAGTCACTCAATTTACGCTGTCATTACATACTTAACACAACAAACGGACAAATCAACACCAAACGAGAAAGCTCACCCACACACTCCGCAACACAATCTAATCATTTAATATAACCTCACAAAAAAGTAAAAATTAATAATTTAGATGTATATGCTATAAACGCAAAACTTTCAGACAAATCGTTGAATTGTGATAAATTTATCACTTACCCATTCTAAAATAACATCGGACCACGCGTCCATTTCTATCAGGAATCACAAAAGCANATCACTTACCCATTCTAAAATAACATCGGACCACGCGTCCATTTCTATCAGGAATCACAAAAGCACAAAAACATGAAAGTGATTATTTAAAACGTATAGATATCGCAAACGTTCTCATTAAAATATTAAAACTATGGTCGCTAACGCGCCAACACAAATATGATTTGGCAGTTAAAATTCAAATTCTGGCAACCAATCAGTCCAACTGTTTTGTAAAACAAATGACATACGCATATCTAAAAGCCTTCGGTCGTTGCAATAATAAAATACACCATTTTTTTGTATATTAACGTGACTTAAAATTACGTATTTGAAAAATCAACGGTTCAACTCCTAACGTAAACAGAACGTTTGAAAAAAACAAACTGAATAAGTTGAGTCAAGATCAATCCTTTTATTCCCCAATATTAAAGAGGACTACATTTCTCGTGGCTCTTGTAGATATTAAAGAAAATATCAACCAGTTAAATTTCGAATACACAATCTGAACAATTTTAGTAAACACAGAGTCCTCCCTTAAATTTCAGCAAAATAAGCTTACCTGACCACAGCTCTCAACGGAACTACAATTGCATTACCCAGATATTGTGTGAGAATGAATCATGCGTCCTGGCACACACCAGTACACATATTCAGTCAATAAAATGCACAAGTTTGCATTATTNTGTGAGAATGAATCATGCGTCCTGGCACACACCAGTACACATATTCAGTCAATAAAATGCACAAGTTTGCATTATCATGCATTCCTACGGGAAATGTTTCGTAACCCGGATACTAGCAGAAAAAAGGTAACTGAATTAATAATTATAAAGAAAAGGGACTTTTCCGATGATCGCAAAATTAATACCTGCAAATCAGAAAATTTTGTCAAGCATTTGACACGAATCGGATGGTCCACACAGCTCGGGTGTTAAAAAACGCTCTGAAAGTAAGAAGAATGTCAGTTAACTTACTGACTAATTCTCGGTTGGTTAGCACGATACTAGTGGAAGCAAGTAGTAAATGAGAAATCTGCGCTAAGAACCCTATGATCGTGTCACTCCGATTGTGGAAGAAAAGGACGTATTACTGGCTCGCCCCGTGTGACTGCAGTGCACAGCACAGTATACACATTGAGATATTTTAGCTCTTCAGATGCCAGGTGAATAGCACATATGCTCCCTAAAATTTTGAACAATTCATACACGCATGCAATAGCTAAAGGGTTCTGACAGCTGTTGGTCTATCGCAATTAAGTCTCCCCAAGAAGTGGGTAAGCAATTAACGTATGATAGATCTGATAAAAAACAGTTATATTAACACACAGACGATGATAAATTGGAGAAGGAAAAAGGAATACAACTTACGGCACTTCATTCTCCTTCACAGAAGATAAAAATGTAGTCTGCATTGTGACGGGGTTGCCTCGGGTAATAAAAATTAATACAAAAGTTACAGAATTTCCTGAATTATTATTTATACAATGATGAACTATTACAATGATGTGAACTTCCCCCGAGAAGTGTGGTGGGAGCCAGCCTCTACATCCGCTTATACTAGACCGAGATCCATTTGGTCTGGAGAGGAGTTAGCCCGTAAGAGCAAACAAAATACAAAAGCCCTTGATAAAGCAAGATTATAGTGAGTGATATTATAAAATTCAAAATACACACATGTACACTTTTCAAATTAATTTAATTAGAATATTGCCTGTATCTAATTCAATTTGCATAATTCTTACGACGCATGCAGCGTCCCCCACCACACCCCTCGGTAGAATGTTCGTCATGCCTAATTGAACCACACATCCACATGTGCCCTCATGACCACTTGCACCTCCGCAATCGCTTACACCATCTACCCAGAACCCAGCCGAAGTGAACACTTGGCCATGAGTACATCAGTATTGGTCGGCGAGAATGGAGAACACCCTTCTAGTCATGTACTATGTGATTCAAGCGACCGTCTTGCTTTATTTACCTAACGAGGTAACTTTGGGGGAAAATAACANTAGTCATGTACTATGTGATTCAAGCGACCGTCTTGCTTTATTTACCTAACGAGGTAACTTTGGGGGAAAATAACAAGTGGTCCAGCACTGTGTCTCCACGAAAACCACAGCTATTAGGCATTCCATCAGTTGAAAATAATGTCGGCACAGCTCACGCCACGTAGACAAGAGTCCTTTCCACCTGTGTGACGTCGTTCGGCCTGCTGGCTGGAANTGTGAGAATGAATCATGCGTCCTGGCACACACCAGTACACATATTCAGTCAATAAAATGCACAAGTTTGCATTATTTTGCATTCCTACGAGAAATGTTTCGTAACCCGGGTACTAGCAGAAAAAAGGTAACTGAATTAATAATTATAAAGAAAAGGGACTTTTCCGATGATCGCAAAATTAATACCTGCAAATCAGAACATTTTGTCAAGCATTTGACACGAATCGGATGGTCCACACAGCTCGGGTGTTAAAAAAACGCTCTGAAAGTAAGAAGAATGTCAGTTAACTTACTGACTAATTCTCGGTTGGTTAGCACGATACTAGTGGAAGCAAGTAGTAAATGAGAAATCTGCGCTAAGAACCCTATGATCGTGTCACTCCGATTGTGGAAGAAAAGGACGTATTACTGGCTCGCCCCGTGTGACTGCAGTGCACAGCACAGTATACACATTGAGATATTTTAGCTCTTCAGATGCCAGGTGAATAGCACATATGCTCCCTAAAATTTTGAACAATTCATACACGCATGCAATAGCTAAAGGGTTCTGACAGCTGTTGGTCTATCGCAATTAAGTCTCCCCAAGAAGTGGTTAAGCAATGAACGTATGATAGATCTGATAAAACACAGTTATATTAACACACAGACGATGATAAATTGGAGAAGGAAAAAGGAATACAACTTACGGCACTTCATTCTCCTTCACGGAAGATAAAAATGTAGTCTGCATTGTGACGGGGTTGCCTCGGGTAATAAAAATTAATACAAAAGTTACAGAATTTCCTGAATTATTATTTATACAATGATGAACTATTACAATGATGTGAACTTCCCCCGAGAAGTGTGGTGGGAGCCAGCCTCTACATCCGCTTATACTAGACCGAGATCCATTTGGTCTGGAGAGGAGTTAGCCCGTAACAGCAAACAAAATACAAAAACCCTGGATAAAGCAAGATGTATAGTGAGTGATATTATAAAATTCAAAATACACACATGTACACTTTTCAACTTAATTTAATTAGAATATTGCCTGTATCTAATTCACTTTGCATAATTCTTACGACGCATGCAGCGTCCCCCACCACACCCCTCGGTTAAATGTTCGTCATGCCTAATTGAACCACACATCCACATGTGCCCTCATGACCACTTACACCTCCGCAATCGCTTACACCATCTACCCAGAACCCAGCCGAAGTGAACACTTGGCCATGAGTACATCAGTATTGGTCGGCGAGAATGGAGAACACCCTCCTAGTCATGTACTATGTGATTCAAGCGACCGTCTTGCTTTATTTACCTAACGAGGTAACTTTGGGGGAAAATAACATGTGGTCCAGCACTGTGTCTCCACGAAAACCACAGCTATTAGGCATTCCATCAATTGAAAAGAATGTCGGCACAGCTCACGCCACGTAGACAAGAGTCCTTTCCACCTGTGTGACGTCGTTCGGCCTGCTGGCTGGAATAATAGTGCTATGTGACCCCAAAGGAGATCAAACAGATGGGAATAAAATCCTGAAGCAACGCCAAGTGTTCAAAACACCGTAGCCAAATAAATTATAGTCATTATTTTAATAAAACCTTAAACTAGTGTGTCTACCCACACCACTTTCAGGGATGGAAACGTCCAGCCCACGCCAAGCAAGAGCACTTGGACACGCCCATCGGCGAAACAAACTAGACACTGTATTAAACTTGAGAAATTTTTCAATAACTGAAATGCATTCTCAGTTTACTGTTATTCCAGTCATTTTATTGATTGTAATGATGTTCAATGTTCAAGGGCCATTATGTTTCCTCTTCATAGCAGACTGCCTATTTGCGCCTTACAGTTTTTACTTAATGTTTAGAGTTTGTGATCTCCCCTGTGATGCCACAGTCACAAAGGTAATTAACACGTAAAATGACAGGGATTTCACCGACATGTTATTAACCATGAAATTGTATTTTGGAACATATAAAGTAGAATTAAAAGGGTCCCCTTTATTTTTCATGTAAGTTATGGCAATGGCTTCGGCAACCATCAGCGGAAGACGGCGCCATGATTTTAGTCACTTCAGCACTCGGGCCGGCCGGCAGCACGGAATTTTCATTCTCTGCTGACCCCTTGGCACCTACAACTTTGACTCTAATCAGCTTCATCATCAATGGTAACATAAAAAACACCAGAACATTTCCATATTTAGTGCCGAGGAGACGATCGTCTGCCTCCCTGCCATTTTTAACCAGGGTTTAACCCAATTACACACGTTTCAATAATTAGCTTGGCTTAGGCCGATTTTACAGTATTGGTCACCGCAAGACAAGCTGCCTGGTCTGCATCAGTTGACAGCAGAATCACTGTATATGTAACAAAAGAGGTAAATAAGCGTCTTGACTAACCACGAGTGTTTAATTTACTTTACCTCACAGGGCACTCCGGGCACTGCACCCTAGTGTAGCTTTAATCAAATGTAAGAGCATCGTGCAAGGTGGCCTACAACCTCACCAGTGTAATAAGTGAAACCAATGTGCAATGATTTGATGTGAACCAAGCGTCCACAAGTTCCTTGTGCCCACTTTGCCTGATTCGGTAACAACAACTACACCAACAACACCGGGCCGCACCAATCACATCAGGTCAAGAGTGCGTAGTGCGGGTCGACAAGAACGAAACTTGCACCTTCTTGTCCACAGGGATTACGCAACTCAAAGAGACCCCCTACTGATGTATTACAAGAGGTAATTCTTTTAATAGGTGGGTAAGTGATCCGGAAAAGTGTTTACCCCAAAGTCATAGTTGTTGGGCGCACTGGCAATGGTCGTTGTATCCTCGGTGCCCGCGCAGCTAAATACGAATCAACACAACACCAGGTGATGTTAACTGGCTGAGAAACCAGAGCTGAAGCGATAATGGCCCCAAAGTGTCATCCAGTAGTGTACAGAATTTTTACAAACGTATTGAACAGTCACCACATTTACAGCCACAGCCAGGGGTGTTTTTCATTGTATAAATAGCAATCACGNGAAGCGATAAGGGCCCCAAAGTGTCATCCAGTAGTGTACAGAATTTTTACAAACGTATTGAACACAGTCACCACATTTACAGCCACAGCCAGGGGTGTTTTTCATTGTATAAATAGCAATCACGCATGGCAGTCCACACCCCTTTGCCCAGTTATACTCGTCCATCCCCTCAGGAGACAGCCACCCGGCAATGCTGTAACCAGTGTAATTCAAATGCGTCATCAGAAGTGAAAGGCAAACACTTTTATGAGAAAATGTAGTAACATATTTAAGGTGTATTTACATTAGTTTAATTATGTTTTCTAAAATGGAGATTGGCTATAAAGACCACAAACAATGTAACAATTAATATAGTGTGGAGACATCCCCATCAACTTTACAACTTAAACATTAACAGACATTTGTTAATAAACAGGGATGTCAGCAATGTGTTTAATTTAATTCATAAAATTTTTCACCATTATAATCTCCTCACAAAAAGCTCATGCTATGTTTAATCATTCAGAGTTTGATGTTGGGTCTTGTCACTTGTGACAACAGCGGACATCACTCGTCCAGTTCGTCTCAGCACCCGGACAAGACCGACGACATTGATGGCCCACTCCACGCCCCACCCCCCCCAAACCAAAAACCTAAAACCCTCCCGTACCGGCATATAGGCTGCAATAATTTAACTACTATAGTAATATATTAGTCACCAGAACATTTGTATTATCTTTAAAGTACTGAGGGCAGAGTCACCCGCACCCTCACTGGGGAGTGTAACGCAATCGCGTCTCAATATAAGACCATGTGTTTTTCACCGCCTAAGTGCTGGGTCCATTAGCATGCATCATTCATGCATAATTCACCTGTAGCAAGATCAGTGAATAAATCACTCAACCAAGTGAAATCAGTGTCAATTCATTGTAGGGCATCCTTTGTAGCATCACTCGCATTTCGTTAGCATATTTCAGGTGTACGAGATGGCCTATAGTCTCGCCATCAGATATAAAAAGTGCAACCGTAAGTACACGACACCCATCAACAAACTGACGGAGGATTACCAGGGCCCCACAAGCCGACGACCGGATGACCCTCATCATTAGCTCACCACTGAGTTGTGGTGCATTGCAATATAACATCCAACCAGCCCTGGTTAACCTCGACGACGTCACATTAGTAGGTTCAGTAACTACAAGCACTCCCGATCGACAGAGTAATCCAGGACCTCCCGGACTGTCAACCAACCTATCCCCACTATTTCGTGCTCACTGAGTTATGGCGTAGGGCAATTTAAAGAGTTTTGGCCTTAGAAGAAGTAAGCCAGGTAAGGTGGGGACCACGCATCAGAACCCCTGCAACCCCACACACATCATGGTACACATGTGTCTACTACTCTCGCCTGCCTCTACAGCTCGTCAGCCGGCCACAACACGCCCCCCTGCATACCGGCACCATGAGCTGCATCATGTGTCACCGAGGGACATGCCACCGAAGATGTGCCAACATGCACATTAACCAGCATCCCTGCATCTGAGGTGGAGCTTTGTTTGACGATGACGTGCACTCTCGCAATGCCATTGTGCAGCTGCACCAACATCGGGGAACTGTGATCCTGTCAGCAGCAAGAGAGCTGAGCATTGTTCACAGCATACAGTGGCCACCTGCCCTCCTCAGCAGCTATGCCAGCGACACATCAGCACAGCTGCCGCACCATCTTTCCAGCTCCACTCCGCACCCAAGGCGAGTTACACCTGCGGTCTTGGTGAGAGCCATATCCACCGGCCTGCTGCCACTTACTGTGCAGCAGTATGAACGAGCTGTAGTAGACGAGCGGCCTCCAGAAGGAGGGAGGCGTACAACATGTACAGCATCACTCTCCCTTAACCTGCTCGTACCACCTATGCAACCATTATGTGCCCTCTATTGAAAATAGTCGGCCCGTACATGGCTGTTACACCTCCATGACTTCTGCCTTGCCATGGTGTGTGAGGAGTGTCCCCATCTGCACGACCTCCGAGGTACTGTTGGAGTCAGGTGACCATCCCATATTCATATCCTCAAGAGGCAACTTTTGAGGGCATAATAATTCGTGCAGACCACTATCACCAAATAAACCTCACAGTAAAGTGGCCACTAGGACATTTAATGCAGCGAGGGGCACAATGGTTCTAGAGTTCCAACAACTCCCTTAATGCACCTTCTCTACAAGTGTTATAATCCCTGTATGCTTGTGTGGGCTGTGTGATTGTGGTATCACATCAAGACAATTCTTACAAGTGTGTAACCTGTCATTGAGGGAGTTCCAGGGTTAATTATGAGAATCCCCAGTTTACCTCGCTTACCAGAATAAGAGGTCGACTGATGAAGTTGTCCGATGCCATAACTCAGTGAACAAGAGTCAGTTGAGGGTCGTGTGTTCGACAGCCCGTAACTTCCTGGGGTCCTCTGAAGGTCTGCGGTGCTGGTAGATGTAGTTGGTGCTAGTAATCCTATGCCTAGTATAATTTCACCATTACATTGGTAAGAATATAAGCCACCTCACATACTATAACTTACTTTTTTGGTTGTGCAAGTGAGTGCAGTGGCATAAATACCTAAAGGGGTTAAAACTAATTAAACGCTACAATTGACTTAAGATTTTTACTTGTTTTCTTGATGTAAATGTGCACTTACACAGTCATGTACAGATTATACTGTCCCAGCACTAGGTCTGCCAGTAACTACTACGGAATAAAGCGGCCTAGACCAAAGACTATTAAATTGAAAATATGTGTTGCACGTTAAGTCATGCTTTGATTACATGGTGACAGATGGTCAATCCCTCGGCATGATAGAAATAAAAATGTTACTGTGATTTATGTTACTATTGCAATGAAATAAATAGAGCCAAGATGAGGGTGCCAAGCATGTTCGCGCAGAGCGAGGATCCCATGCTGCTGGCCGGTTGGAGTGCTCGAGTCAGACTGACCATCATGGAGTCGGTTTCCACTAAGGGTGGCCGAAGTAGGCGCCAAAAAGGAGTGAAAAATATATTGAACTCCCTTATGTTCAAACAAAATGATAGAAAATGAAACTGCTTGTCAGAAATACACAATGGCGACATACCCAACCTTAATTACATGCTAATTAAGTTCGAGAATGTGACATCACTAGGGATGTAACTACACTATAGAAATGCAATAAAAGAATTTGAGGCAATGTTAGGCAGTCTACTGTAATGGAAAAGACAAGTTTACTTTCAACAATTAAACAAACGATATCATTAAAATGGATAAAATAAGTGTTTGGTAAATGGCCATTCCCCTTCTGGTAGACTTCGCCAATGGGCAAGGCCAAGTGTCTAAACCTGGGATGGATGGTCGTGTCCATCACTGAAAAGGCGCATTGGCAGCCACTCTCATTTTGGTATTTCGTAAAGGATTTACATTAAATTTGCTGGATACATGGTTTGAATGTCTTTAAATGTCTTCGGGAATTATTACCACACTTTTCCTCTGCATTCGGGTCATGTAGCACACTTTCCCTAGCCAGTAGGCCTGTCGACCTCATGTCATTGGAGGAAGACGTGGAGCATCGTGATGCTAGCTACCCCGACGTTCTCTCCAATTGATGGTGTGGTGAGCCTGATGGCTATGGCTTTCGGAGGTACGCTGTGTTGGTCCGCATGTTATTCGCCACCAAAAGTCACCTCTTGAGGTAAATAAAGCAAGAAGGTCAACGGAGTCACGTAGTACATGCCGACGAAGGAGGTGTGTTCTGTTCTCGCTGGCACAATCTATCGTGCTCGTGATCGAGTGTGCCTCGGCCCGGTGTCGACTAGATGGTGTAAGGGATTGCAGAAATGAAAGTGGTCACGGGAGCACAAGTGGATGTCTGGTTCAGCTCAAACCACTTTAGATTTGTATTCAAATAGTCTGAATAAAAAGTTTTAAATGTTTAATACTAATTCAGGCATTGCTACCCTAACCCATTCTGGGGTTAAAATGAACTCACCAAGCTCAAACCACCCACTGCCACCCTAATCGCTTCCGTCACAAGTGACGAGAAACAACGTCAAACANATCCTCAAGAGGCAACTTTTGAGGGCATAATAATTCGTGCAGACCACTATCACCAAATAAACCTCACAGTAAAGTTGCCACTAGGGCAATTAATGCAGCGAGGGGCACAGTGGTTCTAGAGTTCCAACAACTCCCTTAATGCACCTTCTCTACAAGTTTTATAATCCCTGTATGCTTGTGTGGGCTGTGTGATTGTGGTATCACATCAAGACAATTCTTACAAGTGTGTAACCTNTTATAATCCCTGTATGCTTGTGTGGGCTGTGTGATTGTGGTATCACATCAAGACAATTCTTACAAGTGTGTAACCTGTCATTGAGGGAGTTCCAGGGTTAATTATGAGAATCCCCAGTTTACCTCGCTTACCAGAATAAGAGGTCGACTGATGAAGTTGTCCGATGCCATAACTCAGTGAACAAGAGTCAGTTGAGGGTCGTGTGTTCGACAGCCCGTAACTTCCTGGGGTCCTCTGAAGGTCTGCGGTGCTGGTAGATGTAGTTGGTGCTAGTAATCCTATGCCTAGTATANGTAACTTCCTGGGGTCCTCTGAAGGTCTGCGGTGCTGGTAGATGTAGTTGGTGCTAGTAATCCTATGCCTAGTATGATTTCACCATTACATTGGTAAGAATATAAGCCACCTCACATACTATAACTTACTTTTTTGGTTGGGCAAGTGAGTGCAGTGGCATAAATACCTAAAGGGGTTAAAACTAATTAAACGCTACAATTGACTTAAGATTTTTACTTGTTTTCTTGATGTAAATGTGCACTTACACAGTCATGTACAGATTATACTGTCCCAGCACTAGGTCTGCCAGTAACTACTACGGAATAAAGCGGCCTAGACCAAAGACTATTAAATTGAAAATATGTGTTGCACGTTAAGTCATGCTTTGATTACATGGTGACAGATGGTCAATCCCTCGGCATGATAGAAATAAAAATGTTACTGTGATTTATGTTACTATTGCAATGAAATAAATAGAGCCAAGATGAGGGTGCCAAGCATGTTCGCGCAGAGCGAGGATCCCATGCTGCTGGCCGGTTGGAGTGCTCGAGTCAGACTGACCATCATGGAGTCGGTTTCCACTAAGGGTGGCCGAAGTAGGCGCCAAAAAGGAGTGAAAAATATATTGAACTCCCTTATGTTCAAACAAAATGATAGAAAATGAAACTGCTTGTCAGAAATACACAATGGCGACATACCCAACCTTAATTACATGCTAATTAAGTTTGAGAATGTGACCTCACTAGGGATGTAACTACACTATAGAAATGCAATAAAAGAATTTGAGGCAATGTTAGGCAGTCTACTGTAATGGAAAAGACAAGTTTACTTTCAACAATTAAACAAACGATATCATTAAAATGGATAAAATAAGTGTTTGGTAAATGGCCATTCCACTTCTGGTAGACTTCGCCAATGGGCAAGGCCAAGTGTCAAAACCTGGGATGGATGGTCGTGTCCATCACTGAAAAGGCGCATTGGCAGCCACTCTCATTTTGGTATTTTGTAAAGGATTTACATTAAATTTGCTGGATACATGGTTTGAATGTCTTTAAATGTCTTCGGGAATTATTACCACACTTTTCCTCTGCATTCGGGTCATGTAGCACACTTTCCCTAGCCAGTAGGCCTGTCGACCTCATGTCATTGGAGGAAGACGTGGAGCATCGTGATGCTAGCTACCCCGACGTTCTCTCCAATTGATGGTGTGGTGAGCCTGATGGCTATGGCTTTCGGAGGTACGCTGTGTTGGTCCGCATGTTATTCGCCACCAAAAGTCACCTCTTGAGGTAAATAAAGCAAGAAGGTCAACGGAGTCACGTAGTACATGCCGACGAAGGAGGTGTGTTCTGTTCTCGCTGGCACAATCTATCGTGCTCGTGATCGAGTGTGCCTCGGCCCGGTGTCGACTAGATGGTGTAAGGGATTGCAGAAATGAAAGTGGTCACGGGCGCACAAGTGGATGTCTGGTTCAGCTCAAACCACTTTAGATTTGTATTCAAATAGTCTGAATAAAAAGTTTTAAATGTTTAATACTAATTCAGGCATTGCTACTCTAACCCATTCTGGGGTTAAAGTGAACTCACCAAGCTCAAACCACCCACTGCCACCCTAATCGCTTCCGTCACAAGTGACGAGAAACAACGTCAAACAGCGAATGATAAAACATGACATAAGCTGTATGTAACATGATTGCAATGGTGAAAATTTTTATAAATTAAATGAAACACATTGGGGACACCCCCATTGATTAACAAATGTCTGTTAAGGTTTACGTTGTGAAGTTGTTGGAAAGTGCCACAGCAAAAATTAATGTTACTATGATAGAGGCCTTTATAGGCATTCTCCCTTTATGTAAACATCATAGCTCTTTGATAAAACAAAAACATTAAATACACTATTATGCTTCATTGCGAAAAGTATCTGGTTTGCATTTCCTATGATGGGTTTGTACTTTACTAGCTACAGTGTTGCCAGGTGCATGTCTACTGAAGGGATAGTAGAGTCCACCCGGGCAAAAGGGTGTGGTTTTCCATGCTCGATTGCTCTTAATGCAATAAAACACACCCCTGACTGTAGTTGTGATGAGGTGACGTTGTTTGATGTGTTTGGGAATATGTAACGCACTACTGGTTACACTTTGGGGCAATTGGCACTTCAACTTTGACCTACAGGCCATTTCGACGCAACTTGGTGGTGCATCACACCGTATGTCGTGGCGCGAGCTGCTACGAGTTAATGAGTAATTGCTCGTGTACCCATCCGCTTTGGCTTTGGGATAAACACAGCTTCGGATAGCCTACTTTTTTTATTAAAAGAGTTACCTCTTGTAATAAATAAGTAGGGCGGTCTCTTGTGTTGTGTAAACCTTGTTGGCAAGAAGATGCAAGTTCCATTCTTCTCAACCTGCACTACACACTCTTGGCCTGAAGTATTTTGTGTGGTATGGTTTATCTGGTGCAGTTGATATGACTGTGGTGGTCAGAGTGGGCACAAGGAGCTCATAGAATCATAGTTCACGCCAAACGGCCACTTGACTTGACTTGACTGTCAAGTGTCCTGTCACGCCATCAGGCACATCAGGCAGTGGGTGGCCATCTTGTGGTGTGGCCTCAGTACATAAGGACTGCACCTCTAGGAGATGATTCTGATTACTGACCTGTGAGGCTGATGTATAGTGACATGCATGTGCGAGTAGGGGTTTTCCACACCACATGTGGTGCATGCTGGGTGGATCAGGCAGCGAAGCCACCTGGAGGGGTGAAGAGGAGTAGTGAACTCCTCCACTGACTCCTCTTTTCTGCTTTTGTTGCTGCGGTGTGAACATCGGTGTGATGTGGGTGTTGATGAGGGGAAAGAGAGGGGCCCCTGTAAAGGACTGTGAAACCTCATTATACTCCTCCTTCACTTTGGCAGATGTCCTCCGGTGTGAACTCCCTCGCTGATGGTCCTGCTGAGGGTGCCGCAGTGGAGCCATCGAGAGAGCTGTCGTGTGGCGAGCTTTGTCTCGCAGTTGTCTCTGACGACTCGCCATTGGTGGCATCCCTGGTGACCAGCGCCGTGATTTCGGATGTAGCGATGCTGTGGAGTGACCCTTCTGGGCCCGCAGTGATGCGCCGATGTTGGCTGTTGTGCTTGGTGGCGGTGATCCTTCCTCGCGTACTTCTTCCTCCTCCACATCCTTTGTGGGCATCGAAACGATATGTGTCGTGGCATAGAAGAGGCACCGGAGAATTTTCCCATCGCTGCTGCGACTTCATATCTCGACTTCGCCTCTGGCGGCGAATGTAGTGTAGGCTTGGGCTAACTAACCCAGGTAAAAGATTGGATATTTAATATATCATTCCAAGGTATGATATATATCCGATTGGTATATCCATATCCGCTTATTATATCCTGGGATCCGACTCATTCTAAGTAGCGAGTGAGTAAAGGGAATGTGTATCTAATATAATATCACGGAAACAGGTAACTCCAATTCTCAAATAAATTCGTGGAACTAGAGAAAATAAATTACAGAATATAGTAGGTACAGAGATCTCGATCCGTGTATGATAATAATTATGACNTCTGGCGGCGAATGTAGTGTAGGCTTGGGCTAACTAACCCAGGTAAAAGATTGGATATTTAATATATCATTCCAATGTATGATATATATCCGATTGGTATATCCATATCCGCTTATTATATCCTGGGATCCGACTCATTCTAAGTAGCGAGTGAGTAAAGGGAATGTGTATCTAATATAATATCACGCAAACAGGTAACTCCTATTCTCAAATAAATCCGTGGAACTAGAGAAAATAAATTACAGAATATAGTAGGTACAGAGATCTCGATCCGTGTATGATAATAATTATGACTTTTGATGTGTCGTGTAACCATTATTGAACTTTAAACCTCAAGTATGTATATCAATTTTGCAGTAAGTGCCAAATAATAAGTATAAATTGATAACTTTTTACCGACAGCGCTAAGGCAAAGTTGAGGTTAGGTATTTCGCACATAGATATTTATGTAAGTCGAAGTTATACTGTAAAAGCTGTGACGGTATGATAGTACTTAACTACTAAGAAAACTTTAGGAAAATTATATTTGTCCAGAATATTTAGTCGTACATAGGTTAGGAATGTACTAATGTTAGAGGTATATAAATATTTGATTTTCCTTCATACTTACCCCAAAGTTTCTCAAACGCTGGCTACATGGTAAAATGGTTGCTGAATTAGTTAATTCATAAGTATTTGATTGGCGTGTTTAAAAATAAAATATTATGTACAACGATTATCTGATTGATATATGTACTTTTTTTTTTTTTTTGTGGTTTTGTTTTTTGTGTCTTTGATTAAATCACATTACTGTATTGTAAAGTGATTTTCTGATTGATGGTATGTAATTTCTTTNGTTTTGTTTTTTGTGTCTTTGATTAAATCACATTACTGTATTGTAAAGTGATTTTCTGATTGATGGTATGTAATTTCTTTTTTTTTTCATGTTAAAGTAGGTAGGTAATATTTTTGCATTTATATAATTCTCATTTCATGTTGCTACCTATGAATAGCAGTCCCGATAATTGTTTGTACGTCACCCTGGTTCGTGTTTACTTCATAATGAGACCCGCCTTCGAAAACGTTCGCTCGCAAGTTACTGAAGTTGCTACTAAATATAATNTATTTGATTGGCGTGTTTAAAAATAAAATATTATGTACAACGATTATCTGATTGATATATGTACTTTTTTTTTTTGTTGTTTTGATTTTTGTGTCTTTGATTAAATCACATTACTGTATTGTAAAGTGATTTTCTGATTGATGGTATGTAATTTCTTTTTTTTTTTCATGTTAAAGTAGGTAGGTAATATTTTTGCATTTATATAATTCTCATTTCATGTTGCTACCTATGAATAGCAGTCCCGATAATTGTTTGTACGTCACCCTGGATCGTGTTTACTTCATAATGAGACCCGCCTTCGAAAACGTTCGCTCGCAAGTTACTGAAGTTGCTACTAAATATAATNTCGTGTTTACTTCATAATGAGACCCGCCTTCGAAAACGTTCGCTCGCAAGTTACTGAAGTTGCTACTAAATATAATATTTTTAGCATGTAACGAATAAAATCGGATAAACAAGTCTCTGCTCGTGTCACCTAATTACAGGATCTTCTTTTCGGCTATTGATTGGCTCCTGAACATTCTTGTCCATTTCTACAATTCCAGCAGCAGCGGGGTTACTCAGGACAAGCGAAGCAACTTTTTTATCAAACTCTTGCCATATCGATGCTGATGGTGTCACTGTGGAAGAAGATGGCTGCTCTTGTATAGCTTGTATTTAGGTCTTATTTGTGGTAGTAACGCTGCTAAGGCCAACCTTGCTCTTCAACGCAGACAATGATTTTTCATACGTAGCAATGTCCAGAAAACCTCTGTTTTAAAACGCGAATCCAATAGGGTGGATTCGGCGAAAAGCACAGATGATTCCACATCGTTCCGTATTAAAAATCTTAGGTTTATTTGGGTTTTTAGTTTTTCGACCCTATATTGGGTCGCAGTCGAATATGTCTGCGTCTGACATTTTTGGAGGATTCATTTGAGGAACAAAAAATATATTATCACCTTTGAAAGACCACGTGTTTTTCAGTTGAAATTTCGACAGTTACCTCATATAATATTTTTTAGAATGGGCACTACTTCTTCGATAACTTGCCATTCTTCGGGTTTCAAGCTAAGGTCACTTTTTAAGAATGCTACCACTGCATCTTTACTAGCTACGACTCGATTAAGCATGTTGTAGGTTGAATTCCATCATGTGACAACATATTGCTTTAATTTAAGCATTGGAATCATCATATGCTTTTGAATTTCCTTCAATTTTACTTGGGCCTGAGAGCTGCATTACAAATATTCTACTATGTGTTTCACTTTTGTGATTGTAGGTTGAACGTCATTTATCGCAGCCAAAACCACGAGATTCAAGAATGGGCAAAGCAATCAATATGGCACCAACCTCCCAAGCTAATCGCTGCCGTAATATTCGCGGCATTATCGCTCACGATTGCTTATACTTTGTGAGCAATATTTAAATTATATATTTCGGCTCGCAAAAATTCACAAAGGTTTTCACTCATATGCCGTCCGTCGTATTGTATGCAGCACAGTAAATTAGTACATAGAGCAGATTTATTCTCTTCAATATAATATGCTGTCACTGCAATATAACTATCGTTATTAATCGACGTCCAACCGTCCGTTGTAAAGCACATATAAGGAAAGGCATTTGTATGCTGTTGAACATCATTTTTTATTTTAGCATATAACTGAGATACAAGTACCCGAGTTATCGTTTTTCTTGTGGGAGGTGCATAGCAGGGATTCATCATATTTATAAATCTTTTAAATTCTTCACATTCTACTATCCGAAAAGGATGATTCTCCTTTGCAATCATTTTTACTAGCTGCTCGTCTAATTGTGCTACTTTTTGAGGTGGAAGTGGTTTCGTTGTCTGTACATAATCAAGGATTTGAATTTGTCTCCACCAGTGCCAGTATTAGATGCTGACATGGATGTCAATGGTGCCTCAGTAGGTCCAGCTTCTCTTGAGGTTAAGGGCAATGTAAGCAGTGTTCTTGGTTCACCTGTTGCTGGAGTAAGAGTTTCTGAGTCAGGAAAACTCTGCACTGTTATTTCTTGTAGTACCGGACATAATGGAACTTTTGGGTGCCTTCGCTTTAGATGTCTGGTTAAGGTGCTGGTATTTCCAGCACACATAGTGAGGAATAAGGGGCAATAATTACACTTTACCTTATTAACATCATTGTCATTTTGAGAAAAAATATTCTAAATGTTGCTGGTCTTCCTTCTCATTGCCATTGTTGTAACACAGTTATTCAGTCTTTCACTAGGTAGGTATATCACCTACCTTGTTTATTTACAGTTTATTCTATAAAACAATGTTAGAGTCAGTCACTAATTCACCTAATAATTAACTTTTATTTACACTAAAACAATATACAACGTGCATAAACATTAGCATTTGCTTGCTAAATATTTTCAACGTGCACAACTGAGCTACATTCGTTGTCACTTTCTGTCAACTTCGGTCGTACTCGTGTCTCGTTAGACTCCTCGGTGTCTCCAACAACCGCTGTCTATGTGCTGGTGGCGCATGGTGGGGCGAAGAGTCGGAGTGGTGTTACTTGGATATAGGATATAGTAATTTAATGGAAAAGGAAGGAGTTATGCTTAATCTGTGCTCAGATATATATCCAAAGATATAGGAGAGTCTGGAGTTACCCAAGCCCATTGTAGTGCTTGTTACCAGGTGCTCAAAATCTTGCTGGTCAGGCATCATGATGCTTGGCATCCCCACTGCCAATCGGAGTTCATCGCGGTGGACAATGGCCCTCCTCCTATTGCTCACCCCGATGAGGTGTATGGTGTACCCAAGTGGTTTCACAGCTGAATATGGTCCACTCCACTTCTGGGCGAATCTGGTGCAGACGTTTTTCGTGCCTCTGGATATTTTGTGCCCTCTGCCTTAGACCAGTTGGCCAGGTGCCAACCCTCGTGGTGCTCGTGTGGTGCCAGGCGTCCATTTCTCAATGTAGCTGTCTTCGTTTTTGCGATCTGCTAATAACTTTGCCTCCCTGCGCTGTTTTCAGGCTGTTCCATCTTCTGGTTCGCCTGTTCCCTCTGGCAGGCATGCAGCAAATTCTCCGGGTAGCATGAGCTCGCGACCCGGCAGGATCACTGCTGGAGTCTGCCCTGTTGCTAGATTCACCCATCTCCTTATTGTGAACAGGGCGGCAGTTAAATATTTGGCCCAGCAGGTGTAGTCCTTCCCCACGCTCAGGCGTAACTATATATTTTGGTCTTGATTTATTCTCTCGGTGTTGTTTGAACTTGGGTGGTATATTGGTGTTGTATGGTGGCTTACCCTCCACCGAGTGCACAGCTCATGCCAGTGCCTCCCAGTGAAATAGGTACTATTATCGGTGAGCAGGGATTATGGGTACCCCAGCAGGGGTAGAACACAATTTGCATGCCCATGTGCTGGAGACTGGGTAGGCTTCAGTCCATCTAGAAAACCCATCAATCACGACTAGGATGAACCTCTTCCCTGTGGAAGAGGTTCATAAGATCTAAGGAAACCATACCGAATGGATCCTTCAGCACCCTGGGTTGCTGTTGTGTCACCCCGTCTGCTCTCCTGCTCTTGAAGTGGTTGCAGGGATGCACTCGTTCACTAACCTGAGCACGTCCCTACTTGCTNCCCGTCTGCTCTCCTGCTCTTGAAGTGGTTGCAGGGATGCACTCGTTCACTAACCTGAGCACGTCCCTACTTGCTAATTGCCAGTGGAAATGCGGGTGGAGATTCTTGGCCCAGACACAACGGGGTCCTACCAGTCGTTTTACCGATGACAGGTCGTGCCTTACCACATGATCACGTGCTTCCTTTGACACATAAATGTACCAGGCAGGAAGAATCGGGATGCTGCCGACTGTGTGTCCCAGTTGCACCACCATTTACCATCTCCTTGTGTGACTTCCGCTTTATTGGCCCATATTTATGTGCATTGATGTTGAATGTTGATGACCAAGGTCTTGAGTTCATCGAGCCTAGGTTCCGTGTTCGGTGTGATCTCTATGACATTGCAGATTACTTGCTTGTTGCCTGTTGNTGTTCGGTGTGATCTCTATGACATTGCAGATTACTTGCTTGTTGCCTGTTGTTGTTTTCTGTAACACTTTTTGTTGTGGAGTGCGTGTTACTGTGGGTTGTTGATGTGTTGGTGTTGCATGCTCTGGTTTTGGCCGGGGGTAGTGAACGTCTGACTCGCCAATTCCGCCGGCTAGTTTTCCGCGAATGATTTCCTGCCATTGTTTATTTCTTCCAATTGCTTTCTGCGATTAGGGCATTCGCTATGCCAGTGGCATTGTTGGTCTGGACAATACCTGCGTTCCTTATCATTTCTCCCGTCTGCGTGACTTCAGCTGCCGCGTTTGGGCAGCTGTTACAATTGTAGCAAGTCGGCTATTCCCCTTTTCATTGTGTGTTGTTCGGCTCACCCCTAACGTGCTGTGTCTAGCTGATGGCTGTGCGTTCCCATTTCCTGTATTGTGGTCATGGTGCATGGTTGGTATAGCCCATCCCGTTCCTTACAGTGCACTTTCAGTTTGTTATTGGCCTGGTCTAGCAAGCCTGTGGATCTTATGAACTGATCCACACTGCAAGTCACGAGAACAGACATNCAAGTCACGAGAACCGACGTCAAACGCTGTTGATTAACAAATGTCTGTTAAGGTTGATGTTGTGAAGTGGGCACAGAGTATGACCACATTTAATTAATGTTTCTATAATAGAGGCTTTTATAGCCAATCTCCATTTATGAAAAAACAATTGCTATTATATAAATAAACATGTAATACACTATTACACTTTCTCGTGAAAAGTGTCTGTATTTTATTCCTTCATGCGATCAGCCGCATTACTAGAACACACAGCTAGGGAGCAGGACATTACACGACGTGAATGGGATGTGTTTTTCCCATGCAGCATGCATGACTTAAAGCAGAGTAGCAGCAGCTGTTCGTGGGGAAACTGGGTCAGCAACTCCACCGACATGCAAGGACCCTGACCACAACTGCTCAGCAGTACCTTCAGCCATGCACAACTGCAATGTGTGATGCCAATGCAAGGTGTCACACCGGTAAGTGACACCCTCCATTCGTGGGTGGGTAGTTCACTGTTATAGCGAATTCCCAATGCACAATACCAAGGAGGATACAACAACAGATAGTAAAGACGAAATTGTGGGTAATGGCTTGTTGTGGTAGAAGAACCAGATGCTCACTGCCTCCGGGCCTCAATAGAATACTTAACACCAACACCTTAACAGATCCTGTTACAACAAATCACTAAGGGGAATCACCATATTATCAGAATACCAATCACCTTAAACATAGTCTGTAGAGTACGGAACCAGCTATACCGTCGTAGTGTGTACTTTGTGCATGTAGGGTTCGTTGATATAAGCCAACTAAAGCAAACAACTGAGGTGATACAACTCGCTAAACGGTAGCATATTGTGGGAGTACCATGGGATAGACAATAATAACTGCCCGAATACGTGATGTGGAGACGATCATCTCAGCCCTCGTGTCAGCTGATCTATGGGAGGATGCCATATAAGGTATTCCCTGGCTCACAAAGCAAAACACTATTGTAGAGCCAGTTGCACTCTGGATTCACATTAACCAAAAATAGCGACGAACTGTGTACGACCTCGAACCACGACACACAAGTTGCGCACCCGATGTTCAGGTGGACGAACTTGATGATGTGGTACCACCGGAGTATCGCAGCACCATGCAAAGACTACTTCATTATGTCACATCACAGTAGCGTAGCACGAAAAACCACTAGAACACGAGTGACCTTTCTATGCTGCTATGCGCAGTTACCAGCTGCACCAATTAATGATCATAAAAGTGGAAATCAAAGAAATTCTCGCAGACGGCGTGATAGAACACACATGCAGCCATTACTACAGTGCAATAACACTAGCACCAAAAAATGATGGGACATGGCTTTTTTGCATAGACTTTATACTCATCAACCTAATAACGAAGAGCGCACCACCACCCTATNAAATGATGGGACATGGCTTTTTTGCATAGACTTTATACTCATCAACCTAATAACGAAGAGCGCACCACCACCCTATATTTGGGTTAAGATTACATTACTTACACTCGGTAAAGCAAAATTTATGAAGTCACTGGACATTCGCAGCAGGTACTGTCAAGTGCCAATCAAACCAGAGTACCGGNCGGTAAAGCAAAATTTATGAAGTCACTGGACATTCGCAGCAGGTACTGTCAAGTGCCAATCAAACCAGAGTACCGGAACAAATTAGCTTTTACCGCACCAGGTGTGTGGAGATTTCAGTTTTATGCAATGCTTTTCGGGGTTAAATGTTCGCCAGCAACATTTCAAGCTATAATGGTCCGAGTACTCGATTGATACACAAGTGATTTTGCCCTTGTGTCACCTGATGAGGTAGTGGTATGGTCAGAGAAATGGGAGGACCATATCAAACACCTGTCACTATTTCTAGAATGACTACTGTATATTCGCAACCCTGTAGTTTCAAACTCAGTCGCTTGTAGTGCTGTGACGTTCGAATTCATCCACCTTAAATCCTCAAATTGACGGATTGGAACTCGCCTTTTGTCATTCAAACTAAACAATTGGCCCACCCATATTATTTGTGTTTGATAACGTAATATGATGCCAGATTATTATCTAAGAGGGTAATAAAATATNATTGGCCCACCCATATTATTTGTGTTCGATAACGTAATATGATGCCAGATTATTATCTAAGAGGGTAATAAAATATTATAGGTTTTTGATATCTTTATAAAAGTTTATTAATATACATTAACACTTTTAAATAATATGAATTGTGATATGTATTCTTAGAAAAAATTAATTTCATTTTACAATTTCATTTCTCCTTCATTAATTTCTGAACTCTCCGTTACAGGGGCCANTCTTAGAAAAAATTAATTTCATTTTACAATTTCATTTCTCCTTCATTAATTTCTGAACTCTCCGTTACAGGGGCCACATAATGTAGTAGTCGGATCGCTCGTCTTCCACCAGCGCGATCTGAAACGCGGATTTTCGCATGTGAAAAATNATAATGTAGTAGTCGGATCGCTCGTCTTCCACCAGCGCGATCTGAAACGCGGATTTTCGCATGTGAAAAATCTGGCAGATGTTGCCGTTGCCCGGTGGGTTTTCTCGCGGTAATCCCTTTTCCCCCAGCGAATCATTATCAATATGCTGGTGGAAGATTACGGACAAAAGTAACTCATGCAATAATATTGCAACCTAAGTTACACACAATAATATAAATGTGGGAAGGGTCAGCCAAATGTNAAAAGTAACTCATGCAATAATATTGCAACCTAAGTTACACACAATAATATAAATGTGGGAAGGGTCAGCCAAATGTCAAACATAAATTTGTTTCATTACATGTATTAGTAAATTAGTGACTGAGACCGTGTTCCAATTGGTTTGGAAGAATTNCAAACATAAATTTGTTTCATTACATGTATTAGTAAATTAGTGACTGAGACCGTGTTCCAATTGGTTTGGAAGAATTTCGCGTTTCGTATTTTGTAAGGTCTCAGATGTAATACATTGACATTCGCCATGCTGCTATTTGTATTAACTTTTTATATATATATATGTAAAAGCATAAGTATAAAATTAAAAATACAGGAATCCTTAAAAAAATCCATATTTTTGTATGAACATTTTATGGGACTGTTTCGTTTGAAATAAGCAAATCTAAAATAAGTAACACGTTAAAAATATTATTAAAAATAGGAATAAAGTGCATTTTACATAAATATATAACAACTTTCTTCATAATTGCNACACGTTAAAAATATTATTAAAAATAGGAATAAAGTGCATTTTACATAAATATATAACAACTTTCTTCATAATTGCTGAGATACATGTTTATTTATCATAATAGCTTAAACGTATGAACATATTAAAACACCCTTGCATGAAAAACTAACAAGGCGCAGCTTTGAAGTTAACGAAATGTAAAACGTAAATTGCAAAAATATGTCACAGATTTTGTACACAGCATTGGGTCACAATACTATTTTGTTAACAAAAAGTGCCANGTAAATTGCAAAAATATGTCACAGATTTTGTACACAGCATTGGGTCACAATACTATTTTGTTAACAAAAAGTGCCAATTGTAACACTGCCTTAGATCATAGTGGGAAATCTATTTATATTAATTTATATAATACTTAACATGAACGATACATACATCAAAAGAGATGACATCTGACAATACAATCATAAGTACATTCATTAAATCAAAGCTGTGTTACATTGCGAAGTCTTTGTTTATCTGTTTATTAATGTATTTACTTATTTAACTTTACTTGCTGATGACAGACATTAGAGATGAAAACACACACACACACACACTATTGGTGTAGGGATAAGAAATCGGCCTTGGTTCCAAGCAAGTATTCGTTACATTTGCCTGGAGTGATTACGGAAAACAACGGAAAACAGAAATTTGGGTGACAGGACTGGGACTCGAACCCGGGTCCTCCCAAATGCGAGTACAGTGTTTTTAAAACTGCGCCACATTGTTCTGTGATCACTAAATTATTCTAGAAAATGTGCTCTTACTCGTACATTAGCTACATTTTATAATTGTTCAACTATTGTCACTATTTCTTGTTTTGTCTTGTAATTTTTTGAAGTTACTAACACCCATAAACAGCACACTTTTGTTGAAATTTGTAGAGCCAAAAGCAATACTCGTGGCCAATATAATCAATTTAAAAATATTTTTCTTTCCTTTTACTTTGATGAATACTGACTTTATTTACAGACAATATTTTTCGTATTTCCCAAATTTATCCTTACTGTTTTTTTTCTTTGTTATTTAAAAAACTCTACAACCATCACGGACACTCCAATATTCAATCATGAAAGATCAACAGCGTACAGAAAATACTCTTAGTACATAATCATATGCATTTTACTTCATTTCCATTTATCAAGTGGTAACAAACAGAATATAATTCTGATAAAAATAAAATTGTGTTTTCCTACCAATTTAAATAACTAATGTGAAATATGCTACGCATTTTATTTTCTTCTAGTGCCTTCTTTCATAGTATATGAATATTCATATTTTATGTCATTATACAGCATTCAAGAAAAGGCTATGAAACTTTTCTGAAAGTCCAAGGGATGAGACATCCAACAAGACGACAAAAATGGCCCCGCTTTAATAATAACGTCATAGTGTTTTTATGATCTTTTTCGGGTGACATCATGTAAGAAAATCATTATTACTAAATTTTGTAATTTTAATTTATATATAAGATAACAGTTGGCTATTAAAGGGTGTAATAAATTAAATAGAGGCAGTTATTTATAAGGAATCGCTACAAAAATCTTGAAAAGGCTGTTTCAATTGAAAGAGTGTTCCTCTGCTATCTTTTTAACGAAAAAAGCTGCGGTGGTGAAGCGACTTAGAGCCTTCCGCCAAGACAATCGAATTCCAGCCAGGTCACCACGAATTTTTCGCATGTGAAAAATCTGGTGGAAGTTGCCGTTGGTCTATGACATATGACGGATACTCCAGTTCCTCACACAATTGCATTCGGTTGCTGTTCTAGTTTCACCTTACTTCTTCCTCGTTGGTGCCACTATAAGATCTATATAAGTCCAGGACTCTCACTCCCTTCGAACAGAGGAAAAGATCTTCCCTGTAATTATCTCTAGGAAATTCACACCAACAAATAAGCAATATTTTCTATATAATTGGGATATATGAAAAAAATATCCAAACTGCACTGGTGCCCCCCCCCCAGCCCCTTTTTAACCTAACAACCCTATAACGTCAAAATGACACTATAAATTGTTTTATATGAGCTATATGAATACTTAAAAAAAAAAAAAAAAAAAAAAAAAAAAAAACACACACACACACACGTTAGGTAGAGCACGGGAAGGCCAAGTGATGTGACGTGTCACAAAGGTCGGTTCTCAGGTAATCCTGCTCAGCTCTGTTGCTGTGAATCACTCTGTACCGTTACAACTACCTCTGCTTGGTACACAACAGCATCATTGGCTAGCTGAGATGAAGCAGTGTCGGTGCACACGTATCTCCGGGGCCGCTGCATCGCCGGTTTGTAGTACTATGCTGTCAATCGGCTAATGCACACGTGCGGTTATTTGCCGTAGCTGTGAGATTGACGATGTTTTCAAATTAGGAACCCTTCATATAAGATGTGGAGAAGCATACCGAGTTT
Source organism: Clitarchus hookeri (assembly GCA_002778355.1). Taxonomy (NCBI): domain Eukaryota; kingdom Metazoa; phylum Arthropoda; class Insecta; order Phasmatodea; family Phasmatidae; genus Clitarchus; species Clitarchus hookeri. The sequence goes on from NQII01001342.1 coordinate 384,603, forward strand.
TAAGAAAAATGCCTTCGAAGAATTCCACAAACGTATCAAAAAACAAAGCTCGTGGATTTCCATTTGCAGACAGTTTTGCAAAGGATCTAATGAATCGGAAAAAAAAAAAAACCTTTTTGAGTAAACCATTTGCATTTTACATTGTTGAAGTTTATGAGTGCATAATACTTACACAATAATATGTGATTGAAATATAACAAAAACGAAAACAGAACAAAGAAACATCGTTACCGTATTTTATCGTTTAGACTTTCCTAATAAATTTTACAAACAAAATTTTCGAATTTTTTTTAACGAGTATAAAATGTTCACATTAATAAAATTACTTATTTTATCAGATTGAGTTTGAAACTAAAAAATAAACAACTCTATTTGGTTTTTACTGCTGAAATAGGGCTACCAGTCATTATATTTTAATAATGAAAATAAGTTTAAAAAATTGTTATTTGATGGTGATGGAAAAAAGTAAAAGGCGACTGTTGTTACACAACCGACATCAGCCTGCGTTTGTTTTTCATTTAGCTGTATTGAAGAGCCTTACCAAATTTTTATTACAACCATCGCATACTCGCAGTATCTCTAATGTCTTTCAGCAAAAGCATGCATTATACATCATCAATATCTATAATAAACTTGTGTACATGGTACGCAAAAATTAATCGTGTTTTAGATACTGCTTGCCGATATCTTTTGTAGAAATAGTTCAGTCTGTGCAGTATTTGTGCTCAGCATGTGAACATATATGTAAAACATTAGCAACCGCTTTGCTGTTAAATTAATTTGACAAAAATATAGACTGCGTAATATTTACGTCATAACCAAGAACTACATTTTCCAAACCCAGTGCTGTATACTTGACGATTTTTTATAAATAGTGTTGGATGTGTCGGCAGCGAATCGACACGTAACTCTGAATTAATCTTTGACTGTTCATTCGGCATAGTTATATTCGCTCCAATTACCTATATTTTTATAGCAATTCTAGTAATATGTAACACCACTCGTTATCTAAGAATACTGGGTTTAGATAGCTATTTAATATTTTTTGTGCATGGGAGAAGTTTTAAAGTACATCTACATACTCGTACGTTTAAAATATTCAAAATCTATTTTGTTTGAAAAAAAAATTTGCTATGCTTCGAAATTTTGGGATTGTCTTTTAGGACCGAAAATGCTATGTGAAATGCAAATGCAAAATGCAAAATAAAAATGCAAGAATGTTCATAATTCTAACAAAAAAAAAATTATATAGAGTGCAATTCTTTCCGTCAGAATTTATGTATAAAGACATTAGCTGAAGAAGGGCTGGCTACAGTTGTTATTATTGTCAGTCGTCATTACATTTCCGAGAACTGCTAGTGTCCTCGCCACGCCATGGCGTACAGCCTACTACCCACCCCCTCCTCATCAAAACCACCAATACCCACAGAATACTGAAACTCGTTCTCACTGTTTGCTCCCTGTGCACTCTCGGCCACCCTCTCCCCAGACGATCCCGGGGAATGCTTACACGCTAGGCCTTCACTGAGTTCGGAGAGTAGCCACAGAGTGAGGAGGGCACCACTTTCCCCTGGCCTTTTTTCTAAAAAAAAAAAAAACAGGTTTTCCAGTTAAATTTCCACCAGTTATTATTTTTACTAGATACTCAGGTCACTTATTGAATCTATGTGTATTCCCTCGTGATTTGCCGTATTTAGTTTATTTACGCTCCCTTTTGTTTGTCTGTAGTAGTAATTTCAAATGCGCGTCGAGATTTCAAGTTTCGAGAAGTCCAGAAAGGAACCGTTTTCGGTGGGTTACAAATGAAAAACATAACAATAAGGAACTTCAAAGCTTAGAATACAATCAAGTTAGTTTTAAAAATGGATGTTTGACACGTGAAATTATCCTCAGATCATGGAGCAACAGCAAATAAATGGACAATAAAAACTTAATTATTCTTAACATTGTATTTAAAAAACAAATAACTGAACTTTTAAGTAATTATTTATAATCTTATAGTGTACTAAATAAAGATCGAGAACGAAAATACACAATAATGAGCAAATTTATTAAGAATACTACCCCCTTAACACTTAATTACAGTTGGGTATGTCACCAACATAAATTTCTAAGATAAAAATTTATTTTTTACCACTTCGTTTAACCATAAAAGGGCTCAAAATATTTTTATATTCATTTNTAACTGAACTTTTAAGTAATTATTTATAATCTTATAGTGTACTAAATAAAGATCGAGAACGAAAATACACAATAAAGAGCAAATTTATTAAGAATACTACCCCCTTAACACTTAATTACAGTTGGGTATGTCACCAACATGAATTTCATTCTATTTTTAAATAAAAAATGGTGAAGCAAATTGGTATTTTCGGCTCAAAATATTTTTATATTCATTTTTGGCACCGGATTCGGCAACCCCCCGCCGAAGTGGACGCCTAGAAATCAGTCTGACTTCAGCACTCGGGCCAGCCGGCAGCACAGGAGTTTCGCTCTGCGCAGACCCCCTTCGACACCTTCCAAGTTTGCCGTAATCACTTAACCACAATAGCAATGTAAATTCACGGAACATTTTTCTTTTTCTTAATGCCGAGGGTTCGACCATCTGTCTCCCTCTAATGCAGAGGTTCCCAAACTCTTTTGTTTCATAGACCACTTTCAAAATTTTGCTGGATCCGGTGGACCCCCTGCTTTACTACAAATTTCTAAATCTCGAAGAAAAAAAGTGAAGATTAGATCTATCTATGGAAACTTGCGTTTTGGCTAAGTTTCAACGACAAATTAACAGTTTTCGAAAAAAAAAAAAAAAAAAAAAAAAAGGTTACAATTGATTGCTTGATAGGGTTAATTATTTGATAATAAAATTGACTAAACAAATATTCAATTAAATTTTAATTGATTGTGCTGTGAGTGGATGTTAAAAAAGCAAAGTTGGCCAATCGAAAAAGTGACTCCATCCAACTTTACTTGTTTGAAATCTACAGTGAATCACAGCACAAGAACCAATCAATTCTCACAAATTTTATTTAGAAAACTTCCTATTCGGAGTGGTAAAAAGAAATATAGTATATTTTCTTGTGTTGTAGGTATTTATTCAAATATATAAATTATTACACTATTAATTATTATTGTTATAACAGTCATAATATAATTAAAATTAAACACTTATAACGTAATGTAACTTCTGCAATGGTAATTACAAAAAATAATATAATTTTAATGAGAGGGATGTACTTGATGGATTGACAGCAAATTATCAATATTTGGCTTGAGTTTAGTAAGGAATAACCGCAAATCTCCCCGTTCTGTGATATTCAATCTGCTCCTTTTTTTTGTTAATAAGTTTGTAACGGCACTAAAACTTTTTTCGACAAGATACGACGAGGGAAACGCTATCAGAAGCTTTTGCACAATTCCCCACAGTCCAGGATATTTTTCGGGTATTTCTGCCTGCAGCCAAAATTTTTGATACCCTCTTTTAAATGTCACTTTCAGCTCCTCATTAGTGCTAAGCTCGAGTAGCTCCTCTTTTAATATCACATTCTCCACTTCCGTTTCATCAAATGGATTTATGATCCATGGTGGTATTTCCATCGACAGAATATCTTCAAATCTGATTTTAAAATCATCATGCAGGGCAATCAAATGTTGGACGTATGTCTGAATATCTTCATCAAGGCATTCTACCTGCGACAAGTTTGAAAACTGTGAAAATTCGCGCCGACCAATATTTTCCTTCATAAATTTCAATTTACCAAGAAAAGCTGAAATTACACTCTTAGTTTTTATTAAATTGAGGCTGTCCCCTTGTAACTGTAAGTTGACGTCATTAAATTTTTTGAACAAATCTGTCAAATACGCGATGTCTGCTTTAAAATTGATCAGGTTTTTTTTTAAATCAGGATCTTTACTTTCCAGAAACTCTAAAACTGAGTCAAAAAGTAAATAAAATCTTGATAAACATGCACCTTTCGACAACCAGCGTACTTCGGTATGTAACAGCAATCGTTGGAAGTCTTCATCATTTTCATCGCACAATTGTACAAATAAGCGCGTATTCAATGCATTGCTTCTTATTTCGTTAACTGCATTAATCACAAATTGAAGCGATTGGTGCAATCTATCACTCAAATTTTTCGCTACTAGATGTTGTCGGTGGATAACACAGTGAATTGCAGTTACCTCTGGTATAATTCTTTTAAGATGGCTTATAAACCCACGATATCGCCCGACCATGGCAGGAGCTCCATCTGTTGCCACCGAAATAACGTTTGTGAATGGAATCGATTTTTCCTTAAAAAAATCACTCAGGATTTTAAATATTGATTCACCTTTAGTGTCCGTCTTCAAAGTTTTCGCGAATAGTAGCTCTTCATGAGTTTCTTCGCCCATAACAAATCGAACATATGTCAATAATAATGCTTCATTGCCAGGTAAAGTTGACTCGTCCAGTTGAATAGAAAAATGAGTTGTTTGCAGATAATCACACAAGAAACTTTCAACATCAGAGCTCATTTCATCAATACGTCTTTGTACAGTGTTGTTACTCAAAGGAATTCTCTTGAGTATGTCAAATGAAGATTTGTGCAGAACAGTTTTTAAAACCTCTTCTACAGCAGGTAAAATTAACTGTTCTCCAATGGTGTGCGGTTTTCCAGATTTTGCTATAAGTAATGAGATATTGTAAGATGCCCGCAAGCCATCATCGTTGCTTTCAGACGTTGAAGCGAACATACTGTGCACGGTGGGTCTCTTTTCATATTTTTCCTTCAATGTTTGGAAATATTTCAAATCTTTACCTATTTTATCAGGATGACACCTTCTTAGATGATCTTCCAGCTTTGATGGTTTCATAGAGTCATTGCTCAAAACTTTGTTGCATAAAAGGCATGTGGGCAATCGCTTGTCTGTCTTTGATGGAAGAAAACCAAATTTTAAATATTCAACACTGTACTGACGACACTTCTTCTTAGATTCGGCCATGTTTCATATCAATTACCTACCTGTAAATAAATAAAAAAAAACTTTGTTTTAGTAATCTTAAGGCGATCTAACTTAACAGGATATGGCTATTTTAACAGAATATGATTAATCAATTATTATTTATATTATAAAATAAACAAAGTTCCGGAAGCAAACTGTTTCCAATTATTAAAAGCAATAAATCGCTAAGATCCATAATAGAGTTTTATGAAAACGGCTGAACTTATTTTAATGTGATATAAAATTATTATTTCATTTATTATATTTTAATATATTTCTGTAAATTCTATAGAAAATTTTAATTAAACAATATTTTGATATCAAAACTCCGCAATAATTAAATAAATTAGATAGGTAATAAAAATAAAGTAGGGACAATAAGTTCAATCTTTTTCGGCTTTCTGTTCTTTTATCGAAATATGTAAGGAAGTTCAGTATTATACATAATATACTTATTACAATATAAAATTTATATTGTAATAAGTAATATATTTGTAATGTTTGCGTGTAGTAGGTACGTAGTAAAAATTAAATACTGAACTTACTTACATACTTCCATAAAATAATACATTATAAATATACCTATCTCATATAGCAGGTTGGTTGGAAGAGATTTCTTTCCATTTAATTTCCATTTTTTGTTTAAAATAAATTGTAAAATAAAATATATAAAATAAAACTATATGCATATAACAAATAGGCAGGTAGGTACTTACTTTTCCGACACTGGCAATCACTAATATCGATTCACTTTACTTTTCTTTTCGAAAGTCTGGAAACAAATTCCGTCACTGGCCAACACTAATATCGATTCACTTTTCTTTATGAAATTCCGGAAACAAATGAGTAACGTTTATCCTTGACATTCGTATTTATATTGGTGAAGAATCAAACAAGTTCATGCAAGATTGCAAGCATATACAACACAAGTCGTATTAACTTGCACGTCTGAACAAGCGTTGCGGACGGGACGGCGGCCGGCGCGGCAACGGCAAGTCTCAACGCGTTGTACTGAATATGGAATAATGCAAGTTTTTACAAGTAACAGTCGCTGAGCTTCTTAAAATATTATAATAAATAAATAATAAATATTTGCCCGGACCGGGATTCGAACCCGGGACGGCTGGTTCGGCAGGCAGGCTTACTAACCACTGAACCATCACGTCGTCACTGCCTATAATTGATAGGAGAAGTCAAGCCAACATTTTAGTTCTTCACTATCGAAACCAAATTAATTTTCATGGACCCCCGCTTACGATTGTGGACCCCCATTTTTTGTTACACCCAACGTAGACCCCCGTTAAGTCTTCCGTGGACCCCTGGGGGTCCACCTGGACCACTTTGGGAACCACTGCTCTAATGTAACCAGGGATTAACACATAATGCATAATATTTAATAATATTGATGGCCAAGACCTTTCCAACCACACTGATCATTGGCAGACCGAGTGCCAAGCCCACTTAACTTTGTATGAGTATCGCAAGCGCACATGTATCACAAAGCAACAAGTAAACTTCTAAACCCCTTGCTTGCATTTTGTTTAACCCCCTCTGGGTCCTTAGGGTGCACTACCCCCTTGCAACACAACCAAAGTGAGTATAANTGCTTGCATTTTGTTTAACCCCCTCTGGGTCCTTAGGGTGCACTACCCCCTTGCAACACAACCAAAGTGAGTATAAAAGCACATGAAGTGGCTAACAGCCTCACCAACATAATGGTGAAAACAAGGTAGGCATACTGGAATCTACATCTACAAGCACCACAGACCTTCAGAGGACTCCAGAGACTCATGGGCCATCGACCAAACTACCCTAATTTAACTCATGCTCTGAGTTATGGCACTGGGAAAATTCACCAGTCAACCCTCTTAATCTGACATACAAGGTAAGGTGGGGAGTCTCATCATCATCCCTTGAAACCCCCCGTGTCAACTCCAAAATTGTTACAATTAACTCGACGCGTACCGACTGGTCCATGTTGCATCAGTTATCATAACTAAATTATCTAGTAAAACTATAATAATTAATAACACATACAGCAGTATAAAGAACATCTTTAATTACTAGCTCTGTCATTTCATGTATAATATACACATTCAACATGTACTACACTTGATTACATACAACACACACTGCCATTGTGTGGCAGGGTAGTCCCTGCCTGGGCTGGTAGATGGTGCGCGAGGGTCAACAAGTGCTCTTTGGGCAGCTGCGGATGCCATCAAAACAATGTCTAAATAAATACACTTACCTTCAAGGACAGGGTCATTTAGTAGGTCCTTCGGTGGTAAACATGTTTCAACATTGGTAACTGTAATAGGAAGCACTAATTATTCGCTTTGGTCAAGTGGCCATCTGCTCTACAGGTCTTCTCAGCTCCTGTCACAAATACCAAAGAGTACACTTGACTGCAAAACAACTGAAGGTTTGTTTTAATTATCTTAACCTTCTCATATGCTGAAGGATTGTCCATCACCCTTCGTGTGTCGTAAGTGCAACGCCAAGAATCACACAGTTCTACATTTTTCAGAAATTAAATAAGGTTCACCCACACCTAACAACAGTAATGAAGAAGGTTTAACAGGAGATGTGAAAATTCTCTTTATTAGCCACGTCACTAGTGTTCACGGCTAAAGCAGTACATCATAACTTGTCTTGTGCACCAAAATATTGTTAACTGTAAAGGTAGCNTCACTAGTGTTCACGGCTAAAGCAGTACATCATAACTTGTCTTGTGCACCAAAATATTGTTAACTGTAAAGGTAGCCATTCAAAATGGTTCAGCTCAACAATGCCAGTTAAGAAAATTTCATTCCTGAGGGATGTGTTCAGCACCTTGGCCTGAAACATCGGAAAGCCAATCGTCAAATCATAGGTTAAGTCATATCTTTGTGAATCTCAGTAAGGAAATTCTAACTTGTGCGATCAAGTCAGTTGATTATGATACCCCCAATTTTGAACTCGCAACACATCATATCACATATTGTAAACCATTGCCCTCCTCAGTGTTGCCTTCCGCTGTAGTTGAATATTTCTCACACTTCAGACTGACAAATCCAACATTTGAGTTTCCAGGTCCTGGGGATTTGTTTATTGGCACTGATTAATTTCCATACTTGGTCACAGGTTGTAAGTTTGCACCAACCCCACATATGTCAGTAGCTTTGTTGGAAACAATATTTGGTTGGACACTCTTCGGAAAGGTGAACCTTCCAGGCGAGTTTCATGACATTTCCTCAGGTACATATTTACGTACATCAGTTGTTACATGGGAGGAAGTCGTTCATCACTTCTGGGAGCGTGGGGGTTGGAAACAATTCATACCATGCCCATTATGTATATAGAAGATGCTTATTGCGAGCATCTGATTGTCGATAAGCACATCAGTCTTCCGTATGGATGTTACAGCATTGCACTCCTTTTCAAAACTTCTGAATCTTTATTGGGAGAAAATTACTTTCAGGCTGTCCCTTGCCTTTAAGCTTTGGAGCAGCGACAGAAACTGAAGTCTGCTGCAATGAAAATATCATATCAGAAATTCATGCAGGACTATAATTTTGCAGGACATATGGAGATGATATAATTCCCAGAAGGAATCACAGCCCTCATTTCACATATCACACCACTGTGCCACCAAGTTGGACAGCTCTACAACCAAAATCCATGTGGTGTTTGATGCATCATCAAAAAAGTACCAGATAATCAGTGAATGATACATTGATCTCTGGTCTTAAATTACAGCAAAATATAATTCATGTTTTGCTTAAATTCCACATACATGTTGTTTTCGAAGCGTAAATACAACAGATGTATAGGCATATCTTGGTCGATCCAGAAAATTCAGACTGTCAGCATATAATTTGGCATTGCTCACCAGGTGATCCACAAGATTTTCGCTTGAACACAGTAATTTATGGTTGACGACCTACCTAATGGGTTCTTCTATAATTGCCCGGCGTCAGTTCTACCTTTCTCCCCCAAAGGATCGAAAGCAGGAATAGTCAACTTGACGGGGTTTATTATAGAGGTGGGTGNTCAGTTCTACCTTTCTCCCCCAAAGGATCGAAAGCAGGAATAGTCAACTTGACGGGGTTTATTATAGAGGTGGGTGTAGCAGAGTTTGGAACCTTAATCACTTGGTGTTGCACACAAGGAAGTGCGCTGGGGAGTGCAGGTCTAGTTGGTACTCGTGTTGGATCAAAGCTAGGATCCAAAATTAGGCATTTCACCAACTTATTTGCTGCTGAGGGCAGATTTGGAGCTATTGGTTTGTATTGTGGTGTGCAGGCAGCGATGCTCTATCTCGTGGGACGTGCTAAATAAGTTTCTAGTGTCCTCTGGTAGATCTGGTGGTAGTACGCCTCTATCGAAATACTTCTTCCGTCCAAGTATACACCTGGATCGCACCCAGGTCCCTACTCTCCAGGCCTCCAACCAGGGTTAGCACTAGTTAGGCTGCCTTCTCCTGCCCAGCCCTGTGGCATGGCACAGGGGATTAAAGTAAAGAAAAGTAGACAGTGGGTGTACCAAAGAGGTAGGCATTGTCTGAATGAAGTAAAGGTAGACGGATGGAAGGGGTAGGTAAGTAGAACTGATCTACTGGTATCTGGCCAGTGGCTTGGCAGGTGGAACATCTTCAGCAGCCGAAGCACTTAACAGAAGATGCCAGTAGCAGGGTAGGTGCGTCTGCTCACATGTCACTTGGGAAGGTGAAATTTCGCCATAGATCCAAGCACTCACGTAGATGCAGGGCAACTCGTAGGTGAGGTTAGGAATAGTGGTTTCGGCTCGTGACAACTCCTGCAAGAATGTAGGTGGTTCTGTGGACGAATCAGGGGATAGCAGTAGCAAGGTAGGGAAGTACAGAGCACTGGAAGTAATAGCTCAACCAAGGTTGGATAATGTCTGTTTAATGACTGATCAGTAAACATACACAAACCAGCATATACACTGACTAGTGCATGAAAGGCTGTTCCTAGGATGCCAAGCAGTGTGATACTTGGCCTCGAAAGAGGCTGTGGCATGGGGGGTGGGGCGAGGGTGTCCCCAGTCAACAGTGCTTGGACTCGTTATTGTAAGTGTGTTCCTACAATGTAGCTGAGAAGCACGGAAGGCTTCTGTGCACTGGTGGGCAGTGTAGCATTATAGGCTGATGAATGTCGGCATGTTAGCTGCAAGTGAAGTTTATAGCATTGGTGCGTATTTGGCTGAGTAACACTCTACAAATGGAAACATGTAATACAGCTCATGGCTGTAGAAGTCAGTATGCGCTCCGGCAGAGATGCGTCCGGCAGCAGATCAGTCTCGAACAGTGGGCTTCTAGTTCAATATATACCTGGATCACAAGGACCGTCACGAGGGGCGTGGGTAATGAGAGGTCGCTGAGAGAGAGAGAGCGGAGGAGAAGAGGCAGAGATGACCGAAATCAGCGGTCAATTTTCCTCCTGTGGCGAAAGGTGAAGAGCCATGCCTGTTGCAAATGGTTGTGGTCCAACAGGGGCAAAAGCTGAACGAGCCAACTTTGTGCTTCAAGGGCGAGCTGTGGCATATGAAGTGTAAAATTTTTTCTTAGGAGGGAGATTGCTGCTGTGGCGAGGCTATACTGAGTAGATGTCGAGAACCATGGCGCTTCAAGCCCGCCACCCACCTCTTCACCAGTAAGCCAGAGCCNAGGCTATACTGAGTAGATGTCGAGAACCATGGCGCTTCAAGCCCGCCACCCACCTCTTCACCAGTAAGCCAGAGCCACAGACGCGGAGGTCGAGCATCCTCTCGAAGGCGACTGGATTCACTCTCATAGGCATCTGGAAAGTTGGTGCTTTCTCTCTTTATCTCTCTCTGTTAGGTATCCCTCTCACATAAAACCTGTCTGTCCGTTTTAAGCAAAAGGGTATTGGAGTCAAAATGATTACATATAACCAAATAGCTTGCATTTAATATGGGGGGATCTGAAGAAATCTATTCCCTATCCGCGGGTATGGGACTGTGGTACAGATAAGGCTGAAATCCTGGGTATATACAAATACATCATCCAAGTTGATATAGTTANTATACAAATACATCATCCAAGTTGATATAGTTAAAATGTAAAATGAGATATGAAGTTGCAAATTTATCTTCACAGCCTGTTGCAATGCTTGTGAAAAAAGGAAAAATTTGAAAGGTTACAATTACATAGCAACCTGGAATTACAGGAATAGCTAAGCTTACTGCGGAATGGAACTACGTTTGATCGTGGTACATGTATGCAGTTCAGCAAACTGGTGAAATAAAAAAATTTCTGGACTTGCGTGCAATGAGAAAATTACTTATATGGTTGACAACCCCTACTCACATCGTAATAGTAGCTGTAACGGGGAACAAAATTCGGCTGGATACACTTCCAAATACCACAAATAACTGTTAGAATGGAGGCATTCAATTATTCTGTCTTGAGGTTGATATCTATATGATTTCATCGTGCTTTACAGCATTGGCTCAGATAACAAGATAAATTATTGCAAATAGTTTACATTGGTATGCATGTGACAAGCAACATGATACGTGGTTCAAATTTTACACAAAGGTAGATTTGCATAAAACTGAACAACAAGGAATTTGACAATGTGAACAATAGTACAAAGGTTGCGTAAATTTGGTAAGTGAACTTAGAAAGTGAACAGTGAACAAATACAAAAGGTGCAACACATTTTAGAAGTGAACATTGTACATGAAAGGCAACTTGTCAAAGTTCGACTAAATTACAACACACAGAGATTTAGGCAAATATGTTATATAATGTGGCTTTTTGAATAATAATTATATTGAAGATCAATAACCTTGGTTTGGTTGCATCTAAAGATATAAGAGTATGAGGAAAGAGTTTAGGTTACACAGAAATAATACTCTTTTAGAACAAAATATAAGGTTTATGGAATGGTCTGAACCATTCTAGCATGAGGCGCTGACGTGAACCATGCAACCATGTGTAGCCTCGTGACAACTTATACCTACCCAGTCACTTACACCACCAAGCCGAAACAGAGAGGAAGTGAACACTGGGCCGCGATTACATTAGTTTTGATCTGCGAGAACGGAACGTACCCGCCTCGTCATCACTTACTACGAGACTCAAGTGACAGTCTTGCTTTATTTACCTCAAAGAGGTGTGGGGGAAAATAAGAAGTGGTCCAACGCGGCGTCGCCCTGAAAACTATAGCTGTCAGATGCTCCGGCAATTGGAGTGAACGTCGGTGCAGATCGCACCATGCCGCGACGTACAGCTTCATTCCAACATCCATGACGTCGACTGGTCTGTTGGCCAGAATAATAGTGCTACGTGACCCCAAGTGCGTCAAATTATTTTGTTGNNNNGGGGATCCCCGAAAAAGTACAGTATGTTCAAAATGCCATAAACCAATTAGTTAGAGCAATTCTTTTATTAAAACCTCAAAAGAGCATGGCTGCCCACACCACTTTCAGAGATTAACTCGTCTAGCCCACCCAAACTGGAACACTTGGACTCGCCGGCGGATAAAACCGGGAGCTGAATTTCACTTAAGAAACTTACCAGAAACGGAAATACATTCTCAGTTTTCCGTTATTTCAGTTATTTAATTAATTGCAATTATGTTCAATATCTAATAGAGCAATTGTGTTCTCTTTTCACAGCAGACTGCTTATCAAGGCCTTATTGTTTTTATTTTGTGTGTCGAGTGTNTCAAGGCCTTATTGTTTTTATTTTGTGTGTCGAGTGTGGTGACATCCCCCATGATGAAGTAGTCAAAAACATAATTATCACTTAATTAATCACGGGGATGTCACCAACATGTTATTAAACAGGGAATTGTATCGTGTAGCATATTCATAAGTCTTAAAAGAGTACATGTCCATTTTCACATAAATTTTGACATCGGTTTCGGGAACCAACAGCGTAAGCTGAAGTCATGATTCTAGTCTGATTTCAGCAATCGACCTACATGGCATCACGGGAGTTTCGCTCCATGCGGACCCCTTCGACACCCACAACTTTTGCTGCAATCACCTTCATCATCGATAGTAATGCAATAAACCGGAACGTTTGCATATTCAGCGCTGAGGGGAAGACCGCATGCCTTCGTACATTTTAACCAGTGTTTAACGCGCTACGCATATTTCAATAACTTAAATGGCTTAGGCTGCTTTTGCAGTATTGATAACCAGCAGACCAGAGTACCAGGTCTGCATCAACTTGTAACATCTTAGCATAAATGCATATGTATAAAAGCAGGAAGTAAACATCCCACACAATGAGCATTTCATTAATTTTACCCATGATGTGAACCACGCGTCCACCGTCTCAATGTGCCCACTCTGACCACCGCAGTCACATCAAATGCACCAGCTACACCGGGCCGCATTAGCCACTTCAGGCCAAGAGTGCATAGTGGAGGTGCACAAGAACGGAACTTACACCTTCTTGCCAACAAGGATTACATAACTCAAGAGACAGCCCTACTTATTTATTACAAGAGGTAACTCTTTTAATAAATAAGTAGGCTTTCCGAAACTGTGTTTACCCCAAAGCCACATCCGTTGAGTCACGGTCAATTGGTAGTTACGTAGTAGCAGCTCGTGCCTTTGCCCAGGTGGACACGTCCATTCCTTCAAGACACAACCGCCTTACAACACTGTAGCCAGTGAAATATAAACACTTCACCGGAAGTGAAATACAGATACTTTTGACAAGAAAGTGTAATAGTGTATTTAATGTTTAGTTATAAAAGAGCAATATGTTTTTAAAAAGGGAGATAGCCTATAAAGGGCTCAATCCTTGTAACATGTAATTTAGTGCAGTGACACTCCCCATCAACTTCACAACATCAACCTTAACAGACATTTGTTGATCAATGAGGGTGTCCCCTATGTGTTTTATTTAATTTATACAAATTTTTAACCACTGCCATAATGTTACATAGTGTTCATGTCTGGTTTTTCCATTCGGCGTTTGACTTCAGTTCTCGTCACTTGTGAAGGAAGCCGATGTCACTCTGCCAGTTAGCTTCAGCACTCCAGCCAGAATGGCTTTGTAGGTCGTCCTTTCCACGAGCCCCTTTGGTGCCATAATTTAGGCTGCCAACATTTAATTGCAATAATTACTTAATTAACTAGAACATTTGTTTTCTTTCTTTGCTGTACTGAGGCGAATACCACCCGCACTCTCACCAGAGAACTTAACGCTACAGCATATCTACATAACACCACGCTCATTTCACACTAAGGTCATCGGCAGGCCATGCTGGGTCAATTTTCTTTCATTATTCACATGTAATCAAGTACATTGAGTAAATAGTTTTACAAAGTTCAATGTGTGTTGATTTATTGTCCTCCGGGACACATAGGGTGTTACACCCCTTGTAGCATCACCCACCATTTTCTAGTATATTTTCTAGTATATGAGACGGCCTACAGTCTCGTCATAAGGTGTAAATAGTGTAACAGTAAGTACTTGACGACATCATCTGCAAACTGACGGAAGACTCCAGGGCTCCCTGGGCCAACGACCGAACGACCTATGTCACTAACTCTCTACTAGGTTATGGTGCCGGGAAATTCTACACTCAACCAGCCCTGGGTCACCTCGAGAACATCATCCCTCGGGGTATTTCGGGTGCTGAACCCTAATGCATCAAAATGTAAGTAAGACATACTAGGTAACGTACAATATCGCCTGTTTAATAATTAAAACCACTAGGTACATGCAATTATTAGTAAGTTCAGTATCTGCAAACAATCCAAATCGACAGAGTACTCCAGGGACCCATGGGCTTTCGACTGCACGACCCTTACCAACTCATGTTCACTGAGTTATGGCGCTGGGCAATTTCGCCAGTTTATGACTTAACATTGGTAAGCTAGATAAGGTGGGAACCCACATAAGCTTCCCTGGAACCCCTGCACATCAGAGCATTACTATACTTTCTCATATATTAGTAATGGAAAATGGTTGACATAAGGCACAGTTTGACTTTNTTAAAAGGTTTTCCCGCCTATAATGCATGATTTTTCTAGTCCCGAATGTTTCTCCATAAGAACAATAACAAACATTCCCGGAAATAAGTATTTTCATTTTCCCATGAATAATGCACATTGTGAAGGAAGCACACTGGGAAAGGAAAACTTCAATGGAAAAGATGCTNTATTAGTAATGGAAAATGGTTGACATAAGGCACAGTTTGACTTTCACTGCATGATTTAGTCTGGGGTTTTTTAACAAAGGCTGGTTATCTTTACATGTTCTTAACTTTACTCTTTCTTACCCACATCTGGCTTATAGCCATATCACATACTCTGGCAGTTAAGATGCAAAATAACATTTTATTAGCAGTTATGCAGTGAATGCCTCTCAAAAGACAATGCAAGCAAAACTTTACTAGAAAAAACCAGAAACTTCTATGCCTAGTACTTACAATCTTCTCATGGGACAGTGTTTGAATTGGAAGCATAGCTGTGGCCTTGGGCTATGGCTACAAAACAAAAATTGGCTAAGATGATGTGCCATACATTTCTGAATAAATTGAAGCACAATACATGACCAAGTATTATCTTTAGCTTGCTTGTTTACACAACATCGCAATACTTGGGCTAGGTATTACTCTGATTTTACTCACAGGGGGATTTGCTTCTGTAAATGCCCTTTCACGGTATCAAATTTTTCTTCAAATTACCTTCAATGTTAATTGAATTCAATTCATTGAATGCTCTACAGCATNCTTTCACGCTATCAAATTTTTCTTCAAATTACCTTCAATGTTAATTGAATTCAATTCATTGAATGCTCTACAGCATATAAAATCTTCACAGTTTGGGGCCATTTTGTCTTTAAATTTCTTGAATGTCTTGTTTTCTTTCNTGCTCTACAGCATATAAAATCTTCACAGTTTGGGGCCATTTTGTCTTTAAATTTCTTGAATGTCTTGTTTTCTTTCGAGATTTTCGTTTTGAACATGTTCTATATTTTCTTGAATCAAACATTTCCAACGTTGATCACAGCTTTTCTGCATTACTAATAGGAGTAATCTGATAATAATAAGGATGTGTGCATATATTCTGAATTTCGTACATNACAGCTTTTCTGCATTACTAATAGGAGTAATCTGATAATAATAAGGATGTGTGCATATATTCTGAATTTCGTACATGATGAAGCATATTTTTTTTAAAACAAGTTGTAAATAATACAAAGAAAATTTATAGATGTTTAGCCAATTATTTTCGTCATGCATGAGTTGCAGATACTTCTAAATATTTACTTTTGGTATTTTTATCACTAATTTCGTTCGTCGTAAAAGATGTAAAAGTAACCACTTGTTCGTTGGTCGTCTATATCAAAGCACGTGAAGGAGCGGCGCTGCCTCTCCTGATACACGACTGTAATATCTATCTATCTATCTATATCTCTCTATCTATCTCTATCTATATATCTCTATCTCTCTATCTATCTACATCTCTCTATCTATCTACATCTCTCTATCTATCTCTATCTATCTCTCTCTATCCATCTCTCTATTTATCTATATCTCTCTCTATCTCTCTATCTATATCTATCTCTCTATATATATCTATCTCTATATCTCTATCTCTCTATATATATCTATCTCTATATCTATCTATCTATCTCTATTTATATATCTATCTCTCTATATCTGTCTATATATCTCTCTCTATATTTCTATCTCTCTCTATATCTCCATCTATATCTATCTCTCTATCTATATATTTCTATCTATCTATATCTCTCTATCTATACATCTCTCTATCTATCTCTCTATCTTTATATCTCTATCTATCTATATATCTCTCTATCTATCTATCTCTCTATCTATCTATGTATCTATCTCCCTATCTATCTCTCGATCTATATATCTCTCTATCTATCTATATCTCTGTCTATATCTCTCTCCCTCTCTCTCTATCTATCTCTCTCTCTCTCTCTGTGTGTGTGTGTGTGTGTGCGTGGGGGTGTTTGTGAGAGAGACTGTGTCTTCCCCTTTTCGATTTTTGAACGCGTGGACCGAATTTCACCAAACTATATGTACCTATAGTCCTGAGTAAGGTCACCTGGTTTTATAGTATTCAACCACGCCAAGCACTTACACTATAAATGGTGGCCATTTTAAAATTTAGGGTGATATGTCATATCTCGGAAACCATTCAACCGATTGAAACCAAATTATGTATTCTGACAGCGTAAGGTTGTAAGCATTGAATTCAGAGGTGAATATTGTTGTTGGTCCTTCATTTTAGAACATAGTGTTAAGTGTCGCTGGTCTGCACCACTGACCTTGGCCCGTCCTGCGCGAGTAGGCAGAAGAGAAGGACAGAGTAGTGATATGATAGTGGGGCGGCAAGTCAATGGAATGTTTTGAATGACAAGCGAGCGATAATTCTACCCGAATTTTGAGTTATGAAGGCATTCTGCCCCAATAACCCTTTGGTGACTCACCGCTCCTGACCTTCGGCGGATAGGATTTCTGCGTTTATCTGAAGAATGCTCTGGATTACTGACCTCGTTCTCTCAGCGTGACTCAGGGTGCATCGAACCTTCTGGATGGTCAAGGCGGTTGAAATAAAAGTGTGACAGATCTACGAGCCAGCAGTTGTTGAATGAATGAGTTTCAGCGATAGACGACTAGCGAGAAGAGAAGTGCGTGGCGATGGAAGTGCACACAATCTATCTTCTACGCCCGATCATCGCCTGCAGGAGTATCTGAGGAGCAGCATCATGTTTTGAAATTTTAATTTAGCCGTCCATAGGACGGTGGCACTGATGCGGTACTTTTTAATTTACTTTGTTGCTTGAGAAGCAAATGCGGATGAGCAACATGAAACAGTGAGTCGTGGTCACAGGCATTCTATTAGTTGGGTCAATTTGAATGTTTTAATATTGTATGACTTAGTTTGTGTTTTTTTGGGCATGCAGTGAGTTGGTTTTTTTTTTAATTGTGGTTTCGGTTGCCAGTCCAAATTTGGTTTCAGTTTAATCTATAACTCTAGCTTTGCTGTGTGTTCCAGTTTTATAACACATTGTGTTTAGTGTTTGCTGCCCATGAATTTTTCCAGTCTTTTCAATATGCTTTGCATCCACAACTTACGGGTTGGGCATAATTATTCAATTAATTTTAAATGTACTAGTTCTTTTTCTATTTTAATCGCTGGAGCCATGATGGGTCATTTGACTGCCTCTACTAATAATTTAAATTTTTATGTAAATTTTATTAAAGGTTTTAAAGTGTTTGTTTTATGAAAGAAAGCTTTACTGGACTTTTTAGACTGCCCTCTTTTTTTCTAATTGCTCAAAATTAATACTCTAATCAACGTATTTTGTATTTTGCAAATTTTAAGGTTTTTCAATTTATTGTATTAAAGTATAATTGCTGATCACGTATTTTAATTATCATCAATTCATCTCAGCACTTTTATGAATTATCTCTTACGTTTGTAATTTCTTTGTCAAACTTTTATTATTGCGAAATTTTGGATTTCAAATGTGTGAGAAAGTCAGCTTTAATGGATTGTAAGAGGTTGAAATCCCTCTATTTAGTGCTACCAGTAACTGTAAACATATTCTATCTAAATACAAGCTTTAAAAATTTTTGTTTGTTTTAAATTTTTTGTGTACTGGCACACTGTTAATGAGAATGTTGACAGGAAAATAGAAGGTATTAGCGAGTTCGTGAATATGAAAATTGAGTGTAAATGAAAGAATGGACAGTGTAAATGAAAAAATGCACCGTGTAAATGAAAAAATGCACAGTGTGGAGAATGAAGTGAAACAGGAAATAAGTGCGATAAAGAAGGAATGGCAAAAATTTCTGCAGCAGTGGAATTCTGCTATCACAACATCGCCAGCCAAAAAGTGAGGAAGTAGTACAAGTAGTAATGAACGTAGCAACCTCGGAGGATAGCCAGCAGCTCTGCAGCATTGGTGTAGCACAGTCAGAAGTGGGAAAAGGAGTCTCAATTAAACCTGCCCCTTATGATGGCCAGACTTCTTGCCAAGAGTACCAACACCAGTTTGAAATAGTTGCCACCCTGAATGGCTGGTCAGCCAAACAGCAGGCTTAATACCTCGCCTCAGTACTGAGAGATCCCGCATTGAGCATACTACAATCTCTGCCAAAGCGATCTTGACTGGAGTACCCCACACTGGTTTCGGCCTTGGAACTACGTTTCGGCGACCATTACCTGCAACATGCCCACCATGCACAGCGACCAGGTGAGCCACTGCAGGAGCTGTGGCAAGACAATGTGCGGCTTTCCCACCTATCTCTGGAAGGGTGCTCCAAGGAGGAGCGCATCATCGCCGACAGAAGTACGGCAAGCGGTACTTCTGGCTGCACCCCGCAAAATGCAGGACGCCCTGGTCCAAGCACTCGAGATGGAGTCAGCAAGACAGGAGCCCACACCCCGACATCCAGTACGCGCAGTGATGCTGAACAAAGACGAAGACAGGATAACGAAGACACTGCAGAAGTTGCAGTTGGCTTACAGAGACTTAGCTTCCAGGGTTCATGGTACAGAGCTTTGCCACCCCTCATACAAACGGAGAGGCACCTGAGAGCCTACTGCCCACAACAGCAGCAGCATAAACAGAAGCAGCAGCGGGAAAAGAAGCAGCAAAATCAACAAATGGCTTTGATGAGTGCATGCAAGCACTTGCATGAAGAAATTTGTGAGCTTCGTGCATATACCCAACAACTGAGAAACCGCATCGATGAGCTGATGCTGCAAGCTACACACCTCACAAAGCAGTAACTTGCGAGTACTGTCAAGATGCCCTGCGCACACTGTGCCACATAGCAGCGAAAGAAGCCCATGGCATGGAGAGAATGATGTGATGGTACCCTTCAGTAGTGGCTCTGAGGATAGTAGTCCCATGAAGGAAGTGGTTCGGGGGGCAAAGAACCAGTTGCGTGAACTCAAGAAAGGGAGTGAGGCAGTCAACAGGAGCTATCAGTGCTTCAGTGTACGTCAGACGAGAATCCAGCCACAACATGCAGCATCCACCGCAAGTGCCAGCACTTTTCAGATTGGTAGACATGGTCTAAATGAAGATGCAAGGAGAAATTCTGTAGTTGCTTTATCTTTTCAAGCCGGTAATGAAAGGAGTAGTCTTTCTGTAAGGCACAAACGACCATATCGTGATGGCATGAAGACCCGGCATGAGAAGAGAATGTCGAGAGAGGTATTTCAAGAATTACAACTGGTGTGGCTGTACAACCCACAGAGACGAAAAAAGTACTCGAATCTACAGAAATGGCCAGAAGGCCCCTACAGGATTCTGAAGAATATCAACGATGTGGTCTTTCGGATTTGTCGTCAAGGCTCTCGGGCGAAGCCGAAGGTTGTACACATTGACCGACTGGCACTCTACCAAGGTCCGGATGTTGCAGAGTTGGTTCAGGAAGAAGTGACTTAAGGAGAGGGCAGTGTTACATGTCACTGGTCTTTGCCGCTGATCTTGGCCCATCCCGCCCGAGCGGGCGGAAGAGGAGGACAGAGTAGTGGCGATAATGGGACGGCAAGTCAATTTAATGTTTTGAATGACAAACGTGTGATAATCCTACCAGCGTTTTGAGTTATAACTGCCGCTATAACCATTTGGCGACTTGCCGCTCCTGACCTTCGGTGGATAGAATTTCTGTGTTTACCTGAAGAATGCTCTGGATTACTGACCTCATTCTTTCAGTGTGACTCAGGGCGCGGATTTGGTACTGGTTTTGCCGAACTTAGTGTAGGACTGCGGCCTGTCCCCTAAAAATGACTTGTCATACATCGCCAACACACAACCAATTAGATGGCCACTCATACTGTGGAGGTATGCAAAGGTACCTGGTACACTCGTACAGTAGAGCCACGACCACTAGCAAGACACATGACGAAGAAGCTAGATTCCCCTTGTCAGCTAACCCACTACCATCACAGCCTATAAACTCGCCGGAGGGAGTGCCCGGACTGGCAAGGAAGGATCTACTCCTTCTGGTATACACTCCAGCTAAGATTATCGTTGCCTGCCACCCGGGTGCGGAAGTGAACCATAGCACCTCATCCTTGTAAATGCAGTTCACCCACAGGAGGGGTAGCAAGTGGAGCGAGCAACAGGAAGGCAGCTGCCATCCTAGCTGGCAAGCAAGCACTGCTTAAAAAACCTATCCCAGTCTTCAGCTACCTACCACCACGGGAAAGAGCTCACGCTGCCCACCAACTGTCGAGGGCTCACCTCACAGTTCCCCCAGTCACTTGTTTGGACCCCTGGTGAAACTCCCAGTCCTCGAGTTCCTAGGCCTAGGCATACCACTGGAACTAGGCGTCAAGCCAGCAGACGACATAGATCCAGTTTCACCAACCAGCACCAGTGGACCGGAAGCACACCAGCTACAGCCAAGTATTCCTCTCAGCCAAGCCGTCCAGCAGACGCCATCGCCACCAACCAGTCAGGTCAGGAGACCCGATGCCAGACCTATGCCGACAAGCACCCGTCGCCCAGCAGTGGGAGGTATGCCAGCGGCTCCACCAACCACCCGCACTCACAAGCCCATACTAGCTAAGCTAGACTTCGTGCTGAGCTGGCTGCCCACCGGCCCGACTCTATACAAAGGCACCATCAAGGCCAAGCGCCAGATTTTACAGACCCAGCCACAGTAAGATCTGTACCCCCCGCACCTGTTCGACTGGTCTAGCACAGAACTAAGAATCAACACCTGTTGAGACCTTGACGTGCTCCTGCCCCTTGACTGTCACACTCAGGACAAACCAGTTGCAGCACATGCAGCATCACACAACAAGGATTTTGATTCCTGCAACAGTACCAGAGTTGTGAGAGACCTACCACCTTCAAGCAATAGCTCAGAACTCAGATGCTGGGAATTAGCTCACCAATTTATAACAAAATCCAGGCAGCCGCCAGGCTTCAACATAAAATAATCACATCTCTTTACCATACTCATCAGCTATACCTGTAATTTTTCAATTTTCCTGCCCCACCCTAGTTTGCCATCCGGCCGCTAGGTTTACTAACAACAGCGCCCTTCCACCATACTGCAGTGTCCTACAACTAGTCGCCTGATGAAGCTGGCCTAGTCAGTGAAACGTCGCGATCGCGCAACAGCGTGGAAAATGTTTCGTTCTCCTTTGTGTGTGTGTGTGCACCTGTCGACAAGTACTACTCTGTGAGTATGTACTTGAATTCCTGTCCTTTTATATACATGAAAAATGGAGGTATTATGCCATATCTCTATTTTTTTACACAAGTAGCGTTATGGTACGCTATGTAAACTTTTGTGTTTTTAGTGGTTCAGACACTTATTTTCGAAATGATGACCACGTAAATATTTCAGGTTAGTGAACCCTATCATTCAAAACATTGACAGATTACATCCAAAGTTTATGCTCATAATCCTACTTCTGTGATGCAGTTAATTGCATGCCAACTTAATTTTAAGAGTTTTTCTGAATTAAAATGTTGGGTAAGTCACACGTGTATTTTAATTGTCTTGGTACTGTTTCGCATGTTTCTGATTTCGTCTCTAATGATATTGTCGTCAGCGAGACGTCAATGCCTTTTAAGGACTTCACCAAAATTTATTTGCTTCTATGTAGAGGAAAGTAGGCTCAACTTCTTACTTATAGCAGAGATAGTTTAAAAGATCATGAGCAGAATTAAGAAAAACAGATTTTACATCAGTAATATGCTTACCACCGCCCTGTTGCTCTAGTGATAACACTGTTTTGTTGACAGGAGCTGTGTCATTTGTCAGCTGTGGTGCATAGTACTTCATCACAAGGTTGGCAACTTTGCAGTGGCGCATCATCAGGACCTAGACAAGAATACATTACTGCATTACTTCACTCTTTAAAGCCTTTGTGCCCAAAGAAATGGTACAGCTGTGTAACTCATTAGGACTTTGGTGGCAGATGAGTTGAAGAGGTTGACAGTGCAAGTATTCAAATTACCGGNGCATTAAGCTGCAAATATTTTGCAAATAATTTAACCCCTTACCATCCCTCATTTTCTCCTCTATGCATTCCTGCATGCTAATTATCACACACGCTTATTTACGCATTCCTTTCCACTCTCTGCATCAAATTTTTTCATCTTAAAAGTGAAAAATTAAAAAATTTGATGAAATATTATTGTGAACTATTGTGAACAACTGAAATATATATAAAACATAAATACTCAAAACAATTAATTTGGGGAGATGGACAACAGCAAAATGTAAGGGATTGCCTGCAGGGGCGAAATTGAGTGAAAAATTTGTGGGCCCTGGAACTGCTCTGGTGTAACTATAGGTGTAGCAAACCAGTTGTAGATATTAAAACCGCTTTCGAGAAATTTGCAAGCCTCAAAAAGGATGTACGTAAAGGACACAGATCTGGCAAATAAAATGGACCACCAGTCAGAATAATACTGAAAACTAGCAATGTGAGAATACTAACATGGTGTTCTTTCAAAGATATCTACTAATTAGCACATTAAAGACTACCTACTTCCCAGTGACGGCTCACGAGCCTGAAAGAAGGTGAAGCGCCACCATCAGTAAAGGGTAGGAACATAATTTGGAGTTCATTGCATTAAAAAGATGTTGCAGCTAAAAATCTATCACAAGAAAATTTCCAATAATTTTGAGAGTAAAACTGATAGTTATCTTTCAAAAATTGTATCATACCATGTACACTTATATATACACAGTATACACTCACATACATACAAAAACACACACAAAACACAATATGTAACTAGTCTAAATACCTAGTTTAGCCGACCTCACAACGTCAATACCATTGATAAAATACAACTGCTCATTCAGAATAACATGTTGGTATACAGATTGTTATGGATATAAAAAGTATCCAAATTCTAAAATCAGCAAACTGCCATATTGCATTCGCTTTTAATCAAACTGTATTTCACGTAATATCTCAAATACTGTTGAGACGTGTAAAAAGTGTACATTTTTTGTACGAGTATAATTGAGGGACTTGGATTGAATTTAAAATTCCCGCTCTGCGGATGACAGTGGCACCATTTACCCTTAGCCCTGGATCTACCCTTAGCTGTTGGCATGAGTTGGCAGCCCTAGTCTTTCAGTTCTCCGTGGTCAATCATGGCGATAAGTGGCGCTATCGGGCGTGCTTGCTGCCTTTGGGATATTTATTGCAATGTTTAAAGATTTCTACATATCTGTCATACTTTTTATTGTCGCTATCAACATTTATGGTCCTCCAGACCACAATCGTATGACGGTATTTTCATGTGTTTTGATAAAACGTGAGCATATACTTCCAGTGTGTTATGCCACGTAGTGAACAAAAACTGTTCTTTGTTCTTTATAAAAAAATTTATTGAGGATGCATTAAAGGCCACAACATGTGGAAAGGCAATTTTACTGTTTGATGTGGTGCAAGTATTGTACCTCAATGATCATTAATTTACAGTTTAATGTTATTGCGGTGCAAGTTTTGTGCTTCAACGATCGTTATTTTACCGTTTAACGTCCCCAAGCCTCCGCCTCTTCAGAGACTCGGCGGCTCCTGGGTGTCCAGCATGTATGTGCTTGTGGAAATAGTAGCACAAATCTTGCCATAATGAGGGCAGAACTCACAGCTTTCAGTCCTCGGTGTGCGCATGAGGGCAGGCCCACACATCACCTTGTTCTAGTTTGTACTGATTAGGGCGTTTTTCCAATGTGTCCCATATCTCGGGGTCGTTATGCTGATAGCGAGCGAATTTCTCGCGGTCCAGCTGTGCTTCAAGGGCTTGAACTGTAAGCTCCTTGTGGGTGGGTTTCATGACTAGATGTTCAGGGGGTAGCATACGCTCCCAGTCGTCTACTTCTGCTTCCCCTTTATTTTCGTCCGGCGCTCTGGAGAGCGCGTCGGGGAATTTATTAAGTTGGCCTGGGCAGTGCTGAATTTCAAAAGTTAGCTCCTGCAGCAGCAACACCCATCGACCTAACTTTGATTTTGTGATACTTGTGGTACGTAGCCACGTTAAAACCCTGTTGTCCATAAGTAAAATGAATGGGGAGTTCTCCACGTAATATCTGAACTTTTTAACGGCCCAGATGATAGCTAAACATTCTTGCTCATTGCTGTGGTACCAGCGCTGCGTGTTGGACATCAGAGTGCTTGCATAAGCAATCATGCGTTTGTTGTCCTCTGTGTCTTCCTGATACAGTGCAGCTCCCAATCCAACCCCACTTGCATCAGTCTGCAGAATTAGGGGTGTGCCGGCCATCAGTCTAACCAACATCGCGGGCTTGCGAACTGGGTTTTTAAAGCATTAAATGCCTGGTCGAGTTCAGGTGTCCATTTCCACGCCTGTGTAGCAGTTGTGTTAAAGGGTACCATTAAGTAGGCTAAATTTGGGACGAAATCCCTCAGCCAGTTGCATATGCCTAAAAACTGGCGTAACTGCCTTCGGTTTCGGGGGGCGCTAACTTCGCTAATCGCTCTGATTTTTTCAGTTTGCGCAAAGTTTCCCTCTGGTGTAACGTGGTGTCCCAAGAATTCGACCTCGCATTCACAAAAGTGGCATTTGCCTAGCCTGCATGTTAGACCATGTAGCTTGAATCTCCCAAGTAACAGTTGCAGGTGTCTCATGTGGTCTTCCCAGGAATCAGAGGAAATTATCAAGTCATCCCAATATGCGTCACAGAAATCTCTTATACTCCATCAGTATGGCTGCCGACATGAGTCGTTGGAAAGTGGCGGGGACGTTTTTCAGCCCAAACGGCATCATGTTAAATTGGTAATGAAGGTTGTTTGGAAGGAGGAAAAGATCCCAAAGGATTGGAAAATGGGGCTTACAGTGCCTATCTTAAAGTAGGGTTACAGGAGAAAATTCTCAAATTACAGAGAAGTAACACTGATGAGCCAGTGTGCAAAAATTTATGAGCAGGTGCTACAGCAGAAATCCACGAATGCAGTAGGAGGAGGATTAAGAGAATAAGAGAGTAACAGTACGAATTCTTAAAAGGAGGGTCCCCAGTAAACCTAGCATTTTCTGTGAGGCAGCTACAAGAAAGCTATTACGAGACTGGGCAGGTCTTGCAGGTGGTATTCTTAAATGTAGAATAAACATATATGATAGCGTGATTAAGGGCAATGTGTGGACTTCATTGACAATTATAAAGGAGGGAGGGGGGGGGGNGGGGGATGAAAACATAGTGAAAAGTGTGCACAATATGTATACAAACAGTGTATGCTGCATAAAAATGGGGAAGTGAGGTGAGACGAGTTACTTCAGCTGAAGAAAGTACTAAAGCAGGAATGTGCACTGTCACCATTATTGTTTGTGGCAGCAAAGGATAAAAAGATGAGGGAAGTAGCATAGAAGACTGGCACAGGAGGCATGGAGGTAATGGTGTTTGCAGATGACCACATGGTATGGGAAAATGAATAGAAAGAAATGCAAGACCAGGTGAATGCTTGGGAAGATGTGGTGAAACAGTATGGTATGAGGTTTCGTGTAATAAAACTGTGAAATGGGTGATGGTGAACATCAAGGAATTACAACAGAAAAACCAGGTTTATGCTGGAAGGAGAGCAGTTGAAACTAGTACAATGTTTCAAATATCTTGGAAGTGTGGTCAATGGAGGACATGAAAGAGATGGAGGACATCGAAGAGTGTGGTGAAAAAGGAAATCAAGCTAAATATGTAGTTGTGTGAAGCAGAAAAGTGGGTGATGAAGTAGCTAGATGTCAGCAGAGAACATCATTTGAGATGAAGGATCTGAGTAAGCAGGTTAGCAATTACAAGAATAGACAGGTTTAAAAATGAAAAAATAAGAAACAGATTAAGAAAGAAGCTCATCCATGAAAACACAGAGAGGAGGTCTAGATAAAAGTGGTATGAAAATGTGATAAGAAAGGAGAAGGAGAGATTACTAAAGAAGATGCTGGCATGTCAAGTAGAGGTAGGAGACAACAATTATTACTGAGGGAGGGTTGGCTGATGGGAGTGAAAAGAAGTGTAGATGAGAGAGGAGTTGACTAGATGAAGGTGCACGAGGAAGAGTAGTAGAATGACCAAATGAGATGGACAGGCAATTGTTTCATACAGACGCAGCCAAAGGCTCAAAGTGTGCCAGATGGTAATGGTTAGAGGTGCGAGAAAATTGCATTTTGAAATGCATCTTGTAACATTTCGAGAAGAGATTTCTAGCATTTTGTAGCATTTTTCATGACAAACAGTAACAAATTATAGCAATTGTTTACCCCATAATTTTCAGTTTGCTGATATACTTCCATTAAAAATTTGCAGTAATTTTATTTGCTTAGTGTAATAATTCATGTTAATGCATTAGACATGATGTATATTTCATTAGTGTACAAGGCATTTCAGAAACTCTTAAGTAATAATTAACTGGTAGGGCTCCATAATCAGAGAAACATACACGAGTGACGGAAGGAAATTTGGCTTCCTTTTCTTTTACTGCATATGAAGTGTAGCACACTATACAGATGTTACTAACAATTGTATAATTATCAGGTATGCAGTCAGTGTATAATATAATTTAACTTTTTTTCCCCTAAATAAAAGCTCAACATTTTACTTTTTTTAAATTTCAATACATATAGAGATATTTGAAATAGTTCTTAAAAGTCCAAATAAATAGTCTACTAAAATACATTTTCCAATAATTTGAAGTTCTACTTTCCTATACCAAAGTATTAGGGTCTTATTTTGGAAGACATCTTTAATTGAAATAACAATTATAGTTGAGGTTATTTTATTTTTGGAGTCATCCTATAGGGTGCGATTTTGAAAATTTAGCAAATTATAGCATTTATTGAAAAATTTTGCATCTATTTAGCATTAATAGCATTTGCTATTTTCATGCACCTCTAGTAATGGTGGTGTTGATAGTGATGACTCATGATGACTGAAGATAGATTATGACTGATGGATGAATGATAATGACAATGGTGAATATTGATGACTGATGATTGAAAACATAATGATTAATGTTCATTGATGATGGATGACAGTTTATTATTCATTATAATTATGACTGATAACGATTTATTATTATATATTATGATTGATGATTAATGATGAGTGAGGCTAATTTATACTTGTCATTGATGACTGATGATATTTAATGATAAAATGATTGATGATTGTGATTTATGATTGATGATTATGGCTGATGATGAAGGTCGACTGAGTGTTGGTGATTATGGTTGACTAATTATTGATCATTTATAGCTGATGATAACAGCAACAATGATGATGTGGGTGCTGATGGATTATTGAAGACTGATTAATGGATGATGAAGATTATGATCAATACATTGTCAACACTTCTAATACATGCATGCATAAAAACCACGTTTACGGACAAATTACAATGGCTTTGTATAACAAACCTGTATAATGTGTGCACTGAAAAAGTCTAAAATTCAAAGTGTAAAACATGCATATTCAAGGTTATATTATTTTTTGTGGTCTTAAAACTTTTCTACTATATCTTTTTTTTTTCCATCATATTATATTGTGTGGTCTTAAAATTTTCTAATATATCTTTCTTTTTCCCTCATAACAATTGTTTTAGCTACTCTTCATTATCAGTTATATGTAACCAACTGGATATTCATCAAAGTATCTCATAGAATTGGAATTCTGGCTTCTCAGTTCTCAACAGATGAACTTGCAAGTTTTTCCCAGTTGTAATGTTACGAGACGTACCAGTTGTTGACACAGTCAAACATTAGCTCGCCTAATGAACACTGAAATTCAAGTTTATAAAGGTGTCAAAATAAAATAATCAAACAAGTTGGAAATATAGTTCAACTGGATTTAATTATACTTGCACTTCAGTTATTGCAGCAACACAGAATATTACGCAGTTCAATTACAACAGCGGTACAAAAAAATGCTTTACAGCAAACCAGCATGAACAAGATAAGAATCACAGTATCGATTATTCTGCAGTCGAAAAAACTTAAATTGTGAGGATATTTACGAAGACGGGAGATAAATTAAACACAAGAGAAAATAAACACTCTCCCGGTGCCCTGAATGAATGACCCCTCCCACCGGTGGAAGTAATTTAGCAGTTTAAGGTTAGTCCAAAATATGATCAAAAACAAATATTGCGGGCGCTGCTGCCGGTGTGAGTCGCAATCACGACTAGTGTGTACTCTTCAAACGTCCATCTTGGGTTCTCACAGACCGGAACTTGACTCTACTAATATGGAAATTGAGTTAAACTGGGGCAAGAGGGAGGCCGTGCTTACTATAAGTGCCTTCGCAAAGCTATATTGCACCACTGAAAACTGCCCAATCAAGGCATCGTGCGGCTGCTGGTGGGGCTGGTTGGCTCCCACGGTGGACTGCTGGTTCTTGTAGGCCTGAAGTAAGGGCTGGCGGTGCCCAGTGGTACTGCAAGCCCCAGTTGTACGTGCAATACGAGCAGTGCGGCTCACTGGCGGTCTTGTGGGGTGGCTGGAAGAGGGAGCTAGGGAGAACTGGGAGGTGAGACCTCTCCAGTTGTCGGGCGGCTTGAACTCGTTCTCATAGGGATACGCTGCTGAGGGCACTGGGTTGCAGAACAATTGGCTAGGTTCAGAGGCAGTAGCTGCCCTCTTAGCTCTCCACCTTGCACCACTCCTGTGGGTGTAGGGCATATGAATTCGTACAATGGTCTACCAACTAAGGAACAGCAGGCAACGAATTCCCTAGCTATGAGTGCAGTTAGTCGGGGCTAAGCTACCCAGACTCAGTCCTATTGCTTCAACGGTGGGCTGATCGAGATGTCTAGCCACGTTGTAGTATGTGGTCCAGAAGGGGTCAGTCTGCCAGAACCAGTCCAGTCACTTCAACCGGCAAAGATAACAATGCAGTGGATGGAGTGGGTTGGCTGATCTGGATGTCTAACCGCTTCGTGGATTGTGTTACTAGTGGTTGGGGCTCTGCCGTATGTGCACACCAGATCAAGGGAGCCCGCAGTCCTATACTAGTTTCGGCAAAGATGTTTCAAGATGTGGTCTCCTGCTTTTCCTTAGTAGGTTTGACATCTATGGGTATGGAAGTCACAACCACCCCAGAAATAAGTACTCGGGGTTAGGTAAGATCACGTGTGTATTACCCAGAGGAATAGACATGGTGGCCCGTACTAACTCCTAGCTATCAACAAACTATAACAGAAGTAAACTACGGTAAACCAGGGGAAGAGGACCTGGGGCTAAACTAAACAAGGTAGCTATGATAACTGACCCTAACTAATTCTATGCTGTTGTCCAGAAGGGACTCTTAAATTCACTACCAAAGTGGTAGTGAGTGTAAGGGAGGTCGAAGACTTCTTCGGGAGTTGCTGGGAAAAGATCCGGAATACTTTTAGAAGGTTGCTGGTCTTTCGTTAGGAAAGCGGTAAGCAGAGGGCTCCAGCATATAAGGTGATGGAGCGAGCTGCTGAGTATCAACTGGCGTTTTGGAGCTGTGCGCTCGCGTATATAGACGACCGGCTGCAGGTCCTTCTGCTACCTTTGGCAGATCAGGTATCTTCGGGCCGGAGCTCCTCCCTTAGCAGCACAGGTCGCATTCTCTCAGGGGAGGCTGCAAGTGCGGTTTTCCTTGTATGCGGGTTGCATCGCTCCCGTGAGCTTGGGGGCAGCGCTGGGCTGCATGGCTGACTTCTGTCGCACTCTAGGAGTGATTACCGGACACGTGACATCTGACATAAAGGCTTAGACGGCCTTGACTGCTGTGTTCTTGGGTGCCCCTGGCCTAGGGGCATGCTGGTTGGCCCTGGAAGCAAGTCGTCCTGGGTTCAAACCCCACTCGGGGTGACGTGACGTCTCGTGAAGATGAGGCGAAGTCGTATTTAGTAATTATGTCAGTATGTGTTACGTGTAAGTATGGAGGTGACTCTGAAAGACTTATTTGAAACTAAATTTACAAAAAAATAATTTTGACATTATTGTTACTAGGGTGTAATTTATACTCTCCAGAGGCCTATTCCTGCCATATTTATAATTTTGTGATAGTTCAAATGGCTTGCAAAAATATGTCTTTAAAATCTGTTGGAATATATTAATAATAAATACATCCTAATGGCAGTAATACATTTTAAACAATTTTTGGTGTGGACGAAAATAATTGAAACAAATACATACATTTTCACAGTAGAAGTAACACTAGCAGTTGGGAAAGCATAATGAGACCCAGTCATGGTTGGTTAGCTGAGTACCTTGAGTAGCACTGGCCAGCAGGCCTGAGGTTGCGCTGCGTGCACAGACAGCTCCAGGGCGACTGCCGCTCCGTCAGACAGGTCGGAGCGAGGATCCGGGAACAAGTCAGATGATGTCAGCACAAACCAGGGTGCCACAGCGGTCGCGTCACAAGGGGAGAACACAGCCATGCCCGACAACCCTCGACGCAGGAACTGCGCATGGTACAAGGGTGTACATCACAACACTCCAGCACTCTGCACACAGCAGGTGGCACGACACGTGGCACGACACGTGGCTCAAAATGAGGTGACTAAGAGGAAACTGAAACTCCAGAAAGTTTCCTTTGTCCTCTGACAGTAAGCTGGATTGGTTTACCTGCTTCAAACTTGCCATCTGAAAATGCCACAGATTTTCTAGATGTACATATGATTTCAAAGGAAAAAGCTCCGAAAAGACATCCCTAAAGCTCTGACAATATCAGTATGTTTATAAAACATAAGCAGAATAAATTACTATCCAGTATACAGGAGGACACATTACAACGTGAATGATAATTTAAGTTAATTTCAGGTTGATTAAAAAAATAAGAACTTAATAAAATGTAAAAATTATACGGTATAGCTAAACTGTCATTATTGTTTAGTTACCAACAACATTTTTGCAAAAATTACGTATCCTAAAAATTTAATCAGCTAATTTTTATTTTTAAAAACACACAAAAACCAAATTTTATTTTTTTCTATCACAAAATATTTTAATTATTTTTCTATAGTGTTTTCTCAGAATTTTCTGAATATTCTAAAAAAATTTTTAGAAGATTGTTTTAACAGCAAAAAACATAAATATTTGGCTATTTCTGAACAATTATATAGAAATAGCAAACCGATAAAACTCTTGGGTTACCCATTTATTTACTGATATTCTGGTGTTTCCTAATAGTAATCTTAATTACATGCTCAACCCCCATTGACCTATTAGAAGNTCTTAATTTCATGCTCAACCCCCATTGACCTATTAGAAGAGTACAGAAAGGAACCTATCTTCTTGCACACCGTTCGGTACTTGAGCGGCGTTGAAGATATTTTGGTGGATGTTTTGTCTTTACAAAAAATGCTCCCATAACACCTGTAACTACCAAGAATAGCAATATGTGATTGTACACATTTATTGTTCCTGCAGGTATTTGGCTTGCAGAATTGGAACCTTTTCATATTTCTGTTTCTGAGGTTTATGAAACAAACAAACTACGCCCATTGATGCAGTCAGTTTCATTTCCGTTTACAATTTTATTTTTCTCCTAATAGCTACACACTTTATCCTTTTTAAAAAGTTATGATTTTCTTGACAAAAATATTGAGACTGTAATTACAATCTGTGTAACTACAGTTTGCCCTACCGGAGTAAATAACAATGTGTTTGTGTGTAGTAATATAAATTGGGTATCCTTGGCAGGTAAATGATGAATAAATATAAACTATTTTGTTGTTTTGAATTAAACTACGTCTGAAAATAGACAGCATGTAAAATGTTTGATAGTGAATAGCTGGAATGGATGTAATCAAATGTGTCCGTACTACATACTTGGGAAGAGTATGAACACAGAAATACTCCACATTCGTCATATTGTACAACGTATGCTACATGTTAAAAAGTACCTGGATCAGTGACACCGGAAATACAATGCGGAGTGCATGCACATGCCAGCTGTGTAGTGACCAATATTCCAGTTCCAACACTGAAATGCTTTTTGCCTCTAGAACTGTCAACATCACGTGGCTTCAACTCTGTTAGTTTGCTGTTTATGTGTGTGTTTTGAAAGGTTGATACAGTTCCTCTGGCCAAGTTTTAATACTACTACAATATGTACAAGTTACATTTAAAAAAATTTGTTTACAAAAGCATAACTGTTGAAAAAAAAAATGTGGGCGTGACAGTGTCTGGAACAAGGCCGTGGGTTCCATGTGAATATGTCTGCATTAGCGGATAGCATCATCTTTTCGATATGGAAATGAAATGAAAGTGACGAAAAAGATACCAGGCTTTAGGGCTTAAATTAATAAATCTAGATGAGATCATTCATTTGGCACCAAAATCAATGCCCTAGCATGTTGAAGTTGCAGAATTACTGCCTGGAAAATTTTGCCCATGCCCAAAATTGCCACCAGTCACTGCTGACCCCCAATTCGAGCCTTGCCCACTCAAGTTCATGCTTGCATCGTAAGTCGAATGCCCTACTGAACGAGACCACATTTATTTCAATTGTGATATTAGTGTTGTTATATTGTCAGAGTGGATCACCCTGCAAATGTTACATTACTGTTTCCATCCTGATACCCATGTCTCTGTCTGATTTTGAAGATGTATTCATTTCAAGATATAAATGTAAACAAATATCACCATCACTGTTTGAACACATGACTTTGCTAACAAACTGGGAGCCAGTACGGAGGATGTGCGAACCTTGTAAAGGATGGGCAGAGGGCAGGCATGGGCCAGCAAGCAGCAGAGCAACTGATGGCTCTTGGCGTGCACGTCGCGCAGCACCTTGCTCTGGAGGCGGCGCCCCACCAACTCCTCCGAGTCCCCGCACACTGCAGGCAGCAGCTGCCGCACGCACAGCAGCACATTGCTGACATCCGTCCCCAGCAGCAGGCTGCGTGCGTGGCTCGGCATCGCCTGCAACAATGCCTCCAAGCTGCTCTTGCTACTTCAGGCTGGCCACACGCCTCCGTGTTGCCTTAGTCTCCAAGTCTTATACACACAGCTCGATGCCTCTAGGTTGATAGTAGTACACGCTCTAGGGTTGTGTGACGTCGAATCACGAACTACTACTGGAGTGTGCAGGTTCATTTCTATGTGCTGACTGCCTGGCACTCACTACAATCTTGTCACTGGCATTTTCCCACTGGACTATATTATCCCCCGTAGGGAGTTCTGGTTGGCTCCTGTCCTGCTCCTTGTCTCTGCTCATGGCTTTGGACTGAATTGCCTTGCACGAGTGCTGAAGACACTCATCTGACTTAACTGCCTTAACTCGTTCTTCCTAGTGACTAGAGTAAGGCATGGGGTAGACGGTAAGGTGAGTTAAAGGGTGAGGTGATAAGTAAGGGGTCTGCAAGGTAACGAGGTAGAGGAGGTCCCCGATGGTCTGTTTCGCAGTTTCCTAAACTCCCTTCATGTGCGGCCAAAGTCTGTAGGATACGTTCCTCCTCTGTCCCTGTCAGATCCAGATGCAGTGGATCAAACAGAGCTTGTTGATTAGATAGGCATGACTTCAGTGTTGCGAGTGTTGGCAGCTGGGTGTCATGCTTGTGAGCACTGTTCGAATGACCAAGGGTCAGATAAGGACAGCCTGCATTGCCACTACACCAAGAACCTGATGTCAAAGTGAACCCCCTCCCCCTCCTTATGGTGCAATCACTTCCACCTCTCACTGTCTTGAATCACTACTGTTTCCCTTTCCATCCCTATCATTGGGTACCACCTGGTATGACTGGCTGCAATAAATAAGGTTGGCTATTGGCGGCTGAGATATGGTGGAAAGCGATGGTTGTATCAGGGTTTGAACTGCCCTCCTATTAAAGGTTGTTCATGGTAAAGTGAGCACTTTTGAGAGACTAGTTACTTTTTTCCTATCAGCAATTCTTTATTCTTCCACCACTTCTTAAATAAACATTGCCATGTAAGTAATAAACACAGTGTATATACTTCACTGGACTTAAAAGTTAAGGTATAAGACCACAATAAAATATATTTATTGACTGTTATTTCAAATGAGAGTGCTTCAAAAATTGCTCACTTTACCGTGAATAGCCTATACTTGTAATAGCATATGACAATTTTGGTTGAAACAGTTTTGCTGCCTCATAGCAAAGTGTTTGGCACACATGGCAAAAAGCATGTATTTAGTCCACCAACACATTAAATAGTCGTGCTCTTTATCGCTATCTAGATAATGCACAGCGTGGTGTATACTGGGGTGGCACGGTGAGCACAGTAGCCGAGGACTCTGAAGGAGTGCAGGCAGGCTCAGCTTTGCTACTCTTTGCTGACTAAACATACTTGTTCCCGGCTTCTCAAGAGAAAGAGAGAACTCTGGAGGTGAAGGTCACTGGAGATCAACTGCCTTTTGTCTGGCCGCAGTGCTCTATATAGGCAATGCGATAGGCCGTTGGTACGCTGGAGTTTGGGCTAGCATGGCCATCCCCAGCCTGTGGCGGCGTGGCCGGGCTGCGCATGTAAAGGGGTGGCAGCAGGTGGACTAGTGGATTATCTAGCCAGCCCTACAAACACTCAGGGAAGTAGGCTAGTGCTGGAAGTATATATGTTCCCGTAGCGGTAACACTACCTCGCCTATCCTTTCCTGGATGACTGCACTGACGTCTCTTACAATACAGGGTTAACGTGCAGACATCAGTAGTGGGGTTAATTGACATGGATATGACATGCATAAAGCTCTACCAATACTGAATGCCAAATACACATAATGCATCCATCCACCAATCTGCAAGCCTGCCCTGCATCCAAAAACAAATTCAAACACAAAAAATTTCCAAAACTCTTTATAGCATAATTGCAAAATCTTTACACTTTTTGAATAAAACCTTTGAAAAATCACCCTATGTATAACATATGATTGTTTTCTATATATGCTGTGCATCACAAGCGTTTTAACGTAAAAGTTTCTTATTTTTAATTAAATTGAACTATTACATTAATTTTATCTATAAACTTATACCATAATTACAATATTTCATTTATAATTGTTATGAACTAAAACAGAAAAAAAAATACGTGTGTTGGTAATGCCTAGTGAGAAATAGTTCTCAAGCAAAATATATAACTGTGTGCACAGATGCAGTGCATTGTCCCTTTGGTGTAATTTTCTAAACTTAGTTAAACTTTGTTTGCATGAGACACGAGGAAAAGATTAAAAGTAGGAGTTTGGCAAAATTTCAGAAAAGTTGGAATTATATGTCACCATGAATAGACTATACAGTACTTATTCTGTAACAATTTGAGCCCATATAGACTTATTATTAGAGACAAGATTATATGGTGAATAATGAACAGCAATCTAACCGAAATAACACCAAATGCAAGTTAACATACCACATAACAACCAAATTTATGTCAAAGAACTGACGCATGACATGTATATATACAATTTCTTTTTTTGCTACAATTACGTACCATCACGAGCACGCCACGTGCCCTACAAAAGATACAACCCTGAATGGCAGCTTCCTAAGCCCGCATTCCATCTTCTCTAATAAGGTGTATAGCTGGAGACCTGAGTGCACTCGAAGGAAGAATATATTAAATCGCCCCCGCCTTAAATAAAACCTTGCGAGATGGGAAAATACCAGTAAACCATGCCAGCAAACCTGCGCCTGAGCTCGTGCAGCCGATACGACTTGCAAAAACAGAAAGATCTGCTTCCAGCCGCCCCCGAGAGATGGCAACAAGTACGGCTCCACCTGCAAGGGAGGAGCCACCCCTGCCGAAGCTACCCGAAAGCCACAAACTTCCCAGACACCCCCAGCGCAGGAGAAAATATGTCCCTGCACCGCCGCAGAACTGCACTTGGATACCAGCAGCTCGCCTTGGCATAAGTCATGCTACGTCTCTCTGCTCTATCTGCTCTCTTCCGCTCTCCTAACGAGAGACCACCAGTTGATCATGAGTTAACAACGCCCGACTTCTTCAAGCACGCGCTGCAGCCCCAGAAGAGTCTTCTTCCCCCCCCCCTTACACTTGATACTTACCATCACACCCACACCCCTTACCCCCTTAAGTCCCTTCAGGATACCAGCAGCTTCAGTTAGGGTTTACATGTTATCATGGCTACCTAATTTGTTGCTAACTCTTCTAGCTCACACTTCAGGATAGGCTCTTCAAGCCGACAGGCCCCTTCACCTGTCTTTGCTNGCTTCAGTTAGGGTTTACATGTTATCATGGCTACCTAATTTGTTGCTAACTCTTCTAGCTCACACTTCAGGATAGGCTCTTCAAGCCGACAGGCCCCTTCACCTGTCTTTGCTCACCTTCAGAGAGTTAATCAGTGCCTTAGTTACAGTAGGAGAGTACGGGTCACCGTGTTCTATTCTGGATAGAATAAAACACGTATCCAGTTTAACCGCCGTCTGCCCTTTCTTGTGTGAATTGTGCTTAGTCATCCCTGATAAGCATCACCCCGTAAAGAAGAGGCAGGAACCGCGCATTTAAAACTGGTTTTGCCGAACTTAGTGTAGGACTGCGGCCTGTCCCCTAAAAAGGACTTGACGTACATCATTAAAACACAACCCATTAGACGGCCACCCATACTGTGGACCAGGCAAGTAAAGGTACTTTGGTGCACACNACAACCCATTAGACGGCCACCCATACTGTGGACCAGGCAAGTAAAGGTACTTTGGTGCACACGTACAGTAGAGCCATGACCACTAGCAAGACACACGACGAAGAGGCTAGATTCCCCTTGTCAGCTAACCCACTACCACCACTGAGTATAAACTTGTCAGAGNCAAGACACACGACGAAGAGGCTAGATTCCCCTTGTCAGCTAACCCACTACCACCACTGAGTATAAACTTGTCAGAGGGAGTGCCAGGACTGGCAAGGGAGGATCTACCACTTCTGGGATACACTCTAGCTAGTGTTATCGTTGCCTACCACCCCGTTACGTAAGTGAACCACAGCACCTCATCCCTGGTAAATGCAGTTCACCCACAGGAGGGGTAGCAAGTGGAGCAACAGGAAGGCAGCTGCCATCCTAGCTGGCAAGCTAGCACTGCTTAAACAACCAATCCCAGCCTTCAGCCACCTTACCCCCCGGGAACAAGCTCACGCCGCCCACCAACTGTTGAGGCTTCACCTCACAGTTCCTAGGCCTAGGCATACCACTGGAACTAGACGTCAAGCCAGCAGACGACGTAGCTCCAGTTTCACCAACCAGCACCAGTGGGCCGGAAGCACACCAGCCGCAACCAAGTACTCCTCTCCGCCAAGCCGTCCAGCAGACGCCATCGCCACCAACCAGTCAGGTCAGGAGACCCGATGCCAGACCTATGCCGACAAGCACCCGTCGCCCAGCAGTGGGAGGTATGCCAGCGGCTCCACCAACCACCCGCACACACAAGCCCATACTAGCTAAGCTAGACTTCGTGCTGAGCTGGCGGCCCACCGGCCCGACTCTATACAAAGGCACCATCAAGGCCAAGCGCCAGATTTTACAGATCCGGCCACAGTAAGCTCTGTATCCCCCGCACCTGTGCAACTGGTCAAGCACAGAACTAGAAAAATACATCTATTGAGACGCAGATGCACTCCTGTCCCACAACCATCATGCGTCAGCACAAAATAAAAATAAATTCAGCAGAAACCCACTATTTTATCTGTAAAACTGTGAATAACAATTTGTATTAAAAATTTATGAAGCACGTGCTAGTAAAAATAAAGTACATTTTCAACTCAATGGTGTTGCTAACATACTAGAATATGAGAACAGAAAAAAAATATTAATTTTTAGTTGTAAACATTAAGGTTGAATGAATAAGAGCAGTCAGTCATAATCGGATTGTGCACAACTATAATTAAAATAATAATTTAGTGACACAAATAAAAGTAAAAATGTATACATAAAAATATATTTGTTTCTATGAGAGAAAATGTTTTTTCTATAAAATCATATTGAATCCATTCTTGTAAGACAGCCACAAAATGGAAATCCATGTTATGTGGCAACTTTGACATGTGTGCTAAAAAAAATTAAAACACCGAGATGTTTTTTTATTTGCAGTAATGTTATATGTTATCTTATCTCAAATAAACTGCATACTCTTGTTTATGTAGTTGCATCAAAATTAATTAAATATTTTGTGGCAATATACATGTTAGGATAATGCATTGTTGTTTAACAGTAAAGACTATTTAAATAAATTTGTAGTCTATTAATGAACACATAATAAATCTTTTATAACAAAGGCAAAATCAATAATTTTTTGCAATAGATTTTGCATTAAAATAGCACTATATAAAAGAACATAAGATATTAGGCCTAATAAAGAGGACTCTCGATCTACAGTTTTTCAAGGGACTGTAAAAAAATTTCCATGCATCCAGAATTTCAGTAGATGAAGGTTTGACATGTACATCAATATTAAACTTCATGTTGAGTGTAATGAGAGCTGTACATTATCTGTGAATAATGTTTAACTAATAAATACAACAAAAATGTGAATGTTTTAAAAAAGTTTTACTGTATGAGTACAACTATAAATAATAAATATATTTAAAAACATTTTACCTCAACTCTTTCAAACAAAGAATATAACATCACAAAATACAGTATATAATTTATAGTAATCCGACACCGAATGCAAGCCATCCTCAAACTTTAAAACGCTCTGAAAAAGAAAATAATATGATATCAAATTTCTAATGTCCCGTGCACACCACGTGGAGAGATTATTGACTGGCTGGTGTGTTCACGGTGGATGAGACGGTTAAGGGGTAACCCAGAGGCGAGAGGAGTGAAACAATTTACCCGTCCCCTTCCAAACCGGTTGGCACACCCAGAGAGGGTGCAAGGACATCACGCTGGTTGCTAGGCAACTAGCTCCCTCCCCGCCAGCTGTATAAGGGTAGGAAACAAGCTCCGAATATCACGCAGGATAGCTGAAGCTTACGCAATCCAAGCCTTGTAACTTGATTGATCAATATAGACTTATGTTGGTGACACCGTGCTCAGACTGTGCTCGTGTCGCGTGGCAAATACCATGTAGTGGAAGTAATTAATAATATTTAACTTTAAAATGTGTTATTTTAAGACAGAGAAGAATAAATAAGGTGATCGAAATTGATTTCTTTGCGGTCTTCGATAGTTAATCAATCAAAAATACATCCTCTGTTTTTCCCGTACACTTGCGAGTTACGCTGTGCTTGGGCTCGGTGCTCACGCTATATTTGATGACAAAAGGTGTCGAATGTGCCCTTCCAGGATATCAGTTTATTCAAGACGTGTGTCTATTGAAGTAAAATTAATGTGCCAATCTCCCTGCAATAAGCTACTGAAAATGAACTTTACATTTTGTAATGCAAATTGTTTTATGTTCAAACAATTTTTGGCGACAAAGAGAGGGCATATCATTTTATTCGGAAGATGCTGGCTATTGAGTTAAATTAATGTTTAAAAATCATGTCAATTTTACACCAGATATGTTTAAACACCAATTTTAGAGGGGGAAAAACTACCTTTAAACACAAAAGAAAACATCTGTGCAAAAAAATAATTGCTCGTTAAAATATATTGCCTAACATTTTCGGGCAAAACCATTTGCTTTGAAATACTGTATTAGTGAAGATAGGTGCACGTGCAACTATTTTGGGCAATGGATAATCTTGATAAAATTTCTACGATCGCCGGCGATTGCTGGTGTGTAAGGGGTGGAAGCAAACGTGTAAGGCCAAGAGACAGAAAGAAAGAGAGGGTAGAGACGATGCAGTTTTTTTTCTGTTAGACAACAGCTTCCCCTCTCAAAGACATGTAAGGGGAAGAAGAAAGGTG
Organism: Clitarchus hookeri; assembly: GCA_002778355.1. Classification (NCBI taxonomy): domain Eukaryota; kingdom Metazoa; phylum Arthropoda; class Insecta; order Phasmatodea; family Phasmatidae; genus Clitarchus; species Clitarchus hookeri. The sequence continues at coordinate 425,357 of NQII01001342.1, forward strand.
CGTAGCTGAGAGAGAGAGAGACAGAAATAAGAGGAGAGAGTAATAGCAAGTACGCCATGCTTGTTGCAAGGTAACCGCTTCCCCTCATGTCAGGCGTGTAAGAGGAGAGAGCATTCGAGACTTGCCCGCAGAGTCGCTGACATCATCAGCTGAAGTGAAGAAGAGTACTGCACAGCAGTGATAAACTTATTTCACACCCAGTTATTAGACATTTGCATAAACAACCAGCTTAAAAACGATTGTTGCGAGAAATCTTTAGTGACGAGACTGAAAGATATTTTGATTGATGATACATGCGATAAACAATACAAGCGGGTAATAGTAACATTTATATAGGAATTTTGCTGGGACCACGCAAGATTAACTTTGGATATGGTTTACAGGTGCATGCATTTTCGGTACATTGAGAGTCCACTGTATTGCATCATTTTAGTACTGAAATTTTAGTTTACAAGTCTTCTGTAATAAAACCTGTAACACCAATATCTGATATTTAGTTTATGAAGACTTATAGCAGTGCATCAAATCTCAGACAAACATTACACTGAATGAGACAAAATGTTGGAAAGTAAGATCCAAATATGTTGACCAAGTTGTTTTGGAAATGAAAAAATGTAGTGAGAGCGAGACTTGACATAATTTACAAAGAACATATGAAGTCAGACATTTAACGGCTTGAGTTGCTTAGAATTCTGTTTGGTCTTATATAAATCCAATGGTAGCAGAATGATCACGTCTACAAACAGTGGTGCCAAAATTACAAGAGAAGTAAAAATTAAGTTATTGCAAGAAGATTTGAAGCAAGGGTCAGAAGGCTATTCTGATTTTGTTTCTCCAAACAAAGAATATGTTATTTCACCACACAGAGGAAGAAATTTGTATTTTGATGCAGCAAATGCAACGAACTTCGGCACAAGTCACACTAATGCCCTAACAAGAATCTGCATGTGGAACAGTCACAAAAACAGTTTGAAAGCCAAAAGGGAAATGTCTTGGGTCAACCTACAAGAGCTAAGTGAAAATGTACATATCAACTGTGATGGCTACAATGTACAACTTTGACCTCTGGCAGACACTCGTGAGCCACTGCTCATGTGACTACATATTGCAAAGGCTTGCCAACTAATTACAGTATAACCCTGCTATTACATTTCTCAAGGTTCACAAGAAATTTCAGCCTTGAATAAGGGAAAACTTTGTGAAAGGGTAATTTTGTATTGAAAAAGATGTTTGTGGACCAAGAGAAAGCAGCTCTTTAAGCAGGAAAATGTTGACAGAGGGGATGTTATAACGGGGTTCCACTATAGAGAATAATTTAACAAGTAATGATGTAGTGTGATGAGTTGAGTTGAGAGATTTGAGCATCTCTTAACAACGAGGTCTTAAGAGCCGATTAAGGTGAAATGAGGTGAGAATGGAGCAGCGCCAGAATGCAAGGGTAGGGGAAACAGGAAATTCCCAAGAACACCCACGACCAGCGGCATCATCAAGCACAATTCCCACTTGCGAAAATCCAGGAGTGACCCGGCCGGGGGGTGAACCCGGTTTGCCTTGGTTGGAGGCGAGCAGGCTAACTGCTCATCCACCGTGGCCCCTTAATGTGATAAACACAAAAATAACAAGTGGTGGATGTGTTGATACACTAATCAATCTGGGACTTCAGAGTGAAACAAGATGTGTTTCACTATGCTGATTATGTGCTAGAATCATTGATAAAACTCTTTATCAGTCAGTGTGATGGCTGAAAGGTGTTTTGTCACACTTTCATCCAAGAGATACCATATTTCCCTTAAATAAAAATACTGTGACATTGTAAGTGTTGAAGTGAAGGCCACTATTACTAATGTATGCAGCTCACAAGAAACAAACAAAGGTGCAGAGCTGGCAACAACAGAGACCTCTACCTACAGTACAACCCCTCTGTAAGACCTCTCCCACTTTCCAGGAATAGGGTTGTTAGTGAGGGATGGTCTTAATACAGGGTTTGGAAAATTTGACAGATTTTGACCAACCCTGACACCTACGGTATACATCAAAATAGGGGGGTGGTATCTATTTTTAGATATGCACTGCTTGGAGTTGTGTTTGACAATTGAAAAGCAATGTGTAGCAACTTGTAACTGATTTCCCTCAAATTTGAAACTTTTTTTTTACAGAATTTTTTACAGATCCTCAAAAATGGGTCTTTAAAGAGAGATGGTTCTGAAAGGGGTTGCAACAGAACGTAATAAATTACCTTGTGTTAAACATGGGAATTTTAGACGAGGATGTAAATATGTACGATATATATCATTACATCAGAAAACCTGGCACATGAACCAGGTAAGTGTCAATTCGAGACAGCAGGGCATGGCAACTGGTGTAACTTTCCATAACTCTAATTTACAAATTCCCTGCATTCCACGCATTCGAGGAAAACAGAATAGGACACCACAGGAGACAATGCGACGAAATTGACAAAAAGGTTTGAACTGGTACTCTCTGGTTTGTGTAATGTGTAGTGTGTTATGTAATGTACGGTCTAAAGCAGTTACCTACGCCTTGGAATGAACAAATGTATACCGTACTAAGTGATACAGGTTTCAATTGCTCAAAGTGTGAAAAATAAGTGTATGCATTTTAAAACAGATCACTGTGCTGTTATCATTACCCTGCATGCATATCATATTTTATTGTATTGTGATAATCCAGATGGAAAACTAAAGATTACGAAACAATTTCTATCTAAATTTCAGATAATGGATTTTGGTAAAGCATCATAATTGTGTTTCAGCAGTGTTATTATGATGGAATTTTTGTAGATCCAGACCCACATAATGAGCAAGTTGTGCAAAGGTTTGAGATGATCTGTAAACCTGTCCCAACTACAATGGAATTGGGAAGGAAACTACTTATGGAAAAATCCACACAAATGTAATGATATCTACCTTATAAAGCAATAATAAGGTGTCAATGTATCTAGCTGTTACCAGCAGACCAGATATAGCTCGTGTTGTAGGTGTTCTCAGCACATTCAATACATATTATGAAGAACACTGGAATTGTGTCAAGACAGTTATATGTTAACTGAAAGGCACAATGAAGTTGTGTTTAGTTTATCATGAAAATGATGAATGCTGGTTGGGTAATGATATTGCAGATAGGAGATTACACGCTGGACATGTTTTCTTTGATGGTTGCATGATCTCATGGAGAAGTAGGAAACACGAGAACTGTGGCATTACCAAGTACTGAAACTGAAGCCAAATATATGGTTCTTGCACAGGTTACCAAAGAGGCCATTTATCTTGGAATAATGTTGTATAAGTTGATGGGAAATAAGTATACACCTGTGTTGTACAGTAATGGTTCACCCAAAAAATAAGCATAAAATCACATAATTCAATAAACATTACATACATATGCATCATTTTGAACATGCGGCCCTTGAAAAAAAGAGATCACTCTCAAGTACCTATCAACTGAAGATATGATTGTTGACAATCTCACAAAATGATTAAACAGTCCTATACATCAAAAATTTTTTGAAAGATTTATATCTGGTGAATAAAATGTAAACTGCCTAGATTAAGGGGTAGTGCTAAAATAGTAATAAGTGCAATTTGTGTTTTTTTGATAATAATTATTTTTGTGTGTTGAGAATGTTGGCACCTGTGTTTTTTTTTATTAGTCTGTCATTGATGTGCAATGTAACTTTTTCTGTTTTTGTTAACAGAGTAAAAATGATTAGATGAACTGACTGTCTGCATTTCACACTTTTATTTTCCATATCAAGAGTATCTAAGAATATCACTCCACATTTTCATTTTCCGTACTAAGTGTATCAACTGACGCTTTTTCAAAACAAAAAATAAGAGAAAGTTAAAACATAAACACATCTTCAAGACCTAAGGACTACGAATAGAAAAATCTTCTGCTACAAGGACAATCTGTGAACTGACCTGAGTGTAGCGCACGGTGAGGATAGTGAGGGACTCATTCAGCATGCCGGCGAGAACCCTCTGCGCCATCTTGGGTGGGACAGTGTTCCACAGGTCTTCCTTGGTACCTGACATCACATAAACCACACTCGCTACAGTCTGCTATACTCAGCTCATGTTATTCATAGCGCACATGTTTAAATAGTGACAAGTGCTCATGAAAATAAATGAATTGAATTCTGAAAAGTCTGACACACAAAACACAACAAACAAATTGAGTAGACAAGTATTTACTGCATGTTTTACAGCTGGGTGTAGCCAATCAAACAAAAAGTGTCATTTTTATTTTGTATTTGTAGTTTTTCTTAGTGTCCTGGTGCAACGGCTAGAGCACTCATATCCCGCCAAGGCATACCGTGCTCAATTCCCGGCAGGTTTGCTCCTGGATTTTCACATGTGGGAATCATGCCTGATAATGCCATTGATCGGCAGGTTTTCTCGAGGATCTCCTATTTCCCCCGCCCTTGCATTCTGGCACTTCTCCATATTCAACTCGTTTCAACCTCATTGGCTCTCAATACTGAAATGTTAATAACCTCCCAAACCTCTCCACTCCACTCTTATTAGTGTCCTCTATAAAGAAGAAATTTATGACATTGTTTCATAATCTGGAATTTGGGTTTTTTTTAATGAATGAATTTTTACTGACACTTGCTCCTTTAATCAGTGATCCTCAAACTGCGGTCTGCAGACCGCTGGTGGTCTGTGGTTTAATCCCAGGTAGTACAAAAAATAAATTTAAAAATTTTTTTTTTACTATGAAATTCTTTAACATCAATATTTTTATGATAACTGCCAAGTTTATAAAGTGATGATTAATTTTTTATGAGAATTTAAATCATTACTCCTATAATTTATAATTTGCTACTTGAAGAGGTGCTGCTGAAGTGGATAATGTTAAGTTAATCAAATGGTCCATGGTAAAGGAAAATTTGAGAATAACTGCCTTAATTCAAGATGGCAGAGATAACAGTTACTGGGTAACTTCCAATCTAAATCATCCTAAAACAAGTTATCAATATAACCAATGAGCCTACTTTGCTCTCTATGGATGCAAATAATTTTGATGAAGTTCTTGAAAGCTTAGTTGGTAGGTAGGCATTAATTTTTCGATCATTAGAAATGGGACCAGAAACAAACGCAACACTAGTGAGACAGTTACAAATACATGTGTGCCTCACCCACAACTAGGACCCAGAACCCCTTGTACCATAAGTTGGCACGCAACCAACTGCATTATGCAGGTAGGATTAGAGGCATCCATTTTAGTTATAATCAGTGTAATGTTTTAGTATGTAGGGTAATCTGGCAGGTTTACAAGGCCATCATTTTAGAAAACAAGTGTGTGAATCACATGAATCATGTGAGTTTACTTGACCTACAGTAACACTATTATATTTGCAGAATTTGGTGTAAATTGGTTGACTGGTTCCAAAGAATGGCGTAANCATAAGTTGGCACGCAACCAACTGCATTATGCAGGTAGGATTAGAGGCATCCATTTTAGTTATAATCAGTGTAATATTTTAGTATGTAGGGTAATCTGGCAGGTTTACAAGGCCATCATTTTAGAAAACAAGTGTGTGAATCACATGAATCATGTGAGTTAACTTGACCTACAGTAACACTATTATATTTGCAGAATTTGGTGTAAATTGGTTGACTGGTTCCAAAGAATGGCGTAAGGCTTTATTTTCTCACTAGCGAACCGGCCCGGCTTCGCCCGGTACTTACAGCGATACTTTTAAAGACAAAAATGGTTACTGTGGGTCATCCTTAAAAGATAAACATATGCTATCGAGGACTTTCCTGTAGACCTTTTTGAGAGCTATAATTCTGTAGTACATTAATTTGATGTATCTCTTATGGTTTAGTCAGCGAAAGCCATGTAAGTGGCCTAAAAGCGGTTTTTTACGACTTGATTACAAACGGTTCGACATTTCTCTACTATCATTCCATTAAATATAAATGTGTTATACACCAAAGCTTTCCTCAAGAAATTCTCTAAATTATGTTGAAAACCACATCAAAATCCATCAAGTAGTTTAGACGTACTAAGCGAATACACAGACAGACGCGGATAAGCGACTTTGTTTTATACTATTTAAAGATATACACTGAGGTGACAAAAGTCATGGGATACCTCCTAACATAGTGTCGGACCTCCTTTTGCCCGGCAAAGTGCAGCAACTCGACGTGGCATGGACTCAACAAGTCGTTGGAAGTCCCCGGCAGAAATATCGAGCCATGCTGCCTCTATAGACGTCCATAATTGCGAAAGTGTTGCCGGTATAGGATTCTGTGCACAAACTGACCTCTCAACAATGTCCTATAAATGTTCGATGGGATTCATGTCGGGCGATCTTGGTGGCCAAATCATTCGCTAGAATTGTTCAGAATGTTCTTCAAACCAATCGCGAACAGTTGTGGCCCGGTGACATGGCGCATTGTCATCCATAAAAATTCCATCGTTGTTTGGGTACATGAAGTCCATGAATGGCTGCAAGTGGTCTCCAAGTAGCTGAACATAACCCTTTCCAGTCAATGATCGGTTCAGTTGGACCAGAGGACCCAGTCCATTCCATGTAAAAACAGCCCACACCATTATGGAGCCACCACCAGCTTGCACAGTTCCTTGTTGACAACTTGGGTCCATGGATTCGTGGGGTCTGCGCCACACTCGAACCCTACCATCAGCTCTTACCAACTGAAATCGGGACTCATCTGACAAAGACACGGTTTTCCAGTCGTCTAGAGTCCAACTGATATGGTCACGAGCCCAGGAGAGGCGCTGCAGGCGATGTCGTGCTGTTAGTAAAGGCACTCGAGTCAGTCTTCTGCTGGCATAGCCCAGTACAGGCAAAATTCGCCTCACTGTCCTAACGGACACGTCCGTCGTACGTCCCACATTGATTCCTTCTGTTATTTCACGCAGTGTTGCTTGTCAGTTAACACTGACCATTCTGCGCACACGTCGTTGGTCTCGGTCATTAAGTGCAGGCGGTCGGCCACTGCGTTGTCCATGGTGGGAGGTTATGCCTGCAATTAGGTATTCTTGACCCACTCTTGACACTGTGGATCTCGGAATGTTGAATTCCCTAACCATTTCCGAAATGGAATGTCCCATGCATCGAGCTCCACCTACCATTCCGCGTTCAAAGTCTGTTAATTCCCGTCGTGTGGCCATAATCACGTCAGAAACCTTTTCACATGAATCACTTGAATACAAATGAAAGCCCAACCAATGCACTGCCCATTTATACCTTTTGTACGCGATACTACTGCCATCTGTATATTTGCATATTGCTATCCCATGACTTTTGTCACCTCAATGTAATGCTATTGTACAAAAAGGCTTCAAAAATAGCTCTGTGTAGGCATATATGATGCTTCTAATAGATACTGTCAGCATATAAAATTTGGTTGTGCAGATACTCTTAGTATACAAAATCTGGTTGAATTTAGTTACTGTATGTAGATACTGTCACCATACGAAATTTGGTTGAATTTGGTTCATTGTAGGGGTGTGCGAATAGTGGATTTTGATGTTTGAATATTTTCTAATTGAATAATAAAATTTTGGAATAACATGCGAATAGTTTCGAAGTTGAATAGCTACCAGTAACATTTCTGTAGATAGGTACATTTTGTTTGTCAAAAAATATCTCAAAGTTCTTTGCAATACAAATAAATGCTTTATCAGGAAAGGAATTTATTTCCTTGGTGTTGCAGTTTTACTTTCAGTGATACTACTGCTTTATTTCCAGAGATCATCATTGTTTGCACAGTGGGTGAAGCCATGTGTATCTTCTCGGTTGAATTAATTGGTAGTAATTATGCAAACATTGAGGTTTGGTGCGTGTGGTTGCAGTGCTATTTGCTACCGTAATACAAACTGTGTGCACATGTTTGCAATTTCTTGCTACCATGGTCATGATTCGGTAGCAGAATTTGTTTACCGTAAGTTAAATTATAGTAGACGAAACTCTTTGTAAATGCAAACGTTTCATGGTAAACTCTTGGAATCAGCTTGCGACACTACAAGCGCTGTTAAATTTATGTTCCAGTAAAGCTATGATGCGACGCTATGTTGGTATTGTTCGAGTTCACCGTGCCGCTGTCTCATGCTCTCATCAATTTACTGAAATTGTATACTTTTGAATGTGTTTGCAGAAATAAAACACTATAATTTCCCCAGAATTACCCAAAAAAAAGTCTGTGTGTTCGTTATACCGGGCCATGTGGTATGTGAATAAAAGTAATGGTAGTGCACGTAACGTTCAGGGCTACATGCCTATTTCTTTGTCTGCAAACAATAAAGAAGAAATATGTCCTCTATCTGTAAATGCTACAGTGAAAATAAATGTGTGTGTGTACTGGTTTTTCTTAATAATTCTGGTTTGGCAAACATGTATAAAAACGACTAGTTATCATGATCAGTAATGGTCCAGCTCTAATAACTATGGAATAAAAGTTTAAATGAACATCCTTCAAATGAGTAGGAATAAAAAGTCAACCAAACAACTAGAGTTGTGAATATTCACAAAATTGTGCCAATGGACCGAATCACCGATGTGTCGATTCTGTAATGCTGATTCACTGATGTGTTGTCGATTTATAAAATAGCTTTTTGCTTATATGTAAGTTGAATTTACGTTACTATAATAGTGAGTGAGAGTGCGAGTGCGGGTGAGGGTGTGGGAGCGAGTGTGTGAGCTAAGTGATATCACAGCATGTCACGTACCGGATACACAGGTGCACAATGGTTTCCACCCCAACTGTGACTGACGCCAGGCATGACGTCTTGGTCGCCAAACAAGTGAGAGGGGGTGAGAGAGAGAGAGAGAGAGAGAAAAAGAAAGAAAGAGAGAGAGAGAGGGAATGGAAAGGCAGCACGGCTGTGACAACAATCCCTCCCCTCCTTATTATTTCCGCTCTGAACCTCTCAATGTCAAACTGGCAGATTGTTATCTCAGCAGGGTGGAGCTTGGGACAAACACTGCAAACTTTGTTTGAAAAACAGTGGACCAATGACCTGCCTTGGACTACCATAGCAACCGACCTAATGGGGCCTTTCCCTAGATCTCAAAAGGAGAAAAGGTATTTGNGCAAACTTTGTTTGAAAAACAGTGGACCAATGACCTGCCTTGGACTACCATAGCAACCGACCTAATGGGGCCTTTCCCTAGATCTCAAAAGGAGAAAAGGTATTTGTTAGTCGTGACCGACCTCTTCTCACGGTGGGTAGAGGCATACCCACTGCCAAATGCCGAAGCCTCTACTATAATTAACAAGTTAGAAGAAGAATGNTCTCACGGTGGGTAGAGGCATACCCACTGCCAAATGCCGAAGCCTCTACTATAATTAACAAGTTAGAAGAAGAATGTTTCCTGGGGTGGGGTTTCCCAAAAAGCATCCCAACAAATAATGGAACCCAGTTTGCAGGGAAAAAATGGGAAGTTGCCTGCCACCGCTGGGGAGTCGAACCCTGGACGACCCCAAGCTATCACCCCCAGGGTAACCCTACCAAACGCAGAAACCAAGAAGTAAAAAAAATGCCTGAGGTTAAGAATGAGGGAAGATCACAAGAATTGAGATCGCTACATCCCTGACATTTTATTCATGCTACGCAGACGGCAGAATGAGGCAACAGGCGCCTCTCCTAGCGAACTGCTCCTTGGACACACCCTACCACACCCCATGGATTGGGAATGGAATGCGGAACCAGCATAAATGCCAGGAGCAGAACAGATATGCCCAAATTGCCTAAAAAGGGAAGAGGAAGCCCACAAGGCACAGCAGAAGTATGTCACTCAGAAATACTGCGCGCAGGATAGCCAGAAACACAGTGTTGTTAAACAGCCACCATCTGAGCAACAAGGTAGCAAAGTTTCATGCTGGGTTCTATCGAAAGTGGGAAGGCCCACACACAATTGTTGAGCAGCGTGGAAACACCCTGTGGCTTGAGAATATATGGGGAAATATCAAGAAAGTGCACGTTACGCACGTGAAGCGATATAGCATGCCTGAAGACACGCAAGATGCGCCTGCAAGCCAGCACGTTGAACAACTGACAGCTATTATGTAACCCAACGGAGACACTGACCTAGTACGAGAGCAGCGCAGGCCAGTGGCAGCAAGCGGAACCCTCCAGCAGCGCGAGTGCCAGGAGGCGCCACCCACACCAGACCTGCCGCCACTCCAGGCGGAGCGCAGTGCAGAGGCCCCCGCCCACGGCACGACAAGCAGTGGAGCTAGCCGAGCGCACAGCACACCCCCACTGGCCGCAACAACTAAACATGTCGCGCAACTCCTGTACTACGACATTTGCCGACATGTTTGCAACGCATCACACTTCAGGCATTTTGCAAAAGCATCTACCACAATAAAGAAGTTCATTTCTTGACAGGTTTCCACAAAATTCATATGTATCCAACCCCATGGCTTGTCTGCTGTCGGCCAAGAAGACTCTATCTTTGGTGGGTTATTACATCTTTGACATTTGTCACAACTTCCTATTGCTTCCTCAATTACCGCATCAAGTTTAGGCCACCAAAAATAGCTTTGGGCTATGGCCTTCATGAGAACTACTCCATTGTGATTTGCATGAAGTATGGTCATAAGTTCTGGTCGTAACTTGAGAAGTATAACCACTCTGTTCCCCCACAGCACACAGTCCTTGTGAACTGACAGCCCATGATGCCGTATATAATAAGGCTGTAATTCCAGTGCACACTATCCTGGCCACCCTTGCTTCACAAACTGCACAACACTGGATAAGACAGGATCGAAACCAGTTTCTCTTGCTACCCTCACAGAATCCATCAGCAAACTGCAGCATCAGTACTCAGGACAACTCCTCTAACATCAGCACTTCCGGAGAATCAGGCACTTGGAATCCTGGGCCCTGGACAGGTAACCTGCTTAACGCGTCGGCGTGGCTTATCTGGGACCCTGGCCAATATTCCCGCTGTTAGACATACATTAACAGCATTAGACTTGGGAACAGCGAATCAGGAATAGACTTCCTTGGATGCATTAACAGTAGCAAGGGTTTGTGGTCAGTCACTAATGTGAAGGGTATGCCTGTAGGGTATTGCTTGAACTTGGTGACTCCAAAAGTTATGGCCAAAGCTTCTTTGTCCAGTTGTGAATAATTTTGTTCCCTCTTCTGCAATGTTCTGGACCCAAAATCAACGGGTGCCTCCGAACCATCTTTAAGTTGATGAGCCAGCAACATTCCCACCCCATGCTCAGAGGCATCGCATGTCAAGATTACTGGTTTGGCCAAATCATCTAGAATTAACACCTGGTCAGACTGCAACACCTGTTTGGCTCTTTCGAATGCCTCTGAATGGGTGTCCGTCCATTGCTACCTGGCAACTGAATCCGGTTCTAACACTTCTGATTGATCTTTCAGGAACATGTCGTAAAAGTTGAGCAACCCCAAGAACGCCTGAAGTACCCTTTTATTCGAGGGCACAAGTGCATTATGAATGGCTTCAACTTTGCTTGACAATGGATGGATACCCTTGCGATATACTTCATGACCTAAGAAGGTAACAGCATTCACCACAAACAAGCACTTAGATTTATTTAGCACTAGCCCCACCTTTTTCAATCTCCCCAGTACATCCTAGACACAAGTCATTAACTCCTGCTCATCTCCACTGCTAACCACAATGACATCAAGCAGCACAACTGCCCCTGGGGCTCCCGCTAGCATTGTTTCCATTAATTCCTTGAATACGCCCTTTGTTGTATTTACTGTCAGCAACTCTGCAGTTGCATTTTCCACTGTCACCTGCAGGTAGGCCTTATCTAGATCAAGTTTCGTAAACACCTGTCCACCTTCCAGCACTGCAAATGCTTCACTGACTGTAGGTAGTAGATACACCTCTGTTAGTATTATACTGTTAACCGTACTTTTGTAGTCCCCACACCCCCTTACAGAACCATCACACTTTAATATCGAGACCAGTGGGGTTCCCCACTTAGAAAACGCCACTGGTTCATATACCCCGCACTCTACCAGCCTATCAATTTCAGCATTAACTCTTTCTCTTAGAGCAAAGGCGACTGGCCGACTCTTCTTGAAGATTGGTTCACTGTCTGGCTTTACCATTAGTGACACTTTCAGTCCAATGTAAGTCCCTAATTCATCTGTTCTGAAAACTAAAGGGTATTGACTAACTAGCACACTTAAAAATTTGTCTTGCAATTTCACGCCCACACTACCCAACTAACTGAGACCCTTACCCCTTACTACCAATAGCTCCAGAGGATCAATCTTCCTGCCCTTGAATTCCACTTCTACTTTCTTGGTGCCTAGAACTTCCAAGGGTTCCTCTAACCAGGTGCACAGCACCAAATTGCCCTCCCTCCAGGAAGGTTCCTCTGGCCATAAACATTTAAAAGTTTGCCAACTTATTATGGTGTACCCATTTCCCTTGTCTACTTCCATGGCAAGTGGTTTCCCAATCAACAACACCTCCACACATAGTGGGCCCTGTCGGTTCTGGTCCTTCATGTTATACAAAGTGTACTCACCCACTTCCTGGTCGATTGCCTCCCCATGAACATGCTGTCTCTCACGTGCTGCTTTCTCTCCTTCACCATTTCCTGTGGTCCCGCTTAGTGCTTGATTCTTCTTCTTCTTTTTTTGTAATGTATGCTTGTTCAGTGTGTCTCTTGTTTCCGGAAAATCTGCAGGTAGTAATCTTACGTCGACATTTATTGGCAGGGTGGTTTCCATTACAAAGCCAACATGCCTGTATGTGGACACACTTGTGCCCTGCCTAGCCTTAACCCCTCCCGTCTGCCTGCTCAAAGTGCCTGTTCTAGTTTCATCACTTCGCCATATGGTCCCAGTAGGTTACTTTTCTCACCCCTTAAATCTGCCATATTTTTCCCAGTAGCCTCTGCTGCTATTGCTATAACCACATCATCTTTAAATGTGGGTTTCCTTAACTAATAGTGCATGCTGAACAGCTCTGTCTCTTATCCCACACACCAAATGATCAAGCAACATATGTTCTAAATTAGGACAGTTACAATGGACACTCAACATACACAGTTATGCCACATACACTGCAACCATCTCCCCCTAATGTTGGTCAAGTTTAAGGTTCTTGAATGTTTCTACAATCTCACTCGGCTTTGGTTTAAAATGTTTGGTAAGCTTGTTAAGGACCTCTCCAAGCGAAACAACATCTGTAGACTTTGGTGCCAACAACGATGTTACCAGATTGTAAAGTTCCGCACCACATACCATAAAGAATACAGCACGTTTTTATACATCATCGTCAATCTTGTTGGCCACAAAATAAAACTGCAGCCTTTCCCTGTACGATTTCCATGAGACACATCCTAATAAACTCTCCAATCAACCCAATTAACAATATTTCTCACTCCGCAATTTTAACCTCGTCACCACTATTGTATACGAGCCACATGGTGCATCCTACGTGAGTCTGGCTGCCCGGAAGACTGACTCTGCTGGCTCAGTCAATACTGTTACCAACTAGAGGTGAGCCGATATGGTTTTTGAGCCTTTTCCAATATTTCCGATACAAACTTACCGATATTGCCGATACCAATACCGATACTGCCTTGACAAGGAAAAATAACAGTATTGCAAGTTTCAAAAAATAAAAACCTTCAAATGGTGCGTACATTCAATGTGCCGTTTTAAGTTTGTGGTACTATAGGACCTTGATGATATACCGCCTCTCGAAACCAAACATTTGCAAATATTGTAAGCAGTTTTGCATTCTTGCGTGTTGCTTACGGTACAAAGAAATTCCACAAATCACTTTTTATTCCAGCCATATCATTTGTTTATTGCTGGCACACATAAATAATTTCACCACCTTCGTACCCTAACCTAACACCGTCATGTTACTACAGCAACAGCAAACAAACCAACAAAACAAAAAAAAAAAGGCACAGCCAGTTGGGTACTTTAATAAAAACCAATTAAAAAATAGTGATTATTTTAATAAAACCAAATAGTGAAACCTCTGTTATTCGTTTTTCATGGGACCTACTGAAAAAAACTCAGCATGCGGGAAAACTGGACCTCTCCCCTCAAAAAGTAAAACCTAACCTCAAAAAAAAAATTATTTTCATCCTTGGGTATACTGAGTTGATTGCCTGTAATGAACAGTGGGCATATCTTAAATACTGGATGAAGAAACACATCTCAATCATTCAACATAAGTATTGTTTTATAAAATATTGAAATGCACTTAATTTCGAAAATCCGCCGAATGTTTACATAAAATTCCCTAAATTCCTGCCAAATGTAAAAAAAAGTGGCAAAAATCAAACTAACTTTATTAAAAACAATGATTTAAAACAGAAACGTGTTAAAAATTGTTGAGTTTGACATGTAAAAATCTGTTTTTTTTAATTATATTTTACTTTGCTAAAAAATTCCGTTGCCCGCAAAATGTTTTTAAATTTCGCCAAATTAAACAACATTCGCCATCTTGTGTGGCAGTTGATATCACTGCATTACTCTTTTAAAAAGTTACTAGCGTAATTTTATCTTAACAGAATTTATCAGTGAAAACATATTGTTCCCATTTAATGTTGGTAATTTACATGGTTAGTTACCGTACTGACCTAAAAATTATTACGTTTTCATTGTGGAACGAGAGTAAAGTTCAAATCCGTTCCGTTCATTATGATTGTCTGGTTCTGGTCCGTACCACAACCATTTTTTTTTTTTAATTTGAATTTGCCCTATTTAAGAGCGCTTGGAACCATTTTGGTTGAGTTTTCTTGCTGCCCAATATTCCTTCATGAGTTGTGACTGTCTTTGTTTTCTTTCCTCCGTGAAGGTGTAGTTGTTTTTCCTTCTGATTTTGGGTTCAAATTTTGCAGTGTCGACCAATCTTCTGAAGGTTTCACGGTCTCTCGTGTTTTATTTGCGCTAATATTCGTTTGCTGTCTTGAAACAAAGAAATGACTACAATTATTATGTTTTACCTGTTTCTCGAAGTGAGTTATTTAAAAACAAATAGTGATTGAATTATGAAAAATAAATTACGTGGTGGTTAACAATTGCAACGTTTCACGACAACTCGTGTATACTAGCATTTGAGGTTAGGGAGTGTCTGTTTACCTGCTCTTGGCGCTACTGAATTTTGGTAGTGCCTATTTTAAGATAGTTTTTTTACAGATAAATAATAGTTCCGAATATATTTTGGTTTTCGGACAGAATATCTGATCGATGGATGCGGGTAAATTAATGATTTAAAGGCATAGCATGCGGGTTTTTTTTTAACATTGTTTATATAGGATATTTGTTGGGACCATCCAAAAAAATCGACTGATACGGGAAAACGACATAAACGGGAGCGCAACCACGAGATATCACTGTAGTGAGCAAAGCACTCCAATTATGGCAAGTTGAAAACATCATCATCTTAGATTCTTAGGGCAAAATATCGGTTATAATATCGGCGATTTAAATATGAATTGCGCACGATTCCGATAATTACGATATCGGCCGGTTTCGATATATCGGTACCGGTATCGGCTCAGCCCTATTACCAACATAACAACGATAACCACTGTTTCCCTCCACACTGGAATGACACATAACACTGGAAGATACATAAAGAGTGACCCACTGGATAGATACATAACAGGCCCGTAATAAGGACCATCTTACCATTCACCTAAAGAGATTTTGGAAAACCAAAATTGGGATGACTGGACCGGGAATCAAACTCGGACACTCCCAAATGCAAGTTCAGTTGTTTGCCACTGCATTGCATAGCTCAGTCCAGATGTCATTGGTCCCCTTCCATCATTCCACAGTACTTTATTGGCCAGAGATGAAGAAGTTACCTTGCATGTAGAGCCACCACATCTGAATGACGAAGGATCCCCTTTCGCCCTCGAAGAAGGGGTGGGGNAGAAGTTACCTTGCATGTAGAGCCACCACATCTGAATGACGAAGGATCCCCTTTCGCCCTCGAAGAAGGGGTGGGAGTCCTCCCAGTGCAGGCAGTCTGCGTCCTGCAGTATGTAGAGTGACAGAAGCCTGCAGTGGAGGTCAAGGAGCCTCNGTCCTCCCAGTGCAGGCAGTCTGCGTCCTGCAGTATGTAGAGTGACAGAAGCCTGCAGTGGAGGTCAAGGAGCCTCTCTGCAAGAGCCTCAGCCATCTCGTGGAACTGCTTGTAGCTGCCATGCAGCGAGAGCCTGCACTCATTCACATCACTGCAATGTACTTCCCTCCCTGGAGCAACAACTACAAACACCATACACTAAATACTTATTCAAAAAAGATTGTACAAAAAAAAACCCATAACTATACACTTTGAGAAAATTAAATCGAAACCATAGCTTACAAATCCAACCACAAATTTGAAATTAATTCATACTGCTCACCTCTTAAAAAAATCAAACAGAAAAAAAAAAAAAATATATATATATAGATATAGTGTGTATAGCTGTATACATAAAATGGAAAACTAACAACTGGTTATGAAATGAATCAAATGTAAATTAAATTTACTGAACCAGTAAATAAAATTCACATTCCACAAATAAACCACTAGTTTTTTGTCACTCTATTTCACTGTTTTTTTATTGCAATAAATACTATTATGTTTTAAATCTATTTGCAAGATTGCAAACCTTGTTAGTTGTACTCACATGACAAATTTAAAATTTTCAATTTAGTTGACTTTAGTGACATTGCAGAATGGTGAATTAGTTGCTCCATATTATCACGACTGTTTAACTTTCTTCACATTTGTGCACTCCCCATGTAATGCTTATTAATCTCAAACTAACTACTAGCCAAATTTTTAGTTTTCTATTTATTGTCAATTAATTTAACACATCCAGTTTCAGTAGAAATGTGAGAGCCAGTTTTAAAATGGTTACAGATGTCAACATCCAGCTTTTTAGAGAAGTTTCCTTAATATGATACATTCTTCTTCCCAGAACGATGTTCGTACTGGGTGGGTAAGAAGCTAACTGGGCTGGACGATGCCTACAATTACCCTCTGTTCTGGAGCACCGGCCTCACAAACAGCTACATACCAGCCATTCAAGAATAAACCAAGGGGTTAGGGTACAGGATAGAGCTTTGGAAAGATATTTGAAAGGATTTGTTGGCTCATCAGTGCAAGAGAACTTTTGATCTCGCCTATACGTTGCACCCATGGGTCAACAAACTCTTACCATTGCGCAGAAGCCAGACCATGCTCCCCTTTGCCCTTGCGTTCCTTCCCCTGGTGATGAACACCATGCTGCCACAAGACTGGGGAATCATGTTGTGGTTCAGAGGCCGGAGCCATTGTTCAACCCCAACAGGGACCAAGTCTGACAGAGACAGAAGGCTAAATGGGCTCACTCCACAGATGAACCACAGGCTGTACACGACTGAGTAAACCGGGCTCAATTACAAGCTCGGACTACCCCTCTATCCAAAAGGAATAAGGTATGTAATGGAGTCGAGATGCTGTACTGCCCCAAGGATGAAAAAGTATTGTAAATACAAATGTAATTTAATATATTCAGAAAACAAAATGCCACTCAGTTAAGATTCCTAATACTTCAACTGTGTATGTGTCCGTAACATGGCCGGGTGGCAGGTAATACAGTAATCCTAAAAGTAAGATACAAGAGCAGAAAGTGTGTTAGCCAAGTTATTTATCTCTTAGTTAAGATAACTTATAAGATAGCGACCATACTCAGGAACCAGAAAAAAGGGTGAATGCAGGTGGCACCCAGTAGTAGCTATCTCTCTCTGTGAGGGACTTTGCCACGCCTCCTTCACATGCTGTGCTCACCAGCTAGTAGACGGGTTGAAGCTAGCTGCTGGCAGGCCATTTGATGTGCCACCACATATGGGTTCAGATCTTATGTCGATGCCAGCCACACATGGCACACCTATTTGAAACACTAAGTGGAAGGCATAAAGTCTACGAGATTACATAGCCATTAAGAAGATGAGCATGCCAGTGAGTTAGGTCCTATTGTAGGATTTTAAGACTGTGTAAATGCCATTCATATTGCTATGAAAAGTGGTCTTGGTTGATGTGAGAGAGAAATCAGCAAGAACCTAAAGGCTCTGCAAGTTCCACAGTTGAAATTAGGTCAAATGAGAGACCAGTTTCATGGCCAGCTGAGAACATTTCATTTTGGTACTAATGATCCTTCCTAGCACCTGCAGCACTTGCCAAAACAAATTCCTGCCTTATGGAAGGACAAACTGATCCCAACGACAAAAAATTACAGCTGAGACCCATTTCTGTTAGCTACTCACATTTATGGTGAGGTTTAAACTTTCTAAGATATTACAGTTGACAGGTAATTAGCTTTAAATGAGCTAGAAACTTTTATAATACTTTGTAGTTATAAACCTTTTATTCATCTGCTATCCTTCAAATTTTACGTAAACACAATAGTACTCTGAGTATTATTAAGTTCAACTGCACATTGTATACTGTTAACTAAAACTTATAGGAGGCAGTATGCATTTAGTTAGAACTTGATGTTCACTTAAAATACAGAATTTAAAACAACAAATTAAGATATAATGACTATGAGGAAATATCCTTTTAAAAAAAATAGTCACTGCAAATGGTTGCATTTACTGCAAAACCTAGTTACACAGGTAACATATTAAATAAGCCATAGCTTATAAAACTGCTGTGTGTCTCAAGTATATATAGAGGCCACACACCAGAATTCGAGGCTAACTATCATAGCTCTGTTGTAGAACATTACTCTGGCCAGCCGCGTACCGACTTCATCTACCAACTAGCGGATCTCGAGTCTAGAACGACACACCGCCCGACAGCTTACTGAAGTCACCCGCACTTCATGGCTACCCAGCTAGCCATGCATGTTAAGGCCACGAATCCGAGTACTGTACCATCGAGGTCACCTCACCCCCAGCACCTCTGCGTCTTCCGAGACTAGGCATCACCCTGGTTGGCATCCTAGGGTCCGCTCTTCAGGCCCTAGTCAGAGTATAGGCTGGTTATGTGTGTTCACTGTTCCTGCAATAAACAAACACAAACAGATTTGGCTGAATTACCACTCACAGCTGCTATTCTTTCGCAACCTGCTTCCTGCTATATCCTGCTTTATCCAAGAGAACCTCAGACACACTTGCAGGAGCAGGCACGTGCTACTGCACCTATCCCTTCCTCGCCAATAGGGAGCCCTGTCTCTGCAGAGCAGTGGCCCACTCAACTGTTGCAACCTTCTGTAAGTGCTTGGGTTCTGCTGGCGACTTCCCACCCAGTCAACACACTTGCAGGGAGGCCTACAGCCGCCCCTTTCAGGGAGCTCCATCTCCTCATGATGCTTGGATATATGGCAACTTCCCACCTTCCTGTGTAACACGAGAGCGGTCGCCCTTATCCAGCCATTGACACCTGCAGTTAAGTGCTTGGGTCTGCCAGCAACTTCCCACATACCAAGTCACTTGCTGGAGGCGGTAGTCNATTGACACCTGCAGTTAAGTGCTTGGGTCTGCCAGCAACTTCCCACATACCAAGTCACTTGCTGGAGGCGGTAGTCAGACCTACCAACTACACCCGCCTACCTGAACCTTCTTCCTTTCAGGCCGAGCCCACCCCTATAGAACACACACTGTCTTCCTCTCTATCCTGTCTACCTCTTTATGCCTCGCCACACGGCTAGGCAGGAGAAGACAGGGACTAGCCCTGATTGGAGGCCCGGTAGAGGATGGACAGAGTGCCAACTGGGTGTGTTCCTGTAAGCAAGAAGCAGCAGCTCAGGAGAGGGAAACATGGACCAGCTCGACCAGTGGAAACTGCAACCTACACTACGAGCTACTGTGGCACATCTCCCCGTGCCGTCTCGCTACTGCCTCTCACGTCGCCAAAGAAGCCAGGAAGCTAGTGACCTTTATCTGGTTCTCAGCCTCAGGCAAGGTGGACCGAGGCTTAGAGCTATCGTCTAACTATACACCTTCCCGAGTTCAAACCAGATCAGCCCTCACTAGTAATGATCGGTCGTTCGTGAATGTTCAAAATCAACTAACCATTGTGTGAATGAAATCCTACAATTAATTCGCTATGAAACAAGTCAATTCTTTTGAGTCGATTCAAAAGTGAAATACGAGCCTAAAGAACGTTAAAGGTGGAGAGGATGAAAGAATCAGAAAGTCTAACACATTTGTAAAGAATCCAGAGTCAAGAGTCATCAGAGCTTGTAAAAACAGCATGAAGAGAGGGGAACGGCATTCACAACAAGTATCGTGTTACCACTAACTCTCTTAANCAGAGCTTGTAAAAACAGCATGAAGAGAGGGGAACGGCATTCACAACAAGTATCGTGTTACCACTAACTCTCTTAATATATACCAGCTGCACACCCAATGTTTTGTAACTTGACACTCGACAATGCCACGTAGTTTAGAACTTCATAGTTCACATACCATAAACAAAATCTTTCCCTGAAAATAAAATAAAAAGTCCTTTAGCAATCATATTTTACTAAAAGAATAACCGATAAAGACTATGTAAATGGAGAAAGAACCGAAAACGAGAAGCAGAGAAAACAAATACCCGAAAAGGAGAACGAGTCATGACTAAAGAACTGGAGTACAAGAGAATAAAAAGAACAAAATTAATGATTCTTTTCAACGAATCGTTACACTGAACTGATCCAAACGAATTGATTCATCCAGCTGAATCATTCCGCCCATCTGTACACTCCTCCTTGTACCTAGCGGGCCATAGTTGAATTGCAAAAGGTAACTCGTCCCACTCTCAGCAATAACCCCGTCAAATGGACAACGCCTGCTTCCCAGCCATCTGGAGGGAAAGGCTCTAACGTTGACCAATGCTAGTAACTCCCATTTGGAGGAGCGTCAACCTTTACACTTTTGTTGATGTGTAACACAAACATTTTGCATCACACCAAACTTTATACACACCACACACCAGACTATTACTACATTACTTCTGTAGAACCTTACTTAAACAACCCCTCGTAGTTTCCGGAAATAAGGTCGTTATGAAAGGTCGGTCACTATAGATATTTTGGGGAATTTTGGACGGATTTTGACCAAGCCACCAACCCCTACACAAAAATAATTTGCANGGTCACTATAGATATTTTGGGGAATTTTGGACGGATTTTGACCAAGCCACCAACCCCTACACAAAAATAATTTGCAATTTTTTTGCATGAAGTCCGCATTCAATTGTCTCTAGCGCAAAAATGACACATTCTTTATAGTTACATATATGTTTATTTTAATTGGTATATGTCATCTGAATAAATGTTAAGTGAGAGGCTTATACTTAGCTTACCCTTGTCTCCCAAAATGTTAAAATCATTGAGCGGGGCGAGGATTTACAGAGCTTCATAAGTCCATGTTCAATCATCTCTGGCATAAAATCAACATAATTTTTCTATGGAATATTAATTTATTTCAATAATTAGATGTAACTACAAAAGGGTATCTGTGACCTCCCTTGTCGCCACACAATTACGAAAACTGTAACATTGGATGCTGTATACCTTTTTGTGCCATATTTACAAGCAAAACCAAAGCTTTTTTTGTTTATACTGCTCAAAAATACCCACTGAAGGTCATGTCTGATGAACCCCAAGGGGATTAACCCATTAAAGGAGTGTGCAAGGGGGTGAATGTTGCGGGGAAGGGGAGAAGGCTGAAAGTGAGAATGTATCTGGCTCTTGTCAACTGTGATAGACTGGCAGAGAGGTGGAGCCACAACGGGAGGAAGACTTGTAATTGTTGCACAGTCCAGAGTTGTATTTCTGAGTCAATGTGTAGGCTTCCAGGCTACTGAAGACATATAAAAAAAAACAAAGTGTAATAAGTAGCCAACAAACAGTTATCAAAACCCAACAGAAATCCAAGTCTTAGTAACACAAGAGAAGTGAAAAGGCAAGCAAGGGAGAGCACAATGGCAGGACAAATACGGTAGTCGCATCGTGCAGGGAAACATTCAGCCACTTGAGGGGTGGATGGTAGGCGGAGTTAATAGCACTAGTGGCCTGGGAGGGATACCTATTTTTAGATACGAGTTGGCCCGGCCCATACATTGCTCACTAAGAAAAACACAATGTGCAGGGACAAAAAAAAATTGCAACAAATTTATTTATTTTTTTGCACATTTACCTTAAATTCTCAACTTTTTTCACCCAAATGTTTTACGGTTCCTCAAAAACGAGTCTTTATAGAAAGTCGGTCNTTACCTTAAATTCTCAACTTTTTTCACCCAAATGTTTTACGGTTCCTCAAAAACGAGTCTTTATAGAAAGTCGGTCACTTTAAATGGAGGTGATATAGAGAGGTTGTATGTATGTTTTCTTTACTTTTTAATAGCTGTACCTGGCAGCTTCACTCGCCTGGAATTATCTGCACTATGCAAGAATGCAAAGTAACCATTGCCAACACTAGTCGGTGGGGAGATTATGAAGCAGTAATAAACCATTCTTACTGTATTTATGTACTTAAAAAAATCTTATCCTCAAACATGATTATTTAAAATCAGAAATCACTATATAGGATGAATCGCCTAAACTTGCACCGCAAATATCTCGGAAATGAAAGGTGCTACTGATGTGCTGGTTTCACAGATTTGATCTTCAGACAAGGGCTTATAATTGCAGCTGAGACACAGATTTTAATAAGTACATATTAGAATGTGTATTTCTTGAACAAAGTTAAATATTTTCAAACGGAACAATGCCTATTCACATCAAGAAAATAAAACTAGAGGAAATTAGAATTTCAGTGGTGTTTTTTGTATGATTCTTGTGCAAGTAGTTTTTATGTGCTATCGTAAAATGACACTTTCAAATACAGACAGTTGTCTGCGCCATTTAACTGCTTCGTTACTAGACTACAATATTCAATATTTGTGTGCGTGTTAAGATTCTGTTTCCTTTACACTGATTGCATTGGGACCTCCTTATCAGTACTTTGTGATAGTTCAGACTACCTACAGGTAGCAAGTGCTGGAATATGATATTTACTATCGCTGTAATAGGCAGTTTTCTTTCTCTTCTTCAGCATTCATAGAATTTATTTACTTACTTTTGTGTTTCATTAAGAGGGTGCTGACAACTGTTGGTATTCGCATTGTCATATTACGATAGCACGTAAACTACTTGCACTAGAATCCTGCAAAAAACACCACTGACATTCTAATTTCCTCTAGTTTTATTTTCTTGATATGAATAGGCATTGTTCCATTTGAAAAAATGCAAATTTGTTCACAAAATACACATTCTAATATTTATTAAAATCTCTGTCTGTGCTGTAATTAANATTTGAAAAAATGCAAATTTGTTCACAAAATACACATTCTAATATTTATTAAAATCTCTGTCTGTGCTGTAATTAAAGGCCCTTATCTACACTTCACTTCTGTGGAACCAGCTGTGGAACGTCGTGTAATTATCGTAGAAAGTGAAGGCTTTTATTTCCGGTGCAAATTTTAGGTGATTCAATGTATACCAGAATCAATTTAATAATACTGTACATAAATTAAAAATACTAAAGTAAGTGAGTGAGTGAAGAGATTTGGGCAGCTCTTAACTTCAAGGTCTTGAGAGCTGAAAAAAATACTAAAGTAATACTTATTAAAAAAAAGTGCTTTTTCTTTTAATAGTATGTATAACAGTCATATATTCTCTTATGATCGTAATTCAAATTTAAATGAACATAACAAAACATCCTAATGTAATAGGAGAAGATAAATGTGAACATCAAATGTCACATGGTAAAATAATAACAATGGCTACTGTAAAAAAAAAAAAAAAGCACCTTTGCTAGTCTTGTGGTGTATTCTTGGGGGATGTCTCAAATCTTATCACGGGAGTAACTGTCATGGGAGTAACCTGGATGGATCCTGATGATGTGAAACTGGCATATTCAAGGCTCATAATTCCTTCAACCAGAACATATTATATTAGGCAGGGCGACTACAACTACGTCTTGAGGTTGGCAGTATCTTGGCCTGAACTCAGGTTCCACCATGGGTGGCAGCCCACGCCGCTCCCCACCCTTCAAGTGGTTTACCCAGGGAGAAAGGGATGTTGAGCTACCTTCCTTGCCCTACACACCTACCTCACCATAATTATGGAGGGGCTTGATGCCAGGATGCACCGGAGCACAGATCTGCTTGGCTCTACCTCCCAGAGTCCAGCCTACAAATGACTGTACCTAACTAAGTGACATAGGTAAGCACACCTCCAGACCTGGGACACCAAAGGCCAATGGACATGCCTAAATCTGCCCCTAGTTGAACCTCAGGATGTCGAATCATGGGATGCAAGAGTACGTGATGGTATACACTGCTTACCAGCTGTACATTCCACGCCATCGACCCTCACACTCGCCCAAGAGGGACCAAATATCCAATCGCCTACAANGTCGAATCATGGGATGCAAGAGTACGTGATGGTATACACTGCTTACCAGCTGTACATTCCACGCCATCGACCCTCACGCTCGCCCAAGAGGGACCAAATATCCAATCGCCTACCACAAGTGATGTGCGTTATTTCTTGATACTCACTAAAAGGTACGCGAGTTCATCAACACGGCACTGTTATGGGAGGGATGCGGGATCACAGATCTACTGCCAACAGTATCCATCCAAGAATGTATTGGCTATCCTGCGTTGACACACACATTGCAGGGTACCCAGAAGGTGACAAACGGTGCAGTTTCATAGCCGCAAGACTCCCCACTGGCAGTCACAACCTGGTGGGCTCTAGAAAGCCAGCTATAAAATGAGAAATCAGAGGTCTAGACTGTGCCTAGTTTACCGACAATGAAACTCTATGTTTCAATAACAAAGTGTCGCTATCCAGAGACCTCTCACTACTGTGACGGCCTTGCCACCAAAATATATACGACTGCCAACTGTTTGCAGTGCACGCACCAAAAATACCACAGTTCAGTGTTGTGAGCAGAGTGCCACAAACAACCCTGTGCACATGCTTACATAAACACCCAGCAGGGCCAGTAGAGAGGTACAATGACACAGGTGGATGGAGACCAAGCCAACCAGCGATGAATGTTGTTTACTGGAGCGCAACACACTGCACTGTGTCACCAGGCCATGTACCTCTGTTTCGCACAACACATCTGGCTAAGCTCAGCACAACCATGGAGGCACAGGGGAGAACGGACCAGTCACTACAATCTAAGCTCATCAGACCACAGACTAAGCACGGAGATAGTGATTTTAAACAAAATAATCAGAGCATACAGAAGCTTTAAACATCACCTGTGTACACCTGTATTGGCTCCACACCTCTGTGTGTGCGTGTGCGTGTCTGTGTGTGTGTGTGAGCATNGTGTGTGAAAGTATTTCACCTGAGAAACACCAAACATCTGTGTAATGTACAGAAAAGCTAAGGCATATCAGAAAACCAGTAATCTAATCATAAATGTAAACCAAAGCCAGAATAATTAAGAGTAAAAAATATTTTCACAAAAAAAAAAATAACATTTCTCATGATGTTAGTTACTAATAAGTAAAAATTTTGTATGTAGAATTTCCAAAAATTGTGACAATTTATGCATTTTTAAGATGTTTTAAACTTTCCATAATTTATAATGCTCTCAAAAGTGCACAGTACACTCGTTTGACGTCATCTTATATTATGATTTGACCTAATTACTATAGAACGCCTCACATGCAGGTTTGGCATTGTATTTAGGTGAATGAGGAAACACTAATGTACTAAGAATCCGCAAACAGTTAGTAATTATTCACTTGCTTCTCACCTTCAAGATTCTGGTTTGATACCAGGCATAGTGGATCACAAATTGTTAAAAGGAAGTATTCTCATGTAGGGTCCCTGCAGGTTGTGTGCTTAGCACACCAGCCTCCCACCACGGCAATCTGGGTTTGATTCCTAGTGAGGTGCTTTACATTTTGGCATGTGGGAAGCATGGCAGACATTGTCAGTGGCCAGTCAATTTTTCTCAGGGTACTCGTGTTTCCCTCACCATTGCATTCTATCATTGCTCCATACCCACTCATATCAGGCCTGTCACTCCTGTACAGCAGCCAACTCCGCTTGGTGACAGCCCCACACCTCTTCCCCCCCTCATTACATCCACTGACCCTGCCTCAGGTGGGATCAACATTGAAGCATTTTTATTATTCTCATATGTGTAGTACAACAGAAAATATTGTGCTGTACTGCTTTCTCTGGGGTACTCAACTCCCATTCCCTTTCCATCTCGCTGTACTGCTGATCCATCCTCACCTCATTCACCTCAGGCAGCCTTCACGCCAGCCATGGATAGCTATGTCCCGCGGGTACTCAAATCAGCTCAACTTAGCACCATCCATTTTGACCCTGCACGTGCAGGTACAATGTGTGGCACTCCATTTCACTAATGCGCTGATGTGGCAGCTCACGGCTTATCACTGGTGGCCCTCTTGAGCTGCTCGTTGTAGCACCAGAGGCAGTTCTTGACGAGAGCCGCCGCTCCCAGAGTTCCCGTCAACACCGTCAGGTCCGCATGGTCCAGGGCCTCTTGGCTGAGCACGTGAAGGTGCTGTAGCAGCTGGCTGGCAGAGTCTGCCACCATCGAGACAAACTCATCCGCGGCCAAGTCCATTGCCNGTGAAGGTGCTGTAGCAGCTGGCTGGCAGAGTCTGCCACCATCGAGACAAACTCATCCGCGGCCAAGTCCATTGCCACGTCTCCGCAGCCTTTACCTGCATCCTAAACATCATCCGGTGCACCTATCAATTGTATGATGATCACCACATTTANACGTCTCCGCAGCCTTTACCTGCATCCTAAACATCATCCGGTGCACCTATCAATTGTATGATGATCACCACATTTACTTGAAGAAGAAACTATTAGATGTGCATAGTCTTGCGAGACACTTTATTAGTATGTCCCATTCTCTGGCACATGACACACACGTGTTCATCAATTTTAATCAATATTTCATTAATTATCTTAATATTTCTGTATGTGTGTGATTGTCTGTATTCATAACTGCAAATGCTTCATGATTCAACCTTTATAAAGCTTGAGCAATAAAAATTAAACTGAACATTACTGATGTAACCAATTAGCTTACTTACTTTTAAATCTTTATTTCAAAGGAACATATTTTTCAAGACAAAAATTATTAAAAACTGAACAACATTAATGATATTACACACATAAATTGGATAGAATCATCCAAAAAACCAGGTGTCAAGTTGAAAGGTGAAGGAAACATATAGCTATCCCATGACCAAAAATTTCATATAATTTAATTTTATTTGTTGTGTATGATTAAAATGCAAGCCAATATTCACCAAAATTCACATTTCCAATAATATTTTTTTAAACTTCCAGACATTAGCTTCTGTCTAAGTCACAGAGTCAAGCTGTTAGGCAGGGGAAACCACAGACAGTAAAGTAATCTCAGCATTCAATTAACTGTAAACCAAGCTAAATGAAAAAACAGGCACAGCCAAAATTAGAAGAATGATACTGTTATTTGCAAATATACACAAGCACCAACTGGTGTCATCCAAATGAATGATGAAATGAGCATGCATGCTATGCAAAGATATCTGTACAAAAATTAATTTGGAGTGTGGATGGAAGACAATAAGGAACAAGTCATCACTATACAAAAGATAACATTCAACTCCACAACCTGCCAAATTCGAGACAGACTGCCATCTGCACAGAAACGCTTAGTTCATTCTATAAAATAAAATAATATTAATAAACTGTGTTATGTGGAGAAATTGTTAATGAAAAAACATCACTTAAGTTGAATACAATTCACTTAAGTAGAATATTATGGAAAAAAAGGGGACAAAAATGCTTACAACTACTTACGCCAACCTCGCACAATACCATAATTTCTGCTGTCTTCCTGTTTCTTGTTACACCTGTGAGTATACTATACGACATGCTGAGTTTATATTGCAGACAAGAAGAAAGAATACACCTTAGCCATTTTTCATACATGCCCCACATCCAAATAGTTCTGAGCATTTTATATATATATTTTTTTTTAATGATAAATGTAATCATTTTTGTTTCTGAGGATTCTTGTACATGGAAAACTATACTTACACAGGGCACACACTAGAGCTGTGCTGGTTCGAATCTGCTTCTGCCAAATTTGCAGCATGTGGACCGAATCAGCACTTCTGCCGATGTAAGAATTGCAGATAATTTTCCGCTGATTTGACAAACATAAAACATTTCCTTATTCTTCAGTAAAAATAATTGATAAGTCTTGCCTTTGTGAACATTGAAGATTTTCCATGTAACAAATGAAGCAAGTGCATCTGGAAAAGAAAGCCTCTGTGAAAAAGATGCTCAACTACCATTGTATTTCAAACAAAGTTTGTAGTTTTCGTCCCAAGATCCACCCTGCTGAGATAATCTACCAGCTTGACATTGACAAGGGAGGGTCCAAGGACCAGAGTCACAAGGGGGAAGGGAAGTAACAAGAGGATGGAGGGACTGTTTCCACAGGCACCCAGCGAGGGGGTAAAGCAGCCTTTCCATCCTCTCGCTCTCTATCTCTCTTGTTCTCTATTTATCTCACTCTCTATTTCTCTATCTCTCTCTCTCACAAACACAATTGCACATGCACACACGTGCACAGAGATATATATATATATATATATTAAATCGCTAAGCCAAACAGCGTCACAGTTGGGGTGCTCGTTAAACCATCCTTCCTAGCCCCTGTTCTGGAGATCAAAGACCCAGCAACCCACGGGACAGACAGTGGAAACAGCTGCATGCGCATCGGGCATGTGATGTCCCTTGCTTGCACAAACGCACACCAGTGAAAAGGCAGTTTCATAGGAGGGTGACTGACCATAAGCTAACACAAACACAATGTGGATTTTCTGTCTCTAAAAATTTTTGCTACTTTTCCTTTATATTCCTAACACTGCTATTTTGTCTTTATGCTATTATTTTTTGTAACATTTTGCACCCACCCACACCAGCAAACCAAATGTTGAAGTCTGGATGGATATCAAGTCTGCATGCATTGCTTGTGTGCCAGTTGTGTTGGCACTTGTTTCTTGTCTATGTTATCTCATTAATTTATTTTATTTACTTGGTATTTCACCCAATAATTTTTCTTTTTTTTCCCTATTGGAACGTGCTCTAGTTATGCTTGATATTTTTGTTTATTCACTTTGAAGTTGTAAAACAATCTTTATCATCTGAAAATTTTGTAATGTTTGAATATTTATATTTATTTTATGCTTTTGTTTAAATAATAATTTTNAATCTTTATCATCTGAAAATTTTGTAATGTTTGAATATTTATATTTATTTTATGCTTTTGTTTAAATAATAATTTTCTTAATGTTTATTATTTATTTACGTACATAATATTGTGTAACTATTTAGTTTCCAATTACCGAAATTAAAAACGTCGTTTGTGAATTATTATGACTTTCTTGACTTTCAATTTATGTATCAATTAGTCACACGAGATCATTAAGTTCGGAGTATACCTTGGTATATATAGGTTTCCGCTCAGGTTACTTCCTTCTTCTTCAGCTTACAGTATTTACTTGTGGTATCTTTCATCATCCTTGAGATGAAATAGAGTTTTTATGCGCCATTTTGAGTAAGTTTGTTTGGGGATATTTCCTTTTGCGACGTGATCGTATTATTTTGTGTTCACAATAAATTTTTAAGCATTTTTATATTTTTTTATATAGCGGTTCCTGGTTTGCCTGATATGGCTTAACCTTGTGGCCAACCCTTTGCATCCTTCTTGGGATGTGAGCTGCACACCAAATCATGGCATGGTCATTTTGACCNTAACCTTGTGGCCAACCCTTTGCATCCTTCTTGGGATGTGAGCTGCACACCAAATCATGGCATGGTCATTTTGACCATGATTCCACTTCTTTCCGCCGGCACCGCAGTAAAGTCTGAAAAATTCAACCAAAATTAACCTCTAAAATATTTTTGCCTGCTGCCATGCGCTCAGGAGTGCTCCGAACNAAGTCTGAAAAATTCAACCAAAATTAACCTCTAAAATATTTTTGCCTGCTGCCATGCGCTCAGGAGTGCTCCGAACTTTCAGTCCTCTGACGGAACATCTGTTGTTCAATAATTAATTAATTTAATTTAGACCAATCAAGTATGAAATTTTTTTTGTCTTCTACTTCATTAAAAGTAAAAAATGAGGTAAAGGAAAATGTGCAGTATAGTTATATTTCAAATGAAGCGATCGCGGGTACCCTGCGACATAGTCATGGGCATATAATATAATATAANTGCAGTATAGTTATATTTCAAATGAAGCGATCGCGGGTACCCTGCGACATAGTCATGGGCATATAATATAATATAATAAATTAAAAGAGAAAAAAGATTAGAGTTTGTTCCCAAGTAATTTGTCCAATAATCTAAACAAATAAAAAAGGTGATACNATTAAAAGAGAAAAAAGATTAGAGTTTGTTCCCAAGTAATTTGTCCAATAATCTAAACAAATAAAAAAGGTGATACTATGTCTTTGAAAGAGAGAAAAAATATGTTATTTATTTACTTATGTGTTGTTATGGCAAACAAAAAAGAAAGGTTTTAATACAACCACTGTTTAAAGAAAAGAAGTACGTATGATATTATTTATGTCCTCAATTATCACCCATGCATAATATTATGTTGTGTTTGATAAAAAATTCAGCTACACCACCAGTGTACTTAATACTTTCTTTTTTATACAGTTTTTGTAATAAGTAAAACAGGAGCACGCCCATAATTTCTGCTTTTAACTAGAGCTGGGCGGGATCCCGACTTTTCGGGAAATATATTTTTCGAAAAGGTCGGGCGGGAAATAATTTTTCCCGTAAATTTTTCGGGATTAAAATTATTTAAGCTATTTTGCTGTTATATCTGTGTTCTATAACACACATGTAAGAGAGGGCCTACATGGCCCTAATCTTGCCAGCATAAGTAAATAATAAATAAATGCAAGTTAACTTACCTATCAGTATTAATGGTTTCATATAAATATAATGCATACAAAGTTTGCCACCAGCCGTCGCATGTAAACAAACTTCTGTGTGCCATCTTAAAATAAATAACTGCTCATCACTCTAAATGGTATTTCCATTTCGCTAATTGTATTTTATCTGCCGTCCGTCGCTTTAAAAGTGAAACACTTGTTATAGACTCGTGAAGTAGGCCCTGTATATTTTTAAAACAAAAGTATTTTTTATTGATATAATGGCGCTCAGTTGTACGTGAATAAACATTTTCCTCTGCACGTATTTTAGCAGCTGAATTAATGAACACTGCTCACAAGCATTAAGAAAGTAACGCTTGGAATCTTAAACCCGTATTGTTTTAAGAATCAAGATGGCTATGAAACGAGTCCTACTTTTCACGCACTCTTATTAACTTTGTTTAATTTTGCGAACTTCTTATAAACGTCACCAAATAATTCCATTGCGGGCCGAAAGGCATATCCAACGCATACACGTGAAATTACATTTGAATTGGTGTGAATGCAATTGAATTCCCACGTAAGTTCATAACAATCAGAATTATCGTGCATTTCTACGGCCACGTGATTCTTGTTCTTGTAGGTTATACGGCCGTGGAACAGTTGCCGAACGCGACTCATCTTCTTCATCTAAGGTGGTATTTTATTGGCCAGCACTTCACGTGACGTATAATGTCGCCCAATGATAGTCGTTGTTAGGAACAGTGCTGCTCGTGTTTTTTATTTTGTTAATCACCCATACGTGTTATTTATTGCATAATGTAACATGTTTAAATTTTTATTCAGAGATTATTTTTTATCAATAAACTTGTAGTTTTGAATGAACGTTAAAATATTGTGTGTGATTTGTAGTGCGGTAACCTATACCTATGACACGTTAATTTGTTACTAAACATTATTTTTAAGTTTGTTTTTAATGTTTTATTTACTCACTCTACAGTTTGTTTACGTAGTTCGTTAGAAGCAATATGGATATAACAAATAGTGGTTGCATAATTTGACATAATACCTTAATATTTAAGTTTTTATTTGTACATTTCGTTAATTTTCTAGCATATTGAAAAATTCCCGATCCCGTCCCGTTTCCCGCGGGAAATTATTTTTCCCGCCCGAAATTTTCCCGAGTTTAAATTACCTTTCCCGCCCAGCTCTACTTTTAACTAAAAAACCCTTAGTCTACACAGGAATCTAGATCCCACCTTCTATTTATGTGTCATTCTTGTGTCGTAACGAGAGTACCTATGGGTGCTCAAGTTTGCGACACGAAGGTGCTACATAACACTTGTCAATATGCATCAGTTGGTTCCTTGGAAAAACTATCCATACAAGTTACAATGTATTTCAGTTTGACTTAAATAAATATACAAAATTTTTTATTTTATTATGTTTTTCAGTTATAAAATGCTTTTCCACAGGTTATTAAAATTACAAAGTACTCAGGAATCTGGTATATAAGTTTTCTATATTATTTCAAGATAATACACGTGAAATTCCCTTAATAGTGAACATAGAAAGTGTTCCCTTCAGATTCATTATAAAAAAGGTTCTATTATATTTACGAGTTCATCAGTAACATTTTCATCTTTAAAATAAATTCTGTGACGTGTTTATTTTTAAT
Source organism: Clitarchus hookeri (assembly GCA_002778355.1). NCBI lineage: Eukaryota > Metazoa > Arthropoda > Insecta > Phasmatodea > Phasmatidae > Clitarchus > Clitarchus hookeri. The sequence continues at coordinate 457,978 of NQII01001342.1, forward strand.
CTTCCTGTTCATAAACAAATATTTTTACATCAAATAAAATGTGTAGCTTAGCACCCAACCACAAATCTTCAATTACCATGCATTTTGGTTTTTGAAATAACTAGGTTTAAGAGTACACATACTCTGTTTCATATGACTTCAGTAAATTTTGACAAGACGTTGTGACCAACCTACGCAGTATGAAAACAGTTAACGCCCCCATTTGCAAAGTACCGTTTCACCAGACCGTTTTACCGCTATGTGTAACATTAACAAATAGTGCTTTTGACGAGCACCGAAGCAGGTGCAGCTGTTCACCAAACCTGCTGTGTGTACCTTCCTGCCATATTAGTTCATCAATAACCTGTACTTAATTTGTATTGTCGAACATTACTCGCAGCTCGGTGCTAGAATGAGCGTGCAGATGCATGTTATTGAGGATTGAGGTAAGCTATTTCAGTGCTTTCTTGCATACCTTAGAAATGTCTGCACTGCCTTGTATATCTCGTGATATTCTGTATGGTACCGAAATATCAGTACTGCAATGAAAGTGTTTGAACATACATGTGTGTTGCAGTAGTGTACTGACATGGAGGGAAGATGATAGAAGTTTGTTAGAATGGCGATTAAAATTGTGGCAGGCAATGTTGTCAGTGAAGATATTATGACNAGGGAAGATGATAGAAGTTTGTTAGAATGGCGATTAAAATTGTGGCAGGCAATGTTGTCAGTGAAGATATTATGAAAGGTAAAGGGTAACAGTGTCATTATTCATGGTATGAGTTCATTCGACATGTTTGTGAGTTCTACTTGACACATTTTACATCTCTACGTTTACAGACAACGATGAAGACATTATGAACCCGCTGAATGCTGCAAGAGAACCCAAACATTATGTAGACCTATATGTCCCACCTGCTGCTGCTGGAGCTGTTGTGTACACGAATATTTCCAGAAACTGCAATATGGAGACGGATGTAGGTACGCACTCCAATTTGACGCATGAAGCAGTCCATAAAAGCCCTGTAATGTAAATTACATTGTCGTTATTTGAGCTACACTCTGTAATGAACTGGACACTTGCGTTGCTTTTCACATATTTATGCGGATTCCGCAGCCACAGTTTTACGTAATTGCCACTGTCCCTTTTATAGAATATTCTTAGCATATTTGCGAGTTACATTTGTTTGAGGCAGTAGTTAGCGTTCTGTACTTATTTCAAGTGCCGACATCTTTATTCAATCACTGCAGTCATCTGCAGCATAAAAAAAGGGTGAAGTGTTAATAGGTGTGTGCAATACACAAAAATAACCCGGTATCAGGAAAAAGCCTGATGGTAACCTCGAAAGTGCAAAAGCACTTCCAGAGTCTGATCACGCAATACGTAATGATGCCCACCCAGGGTATGATCGCACACCAGTTTNGCACTTCCAGAGTCTGATCACGCAATACGTAATGATGCCCACCCAGGGTATGATCGCACACCAGTTTGTACTTGTAAGCCAAGGAATTCAAGGGAAGAAAATTAAAGATTTCAAATGCATGGTCAAAAATATGAAGGCTTGAAGAGAGTAGATGGCGTTTACACCACAGTCAAAAGGTGTGAAAGAGAATTGGCTCCCAAAATGTGTACACACAAAATCAGCAAACAGCCATCAACAAGAAGCTTCAGATGTGACAAAATTACTGAACATACAAGGAAAATCATGTTCAACCATTTTTTTAAATTAAATACGTGGGATGAAAAGAACGTGTTTATTAACGGGATAGTGGATTTTAGAAAGCCCATCAGGAGAAGGTCGTAAACAAATGTTGAAAGTGCTAGAAAAAAATTCATATGATTGCTACTTAAGAAATGAAGAAAGGGCTAAAATCTGGGTTTGTAGAGAATTATTTTTCACAACTGTTTGGTATCACCAAAGATGCATTTAGTTTCTGGATAAAGGAACTACATAGAGATGGATCAAATGATATCACATTAAATGAGACAACTGATGAAGATGAAATGCCAACAAAAAAAACTAAAAGGGAATGAGAGGAATAACACAAAAACAAAAGGGCTGAAATCTGATTCTGTCAGACAGCGGCTAGAACTGATACCCAAAGTTCCTAGCCATCACTGCACGGCTTCGACATACATAATTTATGTTGAGCCTACTTTCAGGCCTTTGTCACACATGCATCAAATGTAGGAAGACTGGTGTAAAGAGACTGGTAACACTTATGTGGGAAGGAAGAAGCTTACCAAAATTGTAGATCATGAAACAATTTCAATATTTCAGCCCAGGAAAGACAAATGTGACACACGTGTTTCCTACAAGGAAGGTAATTTATCAGAGGAGAAATATAGACTATATATCGCGAAGATGGAGGAAGCGAAAGTAGTTAAACAAAATGCAATATCATCTGCATCAAATAATGTTCTTGTTGTGACGATGGACGTTCAGAGTGTACTGACATGCCCAAAACCACTAGTCTCAAAGTAGTACTACAGTCAAAAGCTACAGGTTCACAATTTCTCAATCTATGCGCCAAACAATAAAGATGTCCATTTGTACGTGTGGCATGAAGGTGAGGAAAAGTGATGTCAAACGAATTCACAAACTGCGTAGTGCACTTCATAAAGAAGAACCTCAAGTATAAGAAAATAGTTCTTATGTCTGATGGGTGTGCTTATCAGAACAAAAACCGAGTACCAACAAGTACTTTGGCAGACTTGTCTCAAAAGCACAACGTTGAAATAACAACTTATTCTCGAAACAGGGCACACAATGATGAAAGTGGACTGCATGCATTTAACACTAGAGTGCCTTTTCAGCCCTACAATATACACACCAGGTCATTGTGTGACAATAATGAAGAGCGCCAGGAAGAGCAAGAATAACAATCATCCCTACATCATTAATTATGATGACCACACTTTCTTTAAACACTATGAAGAATTGGAGTAAAATTGTACATCCATCAGGTCGGGGAAAACAGTAGGTGATCCAACCGTGGCAGATATAAGAGGCCTACAATATCAGGAAAGTGAAGTCTGCTACAAGTTCCGTCTCTTCAGTGACTGGCGGACCCTACATCAACGTAGAAGGTAGGTGTTGACTGACAGAGAACCACATCATCTGTATGAAAATTGATGCCAGTAAGTACAGAAGCCTGCAGTCTTTAAAAGAGTTAATGCACAAAGACTGCCAACTGTTTCATGACAGCTTAAAGCATGAGTAGTGAAATGGAGTCCAGACATACTTCGCAGCAGGTAGTTGTATATTACCATATCTACAGTTTATTGTCTTTTTGCAATATGTACTACCATTGCATGTATAAACAATGTTGTTTACTGTGTTCATTCACTGTTATCTTATCACATTAGTAAACCCATAAACTTTACTGTGTTAACCCGCTATGTAGACAAAAGGCACAACCAAAACCTGCTATGTGTAATCTTAAAGTAATATATTCATATTACGTAACTACAGGACCAAAGAATTTGTTTGCAATTAGACCACATTACTCACCACATCTATTGCATGTAAGGAGACTGGTATTAACTTTAAAAAATTACTCGTTTTAATCTAGTGACGTTCTTTTCACTCTCCTGATGAATTTGTCTTCTTACGCATTGCGGGTTTCGCAGACGCAGCGACAATATGCAGTTAATTATTTTTGTATTTGCGTATCCAACAATTTTTATGTACTAGTTTAACTTGACTACAAATGTTCAGCATTTCTCGCATCGGTATGAACAACAAAACATTTATGGCATTGAGTTATTTCAATGAAGTTATAACTTTGGAATTATAGCAAGTTGAATGTTATTTCTGTACAAACAAAATTTTCCACTCCATCAACAAAACAATGCAAGTTCAAATAGCCACACACTCATAACAAGAACCACAAAAGACGATAAAATAGAGTTCCCCAACCGACCTATAAAATAAGCAAAACCATAAACTATAAATATTACATGGNCACAAAAGACGATAAAATAGAGTTCCCCAACCGACCTATAAAATAAGCAAAACCATAAACTATAAATATTACATGGTAATAGGTAATAAAAAAAATAAAACAGCTATAGTAGCCAAGTACTGGACTGAAGTTGTCAGTCTTTCAATGTCTGCCAATAGATTTGTACAGTTTGTTTACAAAGATCTTTTCTTCANTACTGGACTGAAGTTGTCAGTCTTTCAATGTCTGCCAATAGATTTGTACAGTTTGTTTACAAAGATCTTTTCTTCACCCACAGAACAGTTGAGGCAGATGGATACATTGTAACCGCACTTCTTTCGAGAACTATCAATATTTACTGAAGTTATATGAAATGGAGAATATTTTCAAGTAATATTAATCTTGTTTATTGCACAACTAATGCATTGCCATCTGACCTCATCCCTCGGCCAAAAGAAGTCCATCGTGGGTCACACGCGCACAAGGAGCAGGGCCGTGTGATGCANCATCTGACCTCATCCCTCGGCCAAAAGAAGTCCATCGTGGGTCACACGCGCACAAGGAGCAGGGCCGTGTGATGCATGTGACGCGTGTGTTAAGTGCACCGAAAGTGGGCTACGGCCAAAGCTACCAGCAAAAGGGTGCATATTAGATGTAGGGTATTTTATAATCACAATGCAAGTACAAAAAATTTTCTGATAGAAATATAGAACTTTACCTTTTTTGAAGATTTCAATGATGTTACTACCTGAGATGCACTGGTTCCCATAACAAGGCCCTCATAAGTTTTTTGATTTGTTAAAATATTAAACTTAACACTATGCAGCAATTTGGGCTTAATGACCGATGGCTTCACAAACTGTGTAAGCCAATTTTTCAACCACTGACACAGAACGTTTCCCATCTGATACACTCATTTCATGTTACTTAGCCATTTTGTTTATTATGACAGTTGTTTTTGTTCAGCCACAACCGTAACGTTTTGCCTCTTTGCATTTTGGAAACAATTTACGGAACTGGTGGCCGGCATGATCAGCTACAGACGCAGGTAAATTATGTTCAATAATAGACTATGTGAAGTAGCACACTGACCTAATTGTACTTAAATGGTCATTTTTAACATTGAAAAGCTGCTGGATTGTGCTAGACTTACTTTGGGCCTCAGACGCCTCATTGTTCTTGTGCTTCAGTGAACTTTCGTGAATTTTAAAATCACATTCCCCACATGTNTTTGGGCCTCAGACGCCTCATTGTTCTTGTGCTTCAGTGAACTTTCGTGAATTTTAAAATCACATTCCCCACATGCGATAGTTATACCGCATTTATACACAGTGCATTCTGCAAAATTTCGCCCTATTTAAGAACGCACTGCCCACGGAAAATCTCCACTGTACGACTGCATATAAACTTGCTTGTACAATCTGTTTTTACCGCCTCGCCCTATCATTTGCTTGGATAACATCACTACATCATACCAGAAATTAAACACATCTTCAGCGCACGTTTCAAACCTTAGCACGTTGACAGTAAAATATAGATTCACATTACTTTAATAATGAGCGCAAATGTTATTAAAATTTTCCTGCTGTTTTTAGACGCAAATCACTGTTAACATAAAACACAAGTGGGCTTACGACTGTCATGACTGACTGAGCATGAAGCAGGGCCAGTTTAAACACCTCTTGTGATTGGCCCAGACAAATGGAGCAGTTCTCGTAAAAACAATCACAATCTCACTACAAAAACACTTTGTAACACATGAAAAAAAATTACCTTACACCGTAGAGAGATTTACAGCTGTAATTTTCTTATAAAAATCACATAACTTTTTGCAGAAAAAAAATTAGTCACAGTTTACTTTAGCTTCTTCAAACAAAACTTGTAACTTCCTGGACGTGGTGAAGTTTATACCCACGCGTCGGAGGACCGGCAATAACATGTTCCTACGCACAAGTTTCTTATAAAAGTTTGTAGTATGGAACTATAAAAAGGACTGCAGTGATGTGGATAAGAGTTTCTGTCCAGAATTAACACAACAAATAACAAAACGTTGAAAATGGCGATTATTCTGTCACAAACAGAGTAAAATGAAAGAGATGCATTCTGACCGAATAGCAACAACAAATGACAAACATGAACAAAAACTTGCGCAACAGCGTTGCCAGATATGAGTATTGCGACCACAGAGTTACCACATCATGCTCGCCCGTTATGACACAATGCACATCACATGCATGGACAAATACGGGAATATTTTATTATTTGCAAAAATAACCGGAACCGATAACAGAGGTTTTTGATGCAAAATTGTACCAAAATATTTTGAGAATCCCAGTCTAATTAACAAAATACCTCAAAATGCTTTAAATTCGTAAAAAACATATAACAAATTTGTAAAATTATAAAACTAATGAAATTAACACAAAATATGAAAACTTCGTACAAGTTGGCAGCTATGCCAGAGGCATCACTTCCCTATTTTCACACGTGGGAATCATACTGGACAAAGCTGCTGGTAAGCGAGTTTTCTCGTGAATCTCTCGTTTCCCCTGCACTTGCAGCCTGGTGCTGCTCCATATCCACCTCGCTTCAACCTCATCAGCTCTAAAGACTCGGGGTGTTAAGAGCCACACAAACTTTTATCACATCCACGCCATTTCTAGGTGTATATCTTGTACGCTCGTAGAACAGCTCTTGAATAAGATGTTTTTCCTGAAGCTCTATGAACTGGTGAGCGACTTGGCCAGGCAGAACCTTTAAGCTGCTTGAAACATTAATTCCTAAAAGAGAAATAGTTCAATAAACATGCATTGACATACTCTACCAAGACATACCTGTACATTGCTGCCAACACTGGTCCCGGTCTCCAACAGCCCGGACGGCTGTTTGAATGCAGCCACATACTCCTGTTCCCACCACAGCACGAGCTTGACCGCTGCAAACGAGGCGTAGCGGGGAAAGTCCAGCAATCCCCCCANCAGGTCATTGTGTGACAATAATGAAGAGCGCCAGGAAGAGCAAGAATAACAATCATCCCTACATCATTAATTATGATGACCACACTTTCTTTAAACACTATGAAGAATTGGAGTAAAATTGTACATCCATCAGGTCGGGGAAAACAGTAGGTGATCCAACCGTGGCAGATATAAGAGGCCTACAATATCAGGAAAGTGAAGTCTGCTACAAGATCCGTCTCTTCAGTGACTGGCGGACCCTACATCGACGTAGAAGGTAGGTGTTGACTGACAGAGAACCACATCATCTGTATGAAAATTGATGCCAGTAAGTACAGAAGCCTNACGTAGAAGGTAGGTGTTGACTGACAGAGAACCACATCATCTGTATGAAAATTGATGCCAGTAAGTACAGAAGCCTGCAGTCTTTAAAAGAGTTAATGCACAAAGACTGCCAACTGTTTCATGACAGCTTAAAGCATGAGTAGTGAAATGGAGTCCAGACATACTTCGCAGCAGGTAGTTGTATATTACCATATCTACAGTTTATTGTCTTTTTGCAATATGTACTACCATTGCATGTATAAACAATGTTGTTTACTGTGTTCATTCACTGTTATCTTATCACATTAGTNTGCAATATGTACTACCATTGCATGTATAAACAATGTTGTTTACTGTGTTCATTCACTGTTATCTTATCACATTAGTTTACCCATAAACTTTACTGTATTAACCCGCTATGTAGACAAAAGGCACAACCAAAACACGCTATGTGTAATCTTAAAGTAATATATTCATATTACATAACTACAGGACCAAAGAATTTGTTTACAATTAGACCACATTACTCACCACATCTATTGCATGTANGTAATATATTCATATTACATAACTACAGGACCAAAGAATTTGTTTACAATTAGACCACATTACTCACCACATCTATTGCATGTAAGGAGACTGGTATTAACTTTAAACAATTACTCATTTTAATCTAGTGACATTCTTTTCACTCTCCTGATGAATTTGTCTTCATACACATTGCGGGTTTCGCAGAAGCAGCGACAATATGCAGTTAATTATTTTTGTATTTGCGTATCCAACAATTTTTATGTACTAGTTTAACTTGACTAAAAATGTTCAGCATCTCTCGCATCGGTATGAACAACAAAATATTTATGGCATTAAGTTATTTCAAAAAAGTTATAACTTTGGAATTATAGTAATTTTAATGTTATTTCTGTACGAACAACATTTTCCACTCCATTAACAAAACAATGCAAGTTCAAATAGGGTGTGTGAGTATTGTTCTTGGTGTTTTTTTAGTGCAGAGTGTTTTCTGGATAAAATAGAGTTCCCCAACCGACGTATAAAATAAACAGAACCATAAACTAAAATATTACGTGGTAATAGGTAATTAAAAAAATAAAACAGCTGTAGTAGCCAAGTACTGGACTGAAGTTGTCAGTCTTTCAATGTCTGCCAATAGATTTGTAGAGTTTGTTTACAAAGATCTTTTCTTCACCCACAGAACAGTTGAGGCAGAAGGATACATTGTAACCGCACTTCTTTCGAGAACTATCAAAATTTACTGAAGTTATATGAAATGGAGTTATAAAAGTTCATTATAATTAGAACAAATAACGTGTTGATTACGTAACTCATCTGACCTCATCCCTCGGCCAAAGTAAGTCCATCGTGGGTCGCACGCGCACAAGGAGCAGGGCCGTGTGATGCATGTGACGCGTGTGTTAAGTGCACCGAANAAGTCCATCGTGGGTCGCACGCGCACAAGGAGCAGGGCCGTGTGATGCATGTGACGCGTGTGTTAAGTGCACCGAAAGTGGGCTACGGCCAAAGCTACCAGCAAAAGGGTTCATATTAGATGTAGGGTATTTTATAATCACAATGCAAGTACNAGTGGGCTACGGCCAAAGCTACCAGCAAAAGGGTTCATATTAGATGTAGGGTATTTTATAATCACAATGCAAGTACAAAAAATTTTCTGACAGAAATATAGAACTTTACCTTTTCTGAAGATTTCAATGATGTTACTACCTGAGATGCACTGGTTCCCATTACAAGGTCCTCATAAGTTTTTTGATTTGTTAAAATATTAAACTTAACACTATGCAGCAATGTGGGACTGTGTAAGCCAATTTTTCAACAACTGACACAGAACGTTTCTTAGAATATGGTTATGAGGTGCTTGGGGCTGTAGTGTGAAATTAACTTTGTCAAGCACAGGTGTGACATGCAGGAGAAAATAACAGGTAACATTTGTTCAAGTCACTACTCAGAAACATAAACACTTTTTCTTGACATTAAAGAATCTGAGAAGTTTCTGCTGGTTTAGAAACACACTCGACTTTTAATTTCTTGCTAGCAGGATCTTAGGAAAGTGAAGGCCTTTTAAGAACAGGATAACGGTGCTTCGCATTTTTACGTGTACTGAACTGTGACTTGCAAATAAAATTGCTTTGACTACTAGGAGATTTNGATAACGGTGCTTCGCATTTTTACGTGTACTGAACTGTGACTTGCAAATAAAATTGCTTTGACTACTAGGAGATTTCAAATCCCTTTTTTTTTTCTTAAGCCCATATTTTCTTTTCGTGCTCTTACCCAAGTAGTGGTAGATATCTACAAGAATCTCCACATGAACATCAAGTCCTTTTGAACCTTTTTCTGTAGCCAAATGTATTAAATGGCCGAAACCATCCAACACTACGAAATTTTTTTGTTGTTGTTTCAAAACACATGCAACACCATTCTTACATCCAATCATCACTGCTGCATTGTCCGACCCTAATGCAATACAATTCTCCCGGGTTACTTTATGATTTTTCAGTGTATTAACTAACATTTCACCTACATTTCTACTCGTAGTAGCGCCCTGTAATAAAGTGACAAAGTAATTCAATAGTAGCAATAGAGTGTTGTACATTATAATACACGACCACTGGGTACAGTTTGGAGCCATCGTTGCTACCAACTGTTGTCACAGAAAATGCAACAGTCTGCAATACATCTGATACACTCATTTCATGTTGCTTAGCCATTTTGTTTATTATGACAGTTGTTTTCGTTCAGCCACAACCGTAACGTTTTGCCTCTTCGTATTTTGGAAACAATTTACGGAACAGGTGGCCGGCATGATCAGCTACAGACGCAGGTAAATTATGTTCAATAATAAACTATGAGAAGTAGCACTCTGACCTAATTGTACTTAAATAGTCATTTTTAACATTGAAAAGCTGCTGTATTGTGCTAGACTTACTTTGGGCCTCAGACGCCTCATTGAAAAAAAATTACCTTACACCGTACAGATTTACAGCTGTAATTTTCTTATAAAAATCACATAACTTTTCTGCAGAAAAAAATTAGTCACAGTTTACTTTAGCTTTTTCAAAACAAAACTTGTAACTTCCTGGACGTGGCGAAGTTTATACCCACGCGTTGGAGGACCGGTAATAACATGTACCTACGCACAAGTTTCTAATAAAAGTTTGTAGTATGGAATTATAAAAAAGGACTGCAGTGATGTGGATAAGAGTTTCTGTCCAGAATTAACACAACAAATAACAAAAAGTTACAATGTCCATTATTCTGTCACAAACAGAGTAAAATGAAAGCGATGCACTCTGACCAAATAGCAACAACAAACGACAAACATGAACAAAAGCTTGCGCAACAGCGTTGCCAGATATGGGTATTGCGACCACAGAATTGCCACGTCATGCTCGCCCGTTATGAGACAATGCACATCACATGCATGGACAAATACGGGAATATTTGAATATTTGCAAAAAAAACCAAAACCAATAACAGAAGTTTTTGATGCACAATTGAACCAACACATTTTGTGAATCCCAGTCTACTTAACAAAAATACCTCAAAATGCTTCAAGTTCGTAAAAAAAAATATAAAAAATTTGTAAAATTATAAAACTAATGAAAATTAACACAAAATATGAAAAATTCGTACAAGTTGGCAGCTATGCCAGTGGCATCACTCCCCTATTTTCACACGTGGGAATCATACCGGACAAAGCTGCTGGTCAGCGAGTTTTCTCGTGAATATCTCGTTTCCCCTGCACTTGCAGCCTGGTGCTGCTCCATATCCACCTCGCTTCAACCTCATCAGCTCTAAAGACCTCGGTGTTAAGAGCCACACAAACTTTTATCACATCCACGCCATTTCTAGGTATATATCTTGTACGCTTGTAGAACAGCTCTTGGATAAGATGTTTTTCCTGAAGCTCTATGAACTGGTGAGCGACTTGGCCAGGCAGAACCTTTAAGCTGCTTGAAATATTAATTCCTAAAAGAGAAATAGTTCAATAAACATGCATTTACATTCTCTTCCAAGACATACCTGTACATTACTGCCAACACTGGCCCCGGTCTCCAACAGCCCGGACGGCTGTTTGAATGCAGCCACATACTCCTGTTCCCACCACAGCACGAGCTTCACCGCTGCAAACGAGGCGTAGCGGGGAAAGTCCAGCAATCCCCCCACCACGCCTGGACAGAGGTTCTCCTGCAGAACTGTCTGGTGAGCCTGATAGCAGAGATGCCAAAATAAGAGAAAAATATACAATATGAATATTCTGATTACTTCTTAAAAGTGGCGAGATTTGGGCAGCTCTTAACAAAGTCTTAAGAGCAGATGAGGATGAAACGAGTTAGAATGGAGCAGTGCTATAATACAAGGGCAGGAGAAATGGGATATCCCCAAGAAAACTTGCCCACCAGTGACATCGTCCGGCACAATAGGGATTTTTCCTACGTTTTTTTTGCCTACAGTGTGATAGTGTGATGCATTTTAAAACTCATGCTGTGGTCCTTTATTTATTTGTGTGTGTATAACTAGAGAATAACACATTTTAAAATAGACTATAATTATGCACGGGAAAATTGGATGCTGCCATGTTGATGTGCCTGTGACGACAGCATACATAGTGGATCTGTTGTTTACATCACAAAGCATGCAGAAGCCTTAGCGGTGATGCGTGACACATTTCTGAGTATATTATTTTCAACTCCGTCTCATCATGTGCGCTTACACAGCATCCTAACGGAGTATCGAACCCTGAGACTGTTTGCCACCAGAGCAGACAGGCATGCTCCCTGACCAGGGACATCCAAGAAATGGCGATCAAACCACTAATACTCAGAATGCCAGACGTGCACGTAATATAATCGCCCCTTCCAACCAGTGAAACCCAGTAAAGCAAGTAACGAGAGCTGCCTCTAGACGAGAGGCCGGTTACCACCGGCACACAAGGAAACTACCCATTTCCAGCCTTCCCTGAGAATTGCAGGCATGGCTGCACCGGCCACAAAGGGAAGAGCCAACCCACCGAAGATATCCAACAACCAAAGGAAGCTGAGGCGCACAGCGGCCACGACTTTATAAGGCTACGCGCACCCCAAGAACGTCAGTTGAATACACAGCAGCTCGCTTCAACACCTCTTAATATTGAAGCTCTATGCTTTACTGTCTTCCTCACGAAGTACCTACAGCCTACAGAAGTCTTCCAGAGTCAGCTATCAGCTACCCCTGAAGAAGTCTTCACCCCATACACCTCACTCAACACTTTGTTAGTGATACCAGAGTCCCTTCAAGACTACACAGTCACAGTTAAGGTCCAGTTGTTATTACGGCTACCTAATTTGTTTGCTCTAGTTTCTTTTGCTAACAGGTCCCCTTCACCTGTTTTAACGTAACTTCCGCCGGTACTTAATAATCAGGATAAGTGCAGGTGATAGTAAGGGTCACTGATTTTATTCTTTAGTGAATGAACGCGTTCGGGTTTAACCACGGAGTTCTTATTCTAGGGTGAAACTATGACCTCTCTACAAACTGGTAAGCGCCATCCCTCAAGGGAAAGGCAGGTGACCGCGGCTTGATCTCAGATTTCTGTTCTTAGTGTAGGACTGCAGGCCTCCTTTAGCCGGGCAGCACGTACGTCAAAAACCACATATCTACTGGCCACCCATACTGTGGACCAAGTACACAAAGCTGCTTGGTTCATACGTACGATACAGCCCCCTACTAGAAAGACTTCGCAAGGAAGCGGTTGGGCCACCCGAGTCAGCTAACCCACTTCATCCACCGCGTGAGGTTCGCCAGTTGGAGTGACAGGACTGACGAGACGTGACCTAATTTCCTCTGGGCACACACTAGTTAAGGATGTAGTTAGTTACTTTGTAGAGGTGGACTGTTATAGTCTATATGCGGTTTCTTCACACTTTTTGGATCAAACCTTTGAANCACGTACGTCAAAAACCACATATCTACTGGCCACCCATACTGTGGACCAAGTACACAAAGCTGCTTGGTTCATACATACGATACAGCCCCCTACTAGAAAGACTTCGCAAGGAAGCGGTTGGGCCACCCGAGTCAGCTAACCCACTTCATCCACCGCGTGAGGTTCGCCAGTTGGAGTGACAGGACTGACGAGACGTGACCTAATTTCCTCTGGGCACACACTAGTTAAGGATGCAGTTAGTTACTTTGTAGAGGTGGACTGTTATAGTCTATATGCGGTTTCTTCACACTTTTTGGATCAAACCTTTGAAAAATCCCCCCATCTGTGACATGTTTAGTAATTTCCCAAGTATGCCATGTGTCTCAAGCGTTTTATTCCTCTGTTAAAATGAAAGTATCTTATTTTTCAGTAAAAATTGAAGTTTTACCTGTATTTTATTTATAAATTATAACTATATATTTATAATATATATAAGAAAAAAACAGTGAACAAACATGTGTGTTGGTACGTAGCACCTAGTAAGAAATAGTTCTCATGCAAAATATCATTACAACTCGGTGCGCACAAATTCAGTGCATTGTCCTTTGGTGTAATTTTCTAGACTTAAATCAACTTAGTTTGCAAAAGGTGGAGGAGTATCCTGGAAGTAGAATTTTAGAAGGGTTTCAGAAAAGTGTGAAGTAACCGTGAACAGATTATAGAACCTTACACCCATGCCATTCCCTCACAGAGGAGAGACTAAGTGGAGTAACAAGAGAACAGCTACTACAACTGTGGCTGACCAGTTACTACGTAACTCAATCCCGTCAGACCACAGCTGCGCCACCCCCTCCCTGGGAACTAACTCAGGCTACCTAAAAATTGCCGAGGCCTCACCTCACAGTCCTCCCTAGCCCTTTATTCAAGCCACTTCACAAGACCGTCGTAGAGCCGCATCCCATCGTCGTTCGACTGCGTCTGGGCGTACCTGTGGCTTTGTGCATCGCCGGAGCCATCTACCACCCACAGCCGCCACTGACCGCCTCCAGCACTCAGTCGTAACCAACGCCACCGAGGACCAACCCGACGAGGACACCCACCCCGCCGGCCATCCTAAAATGGGGCCCCAGACCCCGATACCAGTCGCCATCTGTCAGTCACCCCCCGGGTACGGCCGGTCCATGGTAAGCCAGCAGAGGCACCTGCCTTAGCCACCCGGAGGGCTCTCAGCATTGTCAACGACTACATACCTTGCAGACGGCCTACCCGTCCAACCCTGTATATGGGACAAGTTAAGGCCAAGCGCCTCATAACTCAAACTCCCCCTCAGTAGAGTTAGAGTAACCTTGTGTCTCTGACCTGACACCTTAAAACCCTTGCTCACGTGTGACGTGCACCACCTCAACCTAGCCATCACGCACCAGCGGGGTTCCGTGTGCATTTGGAATTTTTATTATATTTAGTTGTTTCNCACCACCTCAACCTAGCCATCACGCACCAGCGGGGTTCCGTGTGCATTTGGAATTTTTATTATATTTAGTTGTTTCTGAGGATTTCAATGTTATTGCTGCATCACCTAACACCTGCAAGTGTTGCATAGTTCCATTATGCAAAATACAACTAAATATACTCCTGATAAGACACCTGCAAATAGTTTGAATGAAAAAACAAAGCGTGAAGTGAGTCTAAATGTAGTTATGAGCTGTAAAACACTAGGCAATTTGCAACAAAAGTACATATTTTGTGCGTTAAGATAATTTCAGCACTAAGTAAATGTGCTGTTTTCTTACCGTAATTGCACTGGCCTAATCGGTAACACACTAATGTTTATTTTAAAGGTGGTGCCTGTACGGGCAATGAGAAACTGCATTTATTTTTCATAAAAACTTATGTGGTGTACACTTTATGACAGGTAAGTGTTTTTGAACTTTGTTATTAAAATACAAAAACGACCTTTGTCAAATAAAGATACTACAAATAAAGTTATCTATGAAAATTGCTTCATAATTTTTAGGCTATATGCTCTTTATGCTCATTAATATAGACTTAATCTTGTCCTTAGCTTTTTGGACTAATTTCAAAATACTGGCATACCAATATGACATTACTAAGTAATATGCATACGGAATTAGAATGTCCGCCAAATGTGCCCAAAAAANATACTGGCATACCAATATGACATTACTAAGTAATATGCATACGGAATTAGAATGTCCGCCAAATGTGCCCAAAAAAAGGTCACGTTTTTGAGAATCGAGAAGGATGTGATAGCAGGAAAATATTTAAATTAAGCATAACGACATGAGNAAAAAAGGTCACGTTTTTGAGAATCGAGAAGGATGTGATAGCAGGAAAATATTTAAATTAAGCATAACGACATGAGTCCAAAAGAAAAGTGTTTATTCGTGAGAGTAAAATTCTTGGAAAAACTATTTACCTATACGTTTAAATTCATTGCCTAATTCTGTACTACAATGGTGTTTTGAAATGCCAATACATTTCAAACATAAACGATGGCTGCAACAATTAAAACAAAATCAGGTTAAAACCATCAGTAAATTGTGCAAGAAACATAAATTTCCAAAAACCATTCCATCCTGTTTTCAAAGTTTCTCTGTAATCCATGGCAGCCGGCAGAAAATACATTTGCACGCATGCTGACCCTGATGGCTAAACTAAAACTTGTACGTCATACACATGTTAGCCAATAGGAAACCATTAGATAATTTGAAAAATCAAATGCATACGGGAACAATTCTTTGCATAGTAGTATTATATACGTTAATAATTGTAATAGCATCAATAAAAGTGTAATTTATTTTCCTGGAAAAACCCCCATTACCAAGTGTGAAACTCTGGGAGCGACCCCAACAGGAATCAAACCTGGTTCATGTTGGTGGGAGGCAAGTACCCTAGTCGCTACACCAACACGGCCTCTTACTTTTTAAAATGTTCAAATATCCACCATAAAAATTTGGAAAACTATCAACATTCCAATAAACTGACATGAGTATTTTACAATAACTTTCTTTCCTTTGCTACACTCAATACATACAGATATTCCTCACTGTAATTGTTTCTTTTCCTCAAAGTAAACAGCAATTAATTATCCTTGATGCAAAATTATTAAAATAATAATACAGAGCCCAAAGGTAGTTATGTAACACTTGCTTATCTGGTTTTCTCACATATAAAATGCACATACCATACAATGAAAATAATATTATAACTTTCTAGCCAATCAGAGAAACGTAACTGTGCTAATACTTAAGGGAACAAACAATTATGGCATGAAGCAAGCACTATTCGTGTTTTTAAAATGTTTAAAATTTTAGATAAGCATTTTTGGTATAAAATATTTAATTTTGTATAAAATTTAATCTGTAACAACTATCTAGCATTTAATCGGTTTCATTCTTATTAAAATAATGTAAGTATTTACTACTGTTACATTATTGAAAGAATAATCAAACCAATTTTTTTTATGTAATAATAGTACATAGTTCTACCAACTTTGCAGATATATAAAGAAAATACCACATGAATATGAATACTTTTCATATATCAAAACAATACACTGTTTTATGAAAAATATTCACATAACCCAATAACATCAAGACAAAAAACTAAATATTCTGACATATTCGACAAACATTTACATAGCTACCTGGTATTAGTCCAGGTCTCGCTGAAGGAGGATCCGCACCCGGTCCATCATGTTGCCTTCTTCCATTATCTCCATCGCGCCAGNTAGTCCAGGTCTCGCTGAAGGAGGATCCGCACCCGGTCCATCATGTTGCCTTCTTCCATTATCTCCATCGCGCCAGCTATGCTTTATCTCACAGCAGCTCAAGGAAAGAATAAACAGATATTTCTTTTAGAACTGAATAATTTTTCTCACACTATCTGTATCCAAATCTCTTGGCTTCTTAAAAATCATTCAGTTTCAGCATTACATTACTTTNTAATTTTTCTCACACTATCTGTATCCAAATCTCTTGGCTTCTTAAAAATCATTCAGTTTCAGCATTACATTACTTTGTTTGCTGCCTGCCAACAAATAAAAATTTTCTGAATTTTAAAGTTGTGACATGCTAAAGCTTTTCACACATTTTCAAAAACTGTACACTAATTTATGTACCACCAGTGACAGATCTAGAGACCCACCTACGAGACTACTTTAGGTGCTGTTCATTACATTCAAACTCCATGCTTACTAGTTAGCATTACATTTTAATATTACATATAAATGCCAGTGCTTAGTCAATAGCAAATAGGATACCTAAACACTTTTTTTTTTTAATACATTCAGCACTGCATTATTAATAATGTACTTGGTTTAAAGAAACATCCCTTTTATCCAGTGTAAAATCAAGGTCCAAGGAAAGGGCTCAAGCCCCTTTAACCTCTTTTTGGATCCACTGCTGTGTACCACAGGAATGGGCCAGTTGGCAACAGAATAGTGGTGGGTGGAAAACCAGAGAATGATGATACCCTTTAAAAACCATCAACAGGCTGCAAATAGGAAATAATTACTGGTGAGGAATTTAATTTGTTATTATTGCACTAGAATTATTTAACCCACTGGAAAAACATTTGATCTGACAATATTAAACATGTATACCCCATAGAAATTTTTCAAACAATATATAGTGAAGCCTCTGATTTCAAGAATGAAACATATCTCTAAATGTTACAATTACATTTCAGAAATAGCACAACAGTGTCGCAACTNTTTCAAGAATGAAACATATCTCTAAATGTTACAATTACATTTCAGAAATAGCACAACAGTGTCGCAACTTTGTATGTTCTTTAGTTACGATAACACTTAAGCTTTATGCTTTCCAGATTTTTCTATATCCTGTTCTTGGTGACCAAGCGCACTATGACATCATTAGGGATGATGGAAAATAAGTTTTAACTATATAGTTGCTATAAAATGCTACACGCATGCTTTCTAGCAGCAATTAGCTATAACCTCCACAATATGTGAATTTCCATTAAAATGCAATTTTGCAATCATTTAACAGTTTATTTTGGTTAATTTCAGTAAATCTGGACATCAGGTACCCTGTTTCNAAAATGCAATTTTGCAATCATTTAACAGTTTATTTTGGTTAATTTCAGTAAATCTGGACATCAGGTACCCTGTTTCACCCTGTGATGTATACCCTGGGTCTTGGAGACCCGTGAAGTTTTTAAAGCATGTACACTTGTTACAATTTATAAGCAATTTTATTGTACATNCCCTGGGTCTTGGAGACCCGTGAAGTTTTTAAAGCATGTACACTTGTTACAATTTATAAGCAATTTTATTGTACATTTATATAATCTCCAAGCCAGCTTTCTAGTTAATTATTGTGTACTCACATAAAATTTAAACACAATTTTATTTTTTGTAAAGCAATATACATCAATAACCTCACTATTACATAGCATGGGTCTTGTAGGCCCAGTGTGGTGATAACTTTTCCATAGCTTGTAATGTTGGTTTGTTTTGTTGTCGATAAATTTTATCATCAAGAAAACTTTCTAGTGAAACATCTTGCACTATTTTGATAAATATAAACGATAGGTTTAGTACACATACACTATCAATATCTCACTACAGTAGAGCACCCCTCAACCGGAATCGTCAGGGGAAGGGCTATTCCGGTTGTGGAAAAATTCCGGTTATGGGGAATGAGGGTGGGATGGTGTGAAAAATAACACATTTTTAGTCTGAACTCGTGTATACGTAGCACATAATTTTAACTTACGAAATCGATGAGTGTAAATTATTAGTTTTATCCTTAAAGTTACAAAACCATTAAAAAAAAAGCACTACGTACTGTTTATGAAAATGACTCCTGGCACTGCTTCATTCACAACCTGCTACCTGGGGTTCTTATCGCTTCGCGCGCGTGTCTGCGTGAGTAAGCGAGGACTGGAGATAATCTAGGGGTGCAGCGGTGACATGTTACTGTTTGTGTTGACATGCGACTGGTAAAACTTCCCGTGGATAGTTTTTCCCTTACTGCATGGCACGTCGGCACAATCTACATTTACAAGAGCGGGACTGACGTATTATACACAAAGTTCACAAAGTACCGTATTTCAACGTGTATAGGTCGCACATTAAAAAAAAAAAAAAATGACAAAAAGTGGGGTGCGGCTTATTTACGAGATACTGGCATAAAAAAAAATTTCCCCCCCTAAACCATGGATCAGAAATTTGTCAACATACAGTACGCTCTAGTGTTTTAACTTAGTTTCTAAGAAAGTCAAAAAAATTACAACAAATTAACAGCTCATCACTTATGTGTTTAAACACGTATGGGTCGCACGATACTTTTGCCTGCCTGTCCTTGACAGTTCTGCTTTGTATCACCTCTAACCACCGTCCAGCTGGCTCGCTTCCTTTCTATTTTTTCTTTCTCCCCCTCGCTTGGCATCCTTCCTTTCCACCTCCACCACTAGCACAACCACCTCAATCGCCCAGCACCAGGCAAGCTTGCTCGCTTCCTTTCTCCCTCCTTCCCTCTCTATTTTGTTTGGCACGCTGTCTCTCTCTCTCTCTCTGGCCGAATGAGCAGTAGCTGTGCGTGTGTGACGCTGCACGCACTGTTACACCATACCATTGCCTGCCCGGCAACAGCCGGCCAAGCTGACAGGCTACGCACAGCGCACNTCTCTCTCTCTCTCTCTGGCCGAATGAGCAGTAGCTGTGCGTGTGTGATGCTGCACGCACTGTTACACCATACCATTGCCTGCCCGGCAACAGCCGGCCAAGCTGACAGGCTACGCACAGCGCACNGCTGCACGCACTGTTACACCATACCATTGCCTGCCCGGCAACAGCCGGCCAAGCTGACAGGCTACGCACAGCGCACATGGTCCTTAATTCAAACACAGTGTTAAGGCATTTTGGCATATATATAAAAGTTTTATTTATGCGGAATAGTGCGCAGTTGTCACTTTTCAGCAGGCGGAGGCCAGGCGGCGCGGCAACGATAACACTCAACGGCAAATTAATTAGTTTCACGTTGTTATAGTTTGCTGTTGCCGCACTAACACGATGAGGCCTGGCAATATTTACAGGAATACAAAAATTCAGTACGGCCTATACTTGAAATATTAATTATCCCAAATTTTTCATCAAAAACTTCGGGTTTGGTCTATACACACCAAAATACGGTACATATACACTAACACATTACAACATTAAATTCTGAGAGTCACACGACTAGAACCAACGGCATGTGTCGCACATTGCCATTAGTCACTGTCTNATTACAACATTAAATTCTGAGAGTCACACGACTAGAACCAACGGCATGTGTCGCACATTGCCATTAGTCACTGTCACTTGTCATTATGCAGCGTAGCTGTAGCTGTGCCACTTGGGCCGGCCCTCTCTTCATCATGCAGCTTGTTTACCAGCTAGTGGGCATGTACAGTCTGGTGTGAGTAACGAAAGACCTCTCGCAAGCGCGGGAAAGTTATGGCACAACTTTGTGACATTTGAGATTTTTTGGAAAATTATTTCCGGATATGGAGAGTTCCATTTGAGGGAATTTTNGCACATTGCCATTAGTCACTGTCTCTTGTGCTGTGCAGCGTAGCTGTAGCTGTGCCACTTGGGCCGGCTGTCTCTTCATGCAGCTTGTTTACCAGCTAGTGGGCATGTACAGTCTGGTGTGAGTAACGAAAGACCTCTCGCAAGCACGGGAAAGTTTTGGCACAACTTTGTGACATTTGAGATTTTTTGGAAAATTATTTCCGGATATGGAGAGTTCCATTTGAGGGAATTTTNTGGCACAACTTTGTGACATTTGAGATTTTTTGGAAAATTATTTCCGGATATGGAGAGTTCCATTTGAGGGAATTTTGGTCAAGAGGTGCTCTACTGTATTACTTGAATATGAGTTATTTTCCAGTGTCTTGGACATGTGTGCATTTTAGTTGTAATTAAATGAATATAAACATCAAGTAAACCTTCTTGTAAACTTTTCATGTATTGTTATGAAAAATGTACTTTCTTGGTTNGAATATAAACATCAAGTAAACCTTCTTGTAAACTTTTCATGTATTGTTATGAAAAATGTACTTTCTTGGTTTTTTTCAGAGCAGGGAAATCTATTGATACCTAAGTAACATACTTCATTCTTACACCAACAGAGTGCAGCAGCCTACTGCCAATTCTCAAAAAAGTTGAAATTAGCGTAAGTACTACATTACACATGAATAGTGCGAGTATTGTTAGCTGTATTTATGAAATAACATGGAAATGTAGTTTCAATCTTTTAGAAGTGAGAGTTTAAAGCGCAGTTATTTCGTTTACATATTTGTTTCCTATGGTTTCTTCATCATCTGGTGAAAAAGGCAAGAAGAACCCAGGACATGAATTGCTAAGTACAAACAATGTAACATTTTGTGATAGAATTGTTATCTAAACCTGCGGAATCAAAAATAAAACTGAAAATAAAAATTGCTTGTTCTGCAAAAGTGAACGAAACGTAATGCACACATTACAAAAGCAATGCCACTAAGTCTGACGTGTGTATTAAGTATAATTTGTATGAATAATATCAGAGTGGAGGTGGAATGAAATCGAGGAAATATATGCAAAATAGAATTTCACCATTATCGCATAAGCTGCTATTGTACCCACACTGATAAAAAATTAATAATAATAATAATTATTATTATTATTACTAATATTAGTTACTACATTCATGAGGCAAAAATATGCTTATGTGTACAGCGTAACAGTCAGTGTGGGGCCGCAGTGCCGAGAGGCCAGCGCGCTCGGTTTCCACTACAGCGATTAGGGTTATATCCCCAGCAAGTCCGCCCAAATTTTTCGCATGCGGGAAACATGTCNCTCGGTTTCCACTACAGCGATTAGGGTTATATCCCCAGCAAGTCCGCCCAAATTTTTCGCATGCGGGAAACATGTCGGACGTTGCAGATCATTAGTAGGTTTTCACAGGATTCTCCAGTTTCCCCCACTTTTGCATTTCAACAGCTCTTATACATATACCTATCAGACATTTTGTCTATTCTCCAATGCTGGAATAGTGTTATAAAAATCCATTTACTGGACTCTGTAGTTTATGAGGAGTTTCATACAAACGTTCAATTATTGTGACCATGAGTTAACTATTTTCCCCCTCTGTATTCATTCCATTGACACACTATCTCCACCTTACACATTGTTCATACTGTGACCAACATATAAAACAGTTNCCTCTGTATTCATTCCATTGACACACTATCTCCACCTTACACATTGTTCATACTGTGACCAACATATAAAACAGTTTTGCTTGTGTACCACACAAAATATTTCTGTATGTTTTTACTCGACAGGTTACTTANTGACCAACATATAAAACAGTTTTGCTTGTGTACCACACAAAATATTTCTGTATGTTTTTACTCGACAGGTTACTTAATCACCATCGACATCAGACAACAAAGGAAGGCGGGGAACTGTTGTGAGAGCTTCTGATTAGTAGCGGCCAGTGATATCAAATAATGGGTGTTCACACACTTTCGTAAGACACATTTCTCGAACTCAGCAATCTTTTGAGGATTATTATAACAACTCCAATGACAACAAGTGAAGCTGAAAGGTATTTCTTAACCCTGAAGAGAATAAAGACCCTCCTCCTCAACACAATGTCTGAAAAAAGTCTTACAGCAATAGCAATGTTATCAATAGAAAAATATTTGATAAGTACCACTCAGGATTTCAACCAACGGCTGATCAACAGAAGGATGGATTTCATGTATAAATAAACCCTTGTCAGCTGCCCTCTAGCATTTGCATTTCTAGCAATAGATTACTGTTTACATTTTTTCTATTCTCTTACCCCTCCCCAACTGTGATGAAGTGCAGTGTGTGATGATGTTTAGTGTAAATAATGTGGAGCTCTTAAACTACATTTTCTAGGAATTTTCCAGTGTGAATTATACAAGATCATCATCATTTATGATGATTATTATAACATGCAAAAACAGTGTAGTGAGAATCATTTACTTGGCTTTAATAGTTGCATAAAAACTAAATAAACGTACTGAAAGGTTGATTGTTTTCCCCTCTCTGTTGTGTATGTAGCTTATTTNATAGTTGCATAAAAACTAAATAAACGTACTGAAAGGTTGATTGTTTTCCCCTCTCTGTTGTGTATGTAGCTTATTTAAGCAAGAAAACTTTGCAGATGTATCAGTGTCGGCGTGTGTGACACCAAACACTGTTCACACTTGTTATCACTTGCTGCTGCAGCTGTTCAGCATTGGACCAACACAGACGGCCTACCATCAAAGTTGAGCNTTCACACTTGTTATCACTTGCTGCTGCAGCTGTTCAGCATTGGACCAACACAGACGGCCTACCATCAAAGTTGAGCTTCAAGGATGGGTGGTACAAGGTAAGATGCTTTCTTAATTGTATCCCTCCTATTCTTAATTTTTCTACTATTAAACGGGAGGGTATGTATATTACATAGTGTAAATAAACACACAAACCGTGTTGCATGATTTATTTATATTTATTAATGTCTTAAATTTAGTGGTAAAGGTAAGGAAACAGCCTCGTCTTTGCAAGAAGAACAAATTATTACGTAATAAACACCCATTCAATTAAAGTCCTAGTCTTTACAAGTTACTACTAGTTTTAAGCGATTTTACGTGTTTTATTTCATCTGATATTTGTTCCCTACAAACACATAACAGGCACGCTATTACGTAAGAAACAAAGGGACGCGAGCATTCACCACACACCGGGCCATTACNCTACAAACACATAACAGGCACGCTATTACGTAAGAAACAAAGGGACGCGAGCATTCACCACACACCGGGCCATTACGGCGTATCAGTTTTCCTCCCCAGAGAGTAGAACCCACTAGCTGGCCACTGGCCCAGACAGCCAGCACACTAGAGAGAAATAGTGCTACACCACGCCAAGAGTGAAAGTGACACGCCGTGCACTGTAACCCCGAGCCCAGCACACAGAAGAGAAGCGCTACAGAAGTCAACCCGACTTTCTTGCGAATGAGAGTACTACATCACTCCCACCAAATTTATTTTCTTTCACCCAGATGAATCTACATTGCAACGAAGATGGGGGAGGGGGGATTGACGCATGACACGTTACCCCAAGCTGGGTTTGAACCCCGAAACCGACTTGCGTCGAGAGCCNGGGGGAGGGGGGATTGACGCATGACACGTTACCCCAAGCTGGGTTTGAACCCCGAAACCGACTTGCGTCGAGAGCCTACAAGTACGCCCCTAGTTGCAGGGGCACCCATGGACACGTCAGCCAAGATCGTTCGCCCTTACATCAGGCGTCACGCCACCCCCTCACGTGTGATTGAGACTAGCCAAGCAGCCAAGTTAAGCGCCTAAGCTCGCGCAACCCAGCATTAAGAGGCACATAGTATGGCAACGAGCCGAGGGATCTCGCTAGAGAGCAAAGCTCCGCCCAGGAGGAGTAGCTTGCCACCCGCACCCCAGACGAGCCAGCAGGCCGGTAGAATATATGGCCGTGCACAGTCGATGAACGTCTGTTGTTCTCCAGTTGTACTTTTGAGTTCATCTCCAGCAGCTCGCTCCACCACCTCATGTGCTGGGGCTCTCTACTGACCCCAACGTCTTCGCAACCTACCAAAAGCTCTTCAAGACCTGCACCAGCAACCCTCCCCCCCCCCAAAGAAGTCTTTGAACCCCTTGAACTGCCTACCCTTCTAGTAACGGTAACAAAACTACCCTTGTGGTAGTATTAAACACCCACTACCCTTCTAGTAGTGGCCCTCGAAGTCCCTTCTGGACAACGGCATTGAGATAGTTAGGGACATTTGTTGTTATAGCTACTGATATTGTTCAGGTTAGACCCAGGTCCCCTTCACCTGGTTTACGTAGTTTACTTCCGGCCACCGTGTCTATTCCTCACGGAATAAACACATTTTCTCTCAAACCTCTGAGTGCTAATTCTACGGTGACTGATTTTATCCTCTGTAGACATCAGCCCATCAGGGTAAAGCAGGAGACCGCGTCTTCGACAAACCAATTACCAAACCTTACTGCCTTAACCAAGCGCACGTACGTCGTAAAACACACCCAGTCGACAACCACCCGTACTGTGCAGCGTGCAGTAAGGCAAAGCCACAACCACTAGCAGCACAATCCAAAGGCTGTCAGTCAGCTAGTCCAGCCGATTCACTCCATCCACCATGCTGTACTGATGCCGGAAGGAGTGATAGACTGGTTCTGGAGGACTGCCCACCTTTGGACATTCACCCAAAATCGTCATCGGACTTCCGTGGTAAACCCACCGCTCCCACCACCGCATTGAATTGTCGCCGGTTGGAGTAATCGGGTACGACTCTGGTCGGCTCGACCTTGGCCTGGTTCTACACCTAGCTAGGGAACATCATTGCCTGCTCTCCTCTCGTGAGGCAGATATTAGTACCTACCTGTATGCCGTACATCCAAAGGAGTGGTATGAAGTGGCAAGAAAGGAAGGCAGCTGCTGCCTCCAAAGCCAACGGGAGTTGTAACCAATATCCAACTGCACTTTGCATCATAACCCCCCGGGGATGAGCTCAAGCCACCTGCCAGCTAGAAAGGTCTCACCTCCCAGCTCCCTCCCACTCCTTATTTCAGCCCCCAATCAAGACTGCCGGCCAAACATACCCAATTGTCACCGACTTCCGTCAGGAACGGCCCGTTCCACTAGGGATCGCGAATCCATGGTTCCAAAGTCGNCATACCCAATTGTCACCGACTTCCGTCAGGAACGGCCCGTTCCACTAGGGATCGCGAATCCATGGTTCCAAAGTCGCGGGACCAGCAGCCCTCCCCGGGCTCACCGCAGCACCGCCAGCCACAGCACCACCGTCGCCCCAGGTCGGGGCACTTGTCCCAGTCAACTCCAGCAGCAGCAGCTAGATCAGCAGCCACTCCAGCACAGGTAAACCCGTGGCTGTGTGCCACCCAGTACTCAGGACCGCTAAGCACACGTTTGACTTAGTACCGNCTCCAGCACAGGTAAACCCGTGGCTGTGTGCCACCCAGTACTCAGGACCGCTAAGCACACGTTTGACTTAGTACCGTGCCGTTAAGCCATGCGTCCTGTATTATATACCGGCCGGGGCCCGGTCAGCCAATTGAATCACCAGTGTCTCTGACCGACACGTCAAAACCTTGCCCGACCGTGACGTCGCCATCAGCCACCCGACGTCACGCGTCTATGAAAAGCAATTACATTACAACTGCGCGGACAGGGAATAGGAACTTGTGATACCATTACAAGCTACAGTAACAACACTAAAATATTTTTATATGCTACATGCAACTGTAAGTACATGAAAATTATTACATCTGCGTTTAATAGATGACGCTAATCAGTAAGTTCAGTTGTCAGAAAATGTTTTCTACAAACANGAAAATTATTACATCTGCGTTTAATAGATGACGCTAATCAGTAAGTTCAGTTGTCAGAAAATGTTTTCTACAAACATAAAAATTTAGCAGTTCTTCTGCTCAAACAGTTTCCTAATGTATATAAACTTGTGAATATATCACGTACATGGTTGATTTCTCCTGCATCTATATTCAAATGTGTCTGTATGTACATAATTGTAATTTATGTTAATACAATTCAGTTTTCACGACACATTTATTATGACACGACGGACGCTTTCTCTTGCTACTGTATTCAGACGTCTCTTTATGTATAGAATTGTAATTTATATTACTACAATTCAGTTTTCACGACACATGTATTACGACGCGATGGATGTTTGATAGATGTGGCAACAGGGCTTGGTAATGTTCGCCGATATGCTCATGCTAAGCGGTCAAGAAGNGCGATGGATGTTTGATAGATGTGGCAACAGGGCTTGGTAATGTTCGCCGATATGCTCATGCTAAGCGGTCAAGAAGTTCTGTGCCGGGTATAGCTGTGTGAAATGATCTACCGAAACAGTGTAATTATGTCAGGTACTGACGAAGAAGTGGCAGAGGTGTGCAAAATAAATAGTGGAAATAAGAATAGAAGCAGTTATGGTCATGCAGATGATGTCATGAAGAAATTGTGTTTATCTTTCCACGAAACAGGACCTGAATGTAGGTATTCAAGGTTTAATTGTTTTGATGTGATTCCCCCCAGAGAAGTGAAGAGACTTATTAAGAAATTCAATTGTATGGGGTCTGTAGATGAACAAAACAGTTACTTAGTGGCCTAATATCAGTTCATGCAATAAAGAACCCGCGCTCCAGGCAACCAGAAGAATCAGCCAGATTTCATGCTAAGGCCTACACATACAAGGTAAGGATTGTTCAAGCTGGACAAGTTAAAGAAATGCAGGTATGTTATAAAACATCTACGTCACTGCATGGAATTTCAAAGAAAAAATAGAAACCTTCAGAAGTCGTCGAAACTAACTGGGCAATCGCAGACGGATATGAGAGGGAAATATGATCACAAGCACTGAGGAATGAGTGACGATGTTACAGGATGTGTTGTGAACTACATAGGTTCTTTCAAAGGAAGATAGCTATTACAGTAGGAAAAAGAGTAACAGAACCTACCTACCAGAAAGCCTGAATGTAAAGAAAATGTATGACTTTTACTGTGAAAAGGGCTATCCTCCAGTTTCATGAGTTTTACAGAAGAGTTTTAACANAAAATGTATGACTTTTACTGTGAAAAGGGCTATCCTCCAGTTTCATGAGTTTTACAGAAGAGTTTTAACAACAAGGCTCAATATTTCCTTTGGTTACTCTTGCAGTGACACATGTGGCACTTGCAAGAAGCATCAGGAAGATGTAAAAACCTTACAAGAAGAACTGTCAGTGGTAGCATTGGAAGACGATAAACGATCAATTGAACACAAGCTGTGAAACTTAGAGATACAGAGCGAGGTACACAAAACAAAAGCACAAGTGTTTTACGACAGAAAGAAGAAGGCAAGAGTTGAAAGCAAGAAAAGTAGAACACATGATGCTAATACAATGAACTATGAACAGAGTTTATCCGTTCCAAATTATGTATACTATCGGCAACAGTTGTCTCTTTATTCTTTCAACGTACACATTTTATCATCTGGATATTCTGTGTTCTACTGTTACCCAGAAACTGTGGGTGGCAAGGCTTCTGATGAAGTTTTTTTTTTATTATGCGTCCAGGACATACAAAGTAAAATGTACCCTCAAATTGCATTACAAAATTTGTTATATTCCCGCTATTAATGCCTTGCAAAACACGTACAAAGNGTAAAATGTACCCTCAAATTGCATTACAAAATTTGTTATATTCCCGCTATTAATGCCTTGCAAAACACGTACAAAGAGTTTATTTACATCTTTGTTTCTCCGCCACAGATAACAACCCCAGAAGTTCGTAAACCTTCATGCTGAAATTAATTTAATTGCATATAACATGTTCAATGGAGTAACATCTGGCAACGTAGTGCACACACGAACACTACATTGTGTGCCTGGAATGCGTCTCCAAGCAATATGATGACCTGTGAATATTTATCCCTTCAAAAACGTGAGTGGTAACACTGCAACTGCTGTATCTACAACAAAAGTGTGTTTTTTTAACCTGCGTCTTTTATTCCATGGAAATTTCCTAAGAGGTTAACGTGTATCTAGCCAATGTCCGGTAAATAAATGTCAGCAGTATGTTATTTTAATTTAAACGTAACATCTGACCTACTCTTGTTTTAATTTTATGAGCTTCTTATTTGTGAAAAGTAATGGAGAGCACAAAAGTGTGAAGAACAATTTCGGTTGCAGATAAACTAAAAATAATATTGAAAACAAGCATGTGGATCACATGTTTATCTTACCTTGAGAGATTATTTTATTTTGTTTATACTAGTAGTGGATCATGATTTATTTATTTGACAAAATCTGACATTTTTATGTGCGAGTTGACAGACTGACCTTTTTTATTTAATTTACATTGGCTATGTTAGCGGATGAAGCTTTATTTAATTTAAGTCAAAATCTGGCATAAGTTTTTTTATGTGTGGGTTGAAGATTGATGTTGCACAGTATTTGTAGTTGTATTTGAAACCTTTTATAACAGGAAAGTGTTTACTGCAGAAGAAACTAGAAATACAGAACATGAGGTATGTACTAAGATGAAATTTTAGAGCTTTCCCTCAATTTACACTTTTTTCTTTTGTCCCCTTGAAAAGTGTAAATAAGGGGTTTCACTGTATATCCACTTTTTATTTTATCTTATTTTATCTTTTTATTTCTCAGTGAGTGCAATATTTAATGTATATTTCAACTCTAATTAATGTCGTCCTTAATGTCTCTGGTTGTAGTCAATTAACTAACATTCATCATTAACTCTCATTCAGTCTGTCTGTTGCCATCATTTGTAATGTCTTTCACTCATGCATCCAGTCCAATAGTCCAGCCTGCCAGCCGCACCCTTCGCTTTGTAAGCTGGACTTTGTCTTCGCCACTCNTCATGCATCCAGTCCAATAGTCCAGCCTGCCAGCCGCACCCTTCGCTTTGTAAGCTGGACTTTGTCTTCGCCACTCGCTATCACATCACTACTCTGTCCCCTTCTGCTGGCTTGTGCGGGATGGGCAAAGGTCAACGCAGACCAGCAACACACAACATTATTATATGGGTTAACGAGTACTTCAGGTCATCTATTTCACAAGGATTAAATTCATTGTGTCATCCATCCACTGCACTGATTCATTCATATTGTTTGTTGTTTNGTCATCTATTTCACAAGGATTAAATTCATTGTGTCATCCATCCACTGCACTGATTCATTCATATTGTTTGTTGTTTTACGCCAGTATACCACCACCAAGGTTAAGGTTACACAAAGACTTCTCTCTCAACACATTCCACACACATTCATCCCCTACTTCTCACTATGTATCACTAAGGTAACGGTGGTACCGTGAAGAGAATTACAAAAATTTAATAATTGACTATATTATAACTATTATTATTTATAGAAAATATATAAGTAAAAGTTTTATTTAGTAAAAAATAGAATACTGTAATATTAACAACAGTGCTAAATATTTATGGTATACGATTTATTTAAAAAAAGGAGACAAACATTTTACACCTAGGTTAATTTTTCAAAGGTTGGTTTTAAAAAGTGTGAACATGCCATGTTACCAAGACATTTGGGGACACTACTTGTAACCGACCTAGGTTCTCCGAAAGCATCAATATACCGTACTTACTCGTGTATAGCTTACCCTTGTGTACAGTACACAAAATGATTTTTGTAACAAGTTCCAGGAAAAAATTTTTTTTTAAATAAAATTGCACCAACAATTTGTGGCACCTTGTTAGTAAGTATGTAACAAATTTTTTTTATGCATTAATGTGTAGTGATTGTGATATGCTTAGAAAATACTTTAATTAAATAACTCGTGGCGCTAAAAGCCAAAACATTGTGGCGTGCTGTACGATCACTGTAACTTACAGTCATTAAAAGAAGAACGTCAACAACTGCGGTGGGTGGCCGGCTTCCTTTTTCTTTTTGCTTCTTTTATGCAGTGATGTGCTGTTTATTTTTTGCCGTGCTGGAATGTGACACTAACCTTCTCTCTCAAAAAAAAAATGTTGCGTTGCCTCTTCCCTTCTCCTCCCCTGGACCATGGTTGGCTATCTTCTGCCTTACACGGAAACTAAGCAGGATTGGAGGAATGTATCAATCTGCAACATATGGACTGGAAAAGGGAAGAGAAACGTAAATATTTGCAGATGCATGTGACTGCCGTGGTTGAAGGAATGGGGCCACGACCTACATGTAACCTTGACGCAAAGACTGAACATAGTCACGTAGTTTCTGTGTGCAGTTCAGGGTACATTACCGATTGTCAACTTTTTTAAGGGGACCAAAGTGAAACACTGCAAGAGTGTGTACTAATTAAACACCAATAATGCATTATCACTGTTTAAAAGAAATATTTACTTGCAAGTTATGTTATAATTTCAATGATTTTATATACCAATAAAAAATAGTCACAGCTATTGGAAACAATATTTGATGTATTTTACTGCACTCAAAACTTTGAAACAAAAAAAAAAGTGGAAATGGTTAAAAATAATTATAATACTTCCTAACAACACACAACAATTTTTCTTAATAAACCACTGTATAGAAACAATGGGTTACAATCACATTACTGGTGGAGGAAAAAAAAAAGAATTTCAGTTATCACCGTCACTCTCGGAGGACAACTCCTGCTGCTCCGGCTCGTCTTCGTCGGTAGTTTCAGTTTCAGAGGCATTCCATAACTTGTCGTCTTCTGTGCCATTAATTTAGTTGGATATACCACACTTCTTGATGCTGCAGTTTACAATTTCCTGTTTTACCATGCGCCAGGCAGCTAGTATCCACTCGAGAACTTTCCCTAATGATGGCCGTTTCAACTTTTCACTCGGTGTGTATTCATGATCACCACCGCACATCCAATCGGAATACAGTTTGCAAAATTCTCCTTTAAAAGGCTTGTTTACAGAAACGTTGAGAGGTTGAAGAGCTGAAGTTAGGCCGCCTGGAACAGCCGCAATGTCAGTATTCAGATCTTTCAGATTTCCTTTCAATCTCTCTGTTAGGTGGGCTCTGAAGCTGTCCCAAACCAACAAAATCTTTCATTTAAGAAGAGCCCCTAGTCGGCGATCCCAAACAGTGTTGATCCAATCTAAAATCAATTTCTCTTCAATCCACCCCTTCTCTTGTACACAGACAATTACCCCAGGCGGTATTTTTTCCTTTGGCATACATTTCCTTTTCAGTACAACATACGGCGGTAATTTCGGCCCGTCTACCATGATAGCCAGCATGACTGTGCATATTTGCTTCTCGCAGCCCATTGTTCTGATAGGGACTGATGTAGCACCTTTTTCCACAACTGTAGTTGCCATCGGGAAGTCCAAGCATATTTGTATTTGATCGGCATTCCCGATCTGAGAGAACAGATAGTTGGTCTCCTTTCTGAGATTTGTCACAAACTGATGAAAAGAAATTATCGTGTCTTCGTACTCGACACGTAAATGCTGAGCCAGTGTTGTCCATCTGCGTATCGTGAGACCATGTCACCACAGAAATCTCATACACCACCCTACACTAGCACGGAATCTACCGTTTGGCACTCGTGAACACGCGCTACTTTACATGCTTTCATTCATATTATTTCCATCGTCACTGCATTTTTCATTAACATATTGCAGCACGTCTCTTTCCAGCTCGGGGTGCTGAGCTTTTTTGCCACGAAAAATCGCTGATCACGAGACGTTAAAATTAACTTTTCTTGTTGCTTCCGCCAGTCACGGATGTTAGTTTCAGCCACTTCAAATTGCTGAACCGCCGCACGATTTCCATTTTCTTCAGCATATTTTATGACTTGAAAGCTTAAACCTCACAGTGTAAGAAGCACATGAACTTCCGGCATTCATCATTACAAGTTTATTGCCCGTGTATTGCGTAAGCACTGCCGTGAAGCAGTTAGAACTGGGACGTGGATAAGCCGAAAAAAGGGGAGACATTAGCAGTGATGGTTATGGGGGAGGGCTGGAGAAGTGATGATGTAAGAGCAAGAGATGAGATAACGAACTGTTGCGCGACACTTCCCTCTAAACATCTCCGGACAGTTTACGACTATCAATCAGCCTTCCTTTATTTTTTTTTCGTGTATAGCTTGCACCCCAGAAATTTTTTCCTTTATTTTGGGGGAAAAGGGCACGCTATACAAGAGTAAATATGGTACTTTATAAACTACATACAACAAGCTTGAGCTATAAATGTACATTAATCTGAGCCATTCCATTTGTAACGGTTGTTACAATTTCACTAACGCAAAGTACAATATTTATTAAAGTTTAATACTTAATGCCAATTCTTGCCATCCTAATTCAAATGTTTGTGCAGATGTTTTACTGCTGAAAACAACAACCTGTAAATACAAACCACATAGAAGGCATATTTTTAAAAATGGCTGCATTGGATGTTACAATAAATGNGTGCAGATGTTTTACTGCTGAAAACAACAACCTGTAAATACAAACCACATAGAAGGCATATTTTTAAAAATGGCTGTATTGGATGTTACAATAAATGGAAAGATTGCCTCACTTAAAATCATNCACTAACGCAAAGTACAATATTTATTAAAGTTTAATACTTAATGCCAATTCTTGCCATCCTAATTCAAATGTTTACGCAGATGTTTTACTGCTGAAAACAACAACATGTAAGTACAAACAACATAGAAGGCATATTTTTAAAAATGGCTGTATTGGATGTTACAATAAATGGAAAGATTGCCTCACTTAAAATCATNACATAGAAGGCATATTTTTAAAAATGGCTGTATTGGATGTTACAATAAATGGAAAGATTGCCTCACTTAAAATCATTTTACTTCAAAATTCTGTTTTCCCAGAGAACACATTCTGATTTATGTTGTGCCAGTGCAGAAGGTTTCAGAGATGTATAAAAAATTTTGAACTCAAAGAAATATATTAATCAGTAGACTATATTATTTAATTTTCCCTGTCACGGATGTTACCTGCACGGCATAACAGATGTTACAAGTATGTACCAAACAAAATATATACATCTACAAATTGAGCCAAACATGTTGGAAATTATGTAAGATAAAATTATTACATGTTAAATGTAAATAATTAATTTTTTGTTATTAGTGAAACACACTTTCAAAATCAAAATCTAATTCGTAATTTATTGAAAAGCTAAGAGTAATATTAGATTTGTTGTGAATCTGCAATACTTCCATGAATCTAAAACTTGAAATAATGAGTTCATGTGGCCACTTAACATTTTCAGCTCACATTTAAACCATTAGTACACTTGTAAAATGTTCTGGTTCCCTTCAGTAATACACTAAATTGTTAAAAATTAATAATTTAGTTAGAAATAACAATTTAACGTTTAGTCAAACATTCTTACACTAAAAAAAATGTTATTAAAATAATATATGTATTATTGCCATTTTTTCTTACACAATGGCTCTATATTATTTAAAGTTGAAGGAACAGTGCAATTTTACAGTGCATGTGTTGGTAAAACACACCATTAAAATTTGTGCTCTTTTCAAAAACTCGTACTTGTGTGATTTTATTTGCAAAAAAGAAAATTAGAAAAATGTGTTGCATGCAAATTTGGCATTCTCTTGCAAATAATAAAATACATGTGTTGGCAGNAAAAAGAAAATTAGAAAAATGTGTTGCATGCAAATTTGGCATTCTCTTGCAAATAATAAAATACATGTGTTGGCAGAAAGTTATCACCAAGTGGATTGATGGGGACAAAAAAATATAATAGTGCATTTAATAAAAATTTAAATGAATGTGACNAAAGTTATCACCAAGTGGATTGATGGGGACAAAAAAATATAATAGTGCATTTAATAAAAATTTAAATGAATGTGACTTAAACTTTAATAAGCGTACTCAAGACAACGTATTCTTACATTAATTATTTACAAATTAATTGTATAGCGAAACAATATTGCAGCTTTCAATGGCCATTCGACACATTCTGGCCGAAAGCACACCGTTTAAAGTCAACTTGGCGCTTCACAATTTCACNATGGCCATTCGACACATTCTGGCCGAAAGCACACCGTTTAAAGTCAACTTGGCGCTTCACAATTTCACTAACTTCGCGAGTTAGTAAATCATGTATCGGGACACCGTCGTGATGGTACACCCACTGCCCGTTCTCCCAGTTGTATCGTTTGGGCCCGCTGGAAGGCGAAGACAGCCAGATCTGCTGGTTCGGGGTTTGCCTGTTGATGACGTATGTTCCGTATGGCTCTCCAAAGTTCACCGTCAACACCCCATCCTGCAAAAGACCATAACTTGGTGAAATTCAGGTACACATATGACAGCAACTGGGTAAGGTTTACAGAGTTGCCAGACAATAATTTCATGTACTTCAGGAACAATTACAACAACATGCTGTGCTGTGTTCTTTGAGCGATTCTTGTAATGGTGGTAAGTAATGAAATGAAAAATTAATACTGCGGAAATTGTTGCAACAAAACATGTATAAAATGACATAAGAAAACCACGCACTGTGTTCCACTGTAACAGTCCTTGTCAATGAACTCGCATACCTATCACTGGGTACTGAGGTATAACGCATGTCAAGCACAAGCNCACTGTAACAGTCCTTGTCAATGAACTCGCATACCTATCACTGGGTACTGAGGTATAACGCATGTCAAGCACAAGCAGACCTCAAGTCCTAAATGCATGCAGGTGTGGCTCATGCGAAGAGTACCTGTGGTAAACAGTCCGTACCACTGAAGATTTGCTGCATTTCCCACAACACGATACACCCTGAGGTTTAACTGGGGGCAAACTACGTGCATTTTCCAGCCCCTAGTGTTTCCTCTAGAGGTTCTGGAAGATGGAATCACCAGGTCCAACTCAAGTTCATGCATCCACTATTTGCACTAAACGCAGAGAGAAAAATAGCAATTTTTCTTTTTGCAGGTAGTATAACTGATCCAATTATAGTTTTTAATAACACATTTTCACTTTAACACTTTTTATAATAGACACCAAACGTTTACCTGGTATTTTTACGGCAATGCAATTTTTCAAATTTATTTGTTAAAACATTTGTAGGCCTAACCATTAAGAACGACCATTATAAATAAAACACTCTCTCTTGTTCCAGTAACCACCGGTAAATTAAAAAAAGAAACTGGATTTTTAATGTATTTAATTGCGTATTCAGATTGGATCATTGAGTTAAACATAATAAAAGTTGTTTACTAACTGTCTACAATCTTCGCTTCGGAACATCCCGCAGTAGTGCCATGCCAACCCACTACAGTGTAGAAAACTATTGAATGTTAGGGCACCAATGTGATCAAGATGGCGTCGTGACTTGAATCGTGAGCATGTATTTCGTTCTACGTGAGCTCAGCTGCTTTAATGACCATTCACTGGTAATATTTTGTTCACGATGAAAAACGTATACATGTTTGACATTGGCATAAAACGTCTAGGTGTTTGACAACAGAAATATGTGGTTCACAGTGAATTCTACTTGTCTTACATCCAGTCCATCACACACTACTATTAATAAATTCAATTTTTGCCACAATTTAAAAAAAGAAAATAAAACAAATATTAGACCTAGATGCTTACACATACACATAAAATTTCACCAATTCATACCAGTCAATACGCCGAGGCATTTTGCTGTATGACATGTTTTCTCGATTGTGCAACATGTCACTCTGCGAGCAATAGATCAATATAGGGTTGTATTTTTTTGCAATAGTTTGTTGATGTTAACTTGATAGAAAACGTGAGACAATGAATGCTATAACAGTATGACGCGATCGTATACCAGAGCTGTAATGTAATGATTATAAATTGCCCGGCGCCATAGCTCTACGGTGAGCTAATGAGATTATTTGGGTCGTTCGGCTGACGGCCCAGGGGTCTCTGGTAATACACCGTCAGATATTATGAAATTGCGAGCTGTATGGCCGCTGCGCACGCCTGAATTAATAACGCACTCAAGTTTATATAATTATTTTATTGAACACTTTGATCAAACACGTGGTGACCGCGTGGTCATATAAACACACTGCTGGATTATAATTACTTAAGACGCGTGACGCTGCTCTCTCCTCGGTGAGATTTAACATAAAAATACTAGTTGCTTCGTGAATGATATGATGATGCGATTGCTGAGTGAGGTTGCAGCCTGAGAGGCTGGTACCGAGGTTCTTGTGAAACGAGAGACTTACCACGTCCGCTCGCGCCGAAGTGATGTTGCCTACTGTCCTGAGCAATGCATCGGCTCGTGCCACCTAAGCACGGCCGACACCTGGTGGTCGAAAGATGAAACAAATGAGACTTAAAATGCTAATGAGATGTAAACATGACATACCCTATATAAACATAATTAAACACAATAAACATAATAAAATACAATTACCCTTGTATTTACATAATAAAACACCATTATATTAATATTAAATATAAGTATTGACTCGTAGCAGCCACTGCATTGCCAACTTGAAAATGTCACATGTCCCTGGCTGGCTATGTATGTGATGACTGTTTTGACACACGATAATTATGGTATACATCAATACTGAATAAATACTAAACACTAATGCACTATACTGACGAAACTACATTGGTAAATAATAACGATTAAATTGTTAAACTGAATAATTAATGACACGGTGCACTATCACACATGGACAAATACACTTGATATACACTGAACACACTATCATTCTTGCACACATGTGCGCTGGTATGGTGCATCTGGAGTGGAGGACATTACTGCGGCAGTTACAGTGGGCACAAAGGTAACCGTGAANATGTGCGCTGGTATGGTGCATCTGGAGTGGAGGACATTACTGCGGCAGTTACAGTGGGCACAAAGGTAACCGTGAATGCCTGGTTCACGTCAAGTATAATGTTAATTTTTACAAATAAATTTTACCTACCTCTAAAGCAGATGCCAGTGTTATAAGTTGAATTACATTTTATTTTACGAATTTCACCAAGTACGGCTTATATCGAGTTAAAAATGTAGCAGCATCAAAGCCAGCCACATTTGTATCCGTTAAGTAATTTCAAATCACGTGTTACTAAAAGATAAAAATAAAATCAAGAAATTAGTTTTCCAGATGCAAAAATAGCAAGAAGTTACTGATAACTTATGAGCCTACTTTCCTCTACATGGGTGAAAATATATTTTAGTGAAGTAGGTGTTAAATACTCATTGCCAACAATATCATTAGAGATTAATACAGAAACATGTGAAACACTACTGAGAAAATTATAATACACAAGTGACTTTCCCGAGATTCAAATTCAGAAAAATTGTAAAATTAAGCTAGCTTGCAATTAACTGCATCACGGAGGTAGGATTCGTAGCATCAACTTCGGATGTAATCAGTATAATGTTTTGAATGATAGGGTTTTTTAATCTGAAATATGTAATTACACTGCCGTCATTTTGAAAATAAGTGTCTGAGCCACTAAATACACATCAATTTACATGGCCTATCATAGCCCTACTTGTGTGAAAAATTTGGTGGAAATTGGTTGATTAGTCTCCAAAATATGACATAAAAAACTTTTTTCTTAAATGAGGTTATCTTACAAAATTACTTAAAAAGAGGCTCTACATGATGATTCTAATAGATATGTGCAATACTTGCATAACATTTTTTGGTATGAATCGGTTGATTGGTACTTATGGCATAAATCCTCCATTGTTAATGTGACAATCTTCATAAATGGAGGACAAAAAGTTTATGTATTAACACATTCAATGACTGTCATAGATATAATATACAAAGTTAAATTTAAATTGTTTACATAGTTTTGTAGATATAGCACATTAAGCTAAGATGTTTGCATAGGCGCCATTCAGAAAATAAGAGACTTCCACACATAAAACATACAGGGAAATTAATATGGCCTACCACAGTACAAATTATTTGCCAAATTCGAAAGAAATCAGTTAATTGTTTCCTTAGATACTGCATAAAAACTGTATTAGTTCATGTGTTGCTATCTTATAAAATGGAGGAGAAATTAGGCTTTGCATAGACAATTTTAATGGATATAATTGATACTGTCAGCATACAAAGATAAGTTGAAATTTGTTTTGTTATTTTGTAGATAAAGAATTCTGGGCTAAAACATTTATATGGCCGCCATTTTGAAAATATATGTCTGACCCTCTCAAAGTTCATAAGTTTACATGGCCTGTCATAGTGCTACTTGATTACCAAATTTGGTAGAAATTGGTTGTTTTTTCAGAAATATCTTGTAGTTTTAATTTGTCATGCGACATTATTTTACAAAATGGCAGACAAAAGAGATTTAGTATGGACACATTTGATGGTTGTAATATATACAGCCAGCATAAATAGTTTGATTGGAATTAATTACACTGTGATGATGACATAACATACAAAAGTAAAATAGCTATATGCCCACCATTTTGATAATAAGTGTCCGACATACCTAAAACATATCAGTTAACAANTACAAAAGTAAAATAGCTATATGCCCACCATTTTGATAATAAGTGTCCGACATACCTAAAACATATCAGTTAACAACTACCACAGTACTACTCGTTTGCCAAATTTGGTAGGAATCTGTCCATTGTTTACAGAGATATTACACTAAAATNCAACTACCACAGTACTACTCGTTTGCCAAATTTGGTAGGAATCTGTCCATTGTTTACAGAGATATTACACTAAAATGGTATTAATCATCTTACAAAATGGTGGCCAATTTTTTTTGATTATATGTTGCTTACAATAGATACTGTCAGTGTACTCAATTTGGTTGAAAATAGTCAAATAGCATGGTAGTATTTATATTAAATAAACCTAAAATATATGGCCGCCATTTTTAAAATTGGTGTCTAATAAAGTTTAGTTACTTATATTTACCTGGCCATCATAGTATTACTTATGTGTCAAATTTTGCAAAAAATTTAGTCATTTTAGAGATATAACATAAAAGATTTATTTTTTTCATGTGGTGCTATTTTTCAAAATGGAGGATATACAACAATATTCACTGCTAAATTTAATGCTTACACTTTGCACTGTTAGCATACAAAATTTGGTTTAAATAGGTTANTACAACAATATTCACTGCTAAATTTAATGCTTACACTTTGCACTGTTAGCATACAAAATTTGGTTTAAATAGGTTTAATGGTTTCCGAGATATGACATATCACCCTAATGTTTAAAATCTGTCACCATTTTGAAAGTAAGTGCCTGGCATAGTTG
The DNA here is from genome assembly GCA_002778355.1 of Clitarchus hookeri. Taxonomy (NCBI): domain Eukaryota; kingdom Metazoa; phylum Arthropoda; class Insecta; order Phasmatodea; family Phasmatidae; genus Clitarchus; species Clitarchus hookeri. Next base: position 497,956 of record NQII01001342.1, read on the forward strand.
AAAACTATAAAAGTCAAGTGTCCTTACTTAGTACNTACAACAATATTCACTGCTAAATTTAATGCTTACACTTTGCACTGTTAGCATACAAAATTTGGTTTAAATAGGTTAAATGGTTTCCGAGATATGACATATCACCCTAATGTTTAAAATCTGTCACCATTTTGAAAGTAAGTGCCTGGCATAGTTGAAAACTATAAAAGTCAAGTGTCCTTACTTAGTACTATATGTGTACAGTGTGTGTTGAAATTCAGTTCACGTGTTCAAAAATATGATAATTAAATCATTAGGGTTGATGAAATGATTTGGTTGGACCATGGCTGATTGTAACAGATATAGATTGTGGGTTTATCAGCCGATGTATCTGTATCTGTTCATTCCTAGTTTAAAGTATTTAACACAAAACTGATATGATGGGATGTGAACTGCTATAGCAAACAAGAAACAATTAGCATAAAATCTTATTCTACCCGGTGAAATTATTAGATGATATTTCGGTTTTAACAGCTGAATCCACAAGACTGAAGAAAAAAAGTGTTTTAGACATTCATGAGCTCGTTCGTTTGGTGAGTTTATTCTATCTTTGCAGACCACAATAATGTCACTGATTATTTTCAGTTTTATAACTATTTTTATTTTAGCAATATATTTGTAGAAAATATCTTACGTTATAATTACCAATGGACTAACTTTTTTTGTGAATTAACTATTAACTTGCTAATATTTAAAATGTGAGAAAATTCAGTGTCCTTAAAATGAAATGTAGATTTTTTATTTTTATGACTGTCAGTCAGAAATTGTGACTAAAATAAATTTGAATCAGATATTAAATGTGATGTGAACTAAAATAATTAATGTGCAGGAAAAACCTGGTTTGAACAAAAAAAATGGTTAAAACAAATAAACCAGGGTTTTTTTTCCCAACATTGATGGATGTGTTTCATCGACGACATCTTCATGATATGGACTTCCACTAAAGACTGCCTAATTCACTTTGTGAACAACTTAAATTCAAACAGTTTAAAGTTTGCCTGGGCATACTCCAAAACACATGCTATATTCCTGGATAATGAACTGACTCTCCACAATGGCACAATTCAAACTGCTGTACACACCAAACCCACCAACAACCACCAGTACTTACATTTTGACAGCTACCAACCATACCATATCAAAAAATCCCTACCTTACAGTCTTGCCACAAGAGTCAAACATATATATGCTCCACCAACAGTGATCTCAACATACAGTGTGAACAAATAGCCAGAGCATTCCTCCACAGGGGCCACCCCAGGCACCTCGTCCACAGATTCAGCAAGCCATCTCAAATACCGGAACACAACCCTCTGACATACCCTTGGTGGTCCCATAACATGAAGGCCTAAGTACTAAGTAAACTCGGAACCATTCTCCACTCTGGATACAAAATTCTGGCTTCCTCACCACGAACACAAGATCTGCTCTCCAAACCACCCAGATTGGTCTTCAAAATGCCACCTAACCTCCACAACAAACTGGTTCGTCCAAGTCTGCAGCCTACAACCAACAAATGCCAACCAACCTATCACCCCCAGAGGATCCCACCCCTGCAATAGCTCACGCTGTGGCTCCTGTACCATCCACCAACCCNTCGGAACCATTCTCCACTCTGGATACAAAATTCTGGCTTCCTCACCACGAACACAAGATCTGCTCTCCAAACCACACAGATTGGTCTTCAAAATGCCACCTAACCTCCACAACAAACTGGTTCGTCCAAGTCTGCAGCCTACAACCAACCTATCACCCCCAGAGGATCCCACCCCTGCAATAGCTCACGCTGTGGCTCCTGTACCATCCACAAACCCNCAACCAACCTATCACCCCCAGAGGATCCCACCCCTGCAATAGCTCACGCTGTGGCTCCTGTACCATCCACAAACCCTCAACGTCTTTCAATAGCAGACTCACTAGCCATACATACCCCATCCAAGGCAACTACAACTGTGCAACAGAAAATATTATTTATCAGCTAGTGCCAACACTGTAATGCAGAATACATCGGCCTCACCACCAACACACTCAGGCAGAGAATGAATGGCCACAGAGCAGACACCAAACAAGCCATAGCTGGTCACATCAATAACCTACAAGACAAACCAGTTGCAGCACAAGCAGCATCACACAACAAAGATTTTGTTTCCTGCTACAGTAACCAGAGTTGTGAGAATCCTACCACCTTCAAGCAAGAACTCAGACGCTGGAAATTTATAACAAAATTTATAACAAATGCAGGCAGCCGCCAGGCCTCAACTTAGATAATCACAGCTCCAAACCACACTCATCAGCCATACCGGCAAATTTTCAATTTTACCGCCGCACCCTAGTTTGTCACCTGGCCACTAGGTATATTACCAACAGCCCCTTCCACCATATTGCAAGGTCCTACAACTCACCGCCTGATGAATCTGGCCTAGACCAGCAAAATGTCGCGATCACGCAACCATGTGAAAAAATGTGTCTTCCTTTGTGTGTGCGCCTGTCGACAAGTACTAGACTGTGAGTACTTGAATTTCTGTACTTTTATATATTTTTTAAACCAAAGTTTGTATTTTGATATTTTATCATGTAAATATTTAATCTAGTGAGGTATATTATTGCCCTGCCATTTTGGAAGATAGCAGCACATGGAAGAATTACGCTTTCGCATTAAATCTTGAAAACTACCAAATAAATTACCACCAAATTTCGCAGGTAACTAATACTCTGGTATACCATGATAACATATGTAATATAAATGGACAAAAAACATATTTTCAAAGTGGCAACCAAGATATATATTTTAGGTTAATTTGATATTATACCATACTGTTTAACCAAACTTGATATGCAGAAAGTATCAATTACAAACATAAGTGTGCTCACTCTCACATACTCTGGCGAATTGAAACGTGTGCCCTCTGTGAGCAGTCAGTATTATTTCTCTGATGGGAAAGGTAATAAATAGTGAAATATATAAGAATGCTCATCTTTCCCATTCCTTAAATAAATTTACAGTAATTTTTTAAATATCAACTTGTGTTGTTTTCACTTATTTTTGAGTGGTCAAAAACTTCACTATTATGTGTAAAGCAGGGTATTTAATAATTTGCACACACCTAACCTTAACTAAACCTGAACATAATCGCATCATAATTCTTTAATGTTCCGTATAATATGGAATATTGTTGGTATTACACATTTCACAATTGTAACGATTACGTTAAGAAAATACTTCTAGCACTGCTGTACATACAAAAAATATGTGTCTGAATATTCAAGGTTAGACTTGAAAGTAACATGGCTGCCACAGAGAGAGCGAGAGTGAACACCACCATTCACTCTCCCTCTCGTGCTCTCCCCACCAAATTTTAACAGCAGGTAGGACTCTCTGGAACGTCAATAGGGGGCGAGTAAGTACTCTCTCTGCAAATTGGAACATAGCCTTTTACATACATTACCTCTTTTGTCCGCCATTTTGTAACATAGCACCACATTAAAAAAATAACGTTATTGTGTCATATTTTGGGAAACAATCAACCGATTCCCACCAAATTTGGCAAACAAGAAATACTTTGGTGTTCCATGTGAACTGATGTGTTTTAAGTGGGTCAGACACTGATTTTCTAAAATGGTGGCCGTATGAACATTATCATGCTACATGTACAAAACCATGTAACAAAGTTTAAGCATAAGCAAACTTTGTATGCTGTCAGTAGTCTATATTACAACAATCCAATGTTTCCACATAGGGCCTCTTTTTATCCATTATTTTCTAAGATAGCTCCACTTTTATACCACATCTTTAAAAACAATCAACCGATTCTCACAAAATTGCAGCAATCAAATATTACTACGATAGGCTGTGTAAACTGATGCTTTAAGTTGGTCAGGCGCTTCTTTTCAAAATGATGTCAACGTGAATGTTTTATTTTAACACACGTGTTAATTTTACCTCAGTCTTAGAGTAGGGCCTACTTCATCAAATTTACTTGCATACGTATGTAGAAGAAAGCAGGCAAATTAGTTATATAACTTCTTTTTCATTTTACAATAGTCCTACATTTCAAAACAGACAAAAAATAGTCATATTACATATCATTAGAAAGCTTACAAAAGAAGCATAAGTATAGTTAGCTCANTTCAAAACAGACAAAAAATAGTCATATTACATATCATTAGAAAGCTTACAAAAGAAGCATAAGTATAGTTAGCTCAATAACTTAATTATATCTAATTTCTAGCTTGAGAAGACGTATAAAGTTGTGTTCCCATTTCTTATCTAAAATTAGTTTAAACATAAAAATTTTATGTTTCTGCCAAAAAAAAAATCTGACATGTTTGCTGTATAACCACTTACACTTAGTATAAGGCCAAAGCAAAAAATATACAAAGGACTAATGGTTGTTGACCGTAATGCAAGCACTGTATAAATCAACTTTTGAAAAATATCACTGCCCTGTAACAGCATATATGCTACCGTACATGCTGACATGCAGCTCCCAGACAAGTTGGCAGCAAATTAAGTAAAATAGTTCCAAGTCTTGACGTTATAAGTGCTGAGAATGCAATATTTAAATTTACAGCCAATAGAGTTGGTGGATTTTTGCCTCATGCAAACCAGAGCACAAAGTGGCATTTTAATGACA
>NQII01001342.1:502883-520172 GCA_002778355.1 Clitarchus hookeri
AGAGAGGAGAGGAGAGAGGAGAGGAGAGAGGAGAGAGAGAGGAGAGAGAGAGGAGAGAGGAGAGAGAGGAGAGAGAGAGAGGAGAAAGAGGAGAGAGAGGAGAGAGGAGAGAGGAGAGAGAGAGAGGAGAGAGAGACAAACACACATGCGCGGGTCAGATTTCACAAGGAAAACAATAAAAGAAAACAAGCATAACTAAACAGACAAATAATAACGGTGTATCTACAAAATCTCACAAAATTACTAGACAAACAACAAAGACAACACTGACAAATGTGGTACACGGAGGCAACACTAGGCCCAAACAAACACAAATGCTAGAACAAACGTATGCACAGATGACAATGAACACAATGGTTAAGNAGGCAACACTAGGCCCAAACAAACACAAATGCTAGAACAAACGTATGCACAGATGACAATGAACACAATGGTTAAGACAGACATATACAGACAACACAGACAAACCTAATGGCTACAACAGATGGACACACACATGACATGAGGCCTACACAGACAAACACAATGGCTATAACAGAAATGCACAGACAACACGAGGACCANGACACACACATGACATGAGGCCTACACAGACAAACACAATGGCTATAACAGAAATGCACAGACAACACGAGGACCACACAGTCGAACACAGTCAGTCTGTAGGATTGCTCAGACTGTGTGCACCTGAATAAGAGAAGAGATTCCAGTTGCCAAAACATTGCTATGGGGCTCACCAGAAGGACATGTTTCTTCCAATTANTGAATAAGAGAAGAGATTCCAGTTGCCAAAACATTGCTATGGGGCTCACCAGAAGGACATGTTTCTTCCAATTACGTGTGATATATTTTACTTCTGCTAGGCATCAAGAGTTGCAAATATGTGGTTTCATTGAATAAGGTTACATGGTTATTGCACAAAAAATGTTTTTCCGAAGTGACATAGATTATTGTTTACATATACTACAATGAAGCAAGTTGAATGCNTTATTGCACAAAAAATGTTTTTCCGAAGTGACATAGATTATTGTTTACATATACTACAATGAAGCAAGTTGAATGCGTTTCCATTTGATGTAAGCAAGCTTACCACAATGGACTTATGTGTTTCTGGGATGCCTCATCATGTGTTTTACAAAGAAAAAAATTAGGGACGNGCAAGCTTACCACAATGGACTTATGTGTTTCTGGGATGCCTCATTATGTGTTTTACAAAGAAAAAAATTAGGGACGTAATGGTAGATACCCATAATTCTTTACACAAGCTGCCATGTTGCTGCCCTCGACCGTGCGGTGATGGTTGTAAAGAACTGTGTTAAAAATTGAAATAGTATGTCGCATTAGTATTTACCGCTAGTGTGAAGATTTCAGTTTTGATAGCATCCGGATGAAAAGGTAGTGCAGTAGGCCCATGCGGCAAGAAGAGTTTTGTTACATTTACAATGACTGATACAATTACCTGATATTGCAGTGTGAATAATTAGGATTTACAAACGGAGAGTGAATGTGTGGGTGTATCAATGGATTCAAGTCAGCTAAGCAAAAGGTGTTACTGGACGCTTATCCAATTTGCATATTGTCAGGCATCTAATGGGATTCTTGTTTCAGCTTTGGTTCCTTGACGAAAACATGTGTATGCAGCACTTTCTCCTGCCGCAGAATAGTTTTTTGTACCACCAACATAGGCGAGTACAATGTCACAGCTGTGCACAAGTGTTAACTATTACGTAATGCTTTTTCCCAAAATTTCCCCATCCTATTCCCATCCCAGAATAAAGACACAGAACAGCGCGATTTCATGCAAAAATCTGTGCCACTCTGCTTCCCGAAACGCGAGCGATAGTTAGCATGGAGGGCCACACGTATTTACCAGCTTCATATTTTTTCCCGNCACTCTGCTTCCCGAAACGCGAGCGATAGTTAGCATGTAGGGCCACACGTATTTACCAGCTTCATATTTTTTCCCGAACTGTTGCATATATTTTCATGTACAATTTGAGTCATAGAAATGAAGCAGGTAAATTGGAGTGGCATTCCGCGCTCTACGAAGCAAAGTGGTGCAGATATCTGTGNATAGAAATGAAGCAGGTAAATTGGAGTGGCATTCCGCGCTCTACGAGGCAAAGTGGTGCAGATATCTGTGTAAATTCACAGTTTTGTGGACAATTTTTTATTCATGAATAATTATTTTATTGAAGTGGGTTTTCTTGTGCTTTTTTGTGATCTTTAAGTACTATACCTGGTCTTCATGGTACTCCTCTCTATCTCAATTATCATGAAATAAACTATGTAAGTTCTTAGTGCAACCACAGNTACCTGGTCTTCATGGTACTCCTCTCTATCTCAATTATCATGAAATAAACTATGTAAGTTCTTAGTGCAACCACAGGATTATGCTTTACAATGAATAGTACTATCACTACATACCATTATTNTAAACTATGTAAGTTCTTAGTGCAACCACAGGATTATGCTTTACAATGAATAGTACTATCACTACATACCATTATTTTATTTTTGGAAGCCTTCCCTTCAGATGAGCCCCTAATCTAGATAATTACCACCTGTTGTTGCTGTGNTTATTTTTGGAAGCCTTCCCTTCAGATGAGCCCCTAATCTAGATAATTACCACCTGTTGTTGCTGTGTGTTCAATGTTCACTTTACCACAATATTCAGGACACTCAAATTCCTTTCCACAACAGATTCATTACACAAAATATGGTGTATTCATTAAATAGACATGAATTCAAAAATCACATTCAAGGTATTATTTAAAAACCTTGTGTAGACCCCAGATAAACCATTTTAATCAATTTTGTTTTTAATTATCCAGAGTAGCGGCTTTTCTGAAGGAAACGTCCTAGACCAACAAAAGTAGCATTAATAGGTTCTGCACACCTTGTTAATATTCAGGACGGCGTAATGTTAAAATAAGTAGAACATATAAAATAAAATAGTTAAAAGTACGAGCAGTTCGCCGCTTTGTTTATGTCGGACGCCATGATTTTTGGTGTAGTAATGCATTAGTAACGTGAACAAATGCGCATCATTCCGTCACCTTATTGGCTGTGATCTGTAGACGTCATCATCACAGAATTTTACGTGGAAGTTGAGAAGCCATTAGTTGCATTCGAGACGCGAGACAGTGCAGTTGTGTAGTTGCGGGCGTTAGTTGTGACGTCCGANTGTAGTTGCGGGCGTTAGTTGTGACGTCCGATCCGACCGTGCGAAGGCTTGTGATTTAAGAATGGAGGGTGCAAGAACGAGTGCTTCTGTGCATAATATTCGCCTATGTAGCGGCTGTTACGTGGATTTTTTTAGTAGATTGTGGTGTTTTGTCAATTGAGGTAAGATGCACTGCAGTTGAATGGGTCGAGGACAATGGAATTGTACACGTCACCTACCTAGGTGAGTTGATTCATAGACTTCCGGTGTGTTTAAATGTTACTTTAAAAGCCTAAAATCCTAGATTAGACTCAAATCCTAGATTAGATTAACATTCTAACATCCGAGGTTAGTTTAAAACCCTACTATCCTAGGTTAGATTAACACCCNAAATCCTAGATTAGATTAACATTCTAACATCCGAGGTTAGTTTAAAACCCTACTATCCTAGGTTAGATTAACACCCTAGAATCCTAGGTTAGATTAACACTCTACAAACAATCCTAGGTTAGATTAAAACCCTATAATACTAGGTTAGTTTAAAACCGTAAAATCCTAGGTTAGTTTAAAACCCCACAATCCTCAGTTAGTTTAAAANCTATAATACTAGGTTAGTTTAAAACCGTAAAATCCTAGGTTAGTTTAAAACCCCACAATCCTCAGTTAGTTTAAAACCCAACAATAGCAGGTTAGTTTAAAAATGTAAAATAGTGATTCACTAATCGTGGGGTTAGGTTGTTAGGTTAGGTAGGTACATATTACGAAATTAGTCATACGTTAATGCTTCTAGTATATTCGTGTTCTGCGTAATTAGTAGTGGAAATATACCACTTTTCGGTTTTTTTTTTACAGAAAAGTCGATACTCTGGATAATTACTGCAAACTCTTATTTTAATAACAGCAGCTTTAAGCTANTTTTTTTTTTACAGAAAAGTCGATACTCTGGATAATTACTGCAAACTCTTATTTTAATAACAGCAGCTTTAAGCTACTTTTGCTATAGGCAAAATGGGTTACGTAAAATTTCATGTGGTATCAAAAATATTACATATCTAATGAGTTTCCACACACAAACTGAAGAAAAATTTCTCATTGCAGGAGAATAGTTCATGAACCTGCTGAATATTTAGGCCGTCTCTATAAACTGCCCCAAAGAGTGATCTCTCATGCTCTCATTCTCACGTCATAATGATGTGTCAGAAAATGCTCTCTGGTCGTCTCAATTCATCGGCAAAAGCGTGGGCACAAAGTTGTGCTCTTGCTGATGCTCTTTCACACAAATTGACTACGCACAATATTTCTTTAATGTTTCAGCTTTTGAATGAGGTTATAGTAGTTTTCTGTGCCAAACATGTGTTGCCAAAACATATGTGTGTATAACTATAACTATTTTAGTCACTAAAATAACTTGNGTTTTCTGTGCCAAACATGTGTTGCCAAAACATATGTGTGTATAACTATAACTATTTTAGTCACTAAAATAACTTACATAATAAGTATTTACAATTATTACATTAAAATTTCTCACAAGTGTATCATTTTACCTTGCTGTTTTTTGTCACTTTTGCAGTGCGCATATACAANGTTTTCTGTGCCAAAAATGTGTTGCCAAAACATATGTGTGTATAACTATAACTATTTTAGTCACTAAAATAACTTGCATAATAAGTATTTACAAATATTACATTAAAATTTCTCACAAGTGTATCATTTTACCTTGCTGTTTTTTGTCACTTTTGCAGTGTGCATATACAANTATTACATTAAAATTTCTCACAAGTGTATCATTTTACCTTGCTGTTTTTTGTCACTTTTGCAGTGCGCATATACAAATGCTACAACATGCTGGAAATGTATACACAATTATAATAGTATTTCATGCCCTATAATCCATTCGCTGTTACTTCCCACTTTTTTGAAGCCCTACTAAAGTTCTACTTCCGGGATATTTCTCCGCCTCGTGCAAACTACCGTAAAAATATTTTGCATGAGAACTATTCCTTACCAAGCGTTAACAANGGGATATTTCTCCGCCTCGTGCAAACTACCGTAAAAATATTTTGCATGAGAACTATTCCTTACCAAGCGTTAACAACACACATGTTTTCTCACGTTTTTTCATATGTATTATAAATGTAGCATTATAAATTATAAAGAAATTATAGTTAAACTAAAATTTTGGGAATTTAGAGAAACGCAATGCGATAATTATATAAAATATGCAAAACCAATAAATGTAATCTTTAAAAACTTTAATTGAATTTTTGAAGGAAGTGCTATTATTATACAAAGTTAAGAGTGAAGAAAGTCCTACCTCGTGCAAAAAGTGTTTGTTTTATACTTCGCCAAATTAACTGACCTTACCCCACACAATCTTACTTCATAATTACAGAAACACTTATTTGCACAAACACACGAAAAATTTTGTATCCATTTTCTACTGAAATGTCCTACAAAACTGCCGTAGATATTTTTCCCACAAAATCTTAGGAACATGACCAAGTAACAAGTGNTCTACTGAAATGTCCTACAAAACTGCCGTAGATATTTTTCCCACAAAATCTTAGGAACATGACCAAGTAACAAGTGCGAAGTTTTGTTTGATCAATAAATTAAAAAGCCGACAATGTAAACAAACAGAAAAGTTAGAGATGGGTCAACTCGACTTACTAACTCGAGTTAACTCGAGTTGTGTTAGCTCGAGTTAACTNTCTACTGAAATGTCCTACAAAACTGCCGTAGATATTTTTCCCACAAAATCTTAGGAACATGACCAAGTAACAAGTTCGAAGTTTTGTTTGATCAATAAATTAAAAAGCCGACAATGTAAACAAACAGAAAAGTTCACAGGACAAAGACTAAGAGTGGGGTACACTAAAAGACGATATAAAGAGTTGTACACATGATGGCAAGAATGGACAAAATGGTTGTAAGAAAACATTATATTTGCGTCTTCAAAATATCATTCAATTGTTTGAATTGAGTGTGTCCGAAAATTAGAAAAGTGCATATATCACGTGATTGGCCGCAGCAAGTCCGGTTTTTTTTTGCACTGACAATTGGATGTCACCGCTTTTTGAGTGGAAAAAAATGTTGCAGACGTAGTAAACATTAAAGATGAAACGGACCTCATATTCCGAGTACTGATGAACCACATCATCCATATATATCGCTATTTTGAGTATATTTTTACAAACAATTCTTCTGCCAGAGACACCAGCATTTCTGATGTGTCATCTGACGATTCTAAAATTTCCAAAATCACATGTCATTTTGTCTTGTTTATAGCATCGCACTCAACCATATTGCACTGACTCCTGAGCAAGTGCATAAATTTTTGCACTCAGAGCGCATCCGTTCAGTGCAAAACCGTAATTGGAATATGAAAACCGACTGCACTCAGTGTGATTTCCGGTGATTGGAAAATGCGGCACTCGGCCATAAAAATAAGGTAGACCACTTATACGTCTTCTGCGCATGTACCCAAAATTGACCTAACCCAAAGGATCACAACTGTCACGGCCACATGGTCAACAATGCTGAATGTGATTTTGTATGTATTAATTATTAATTGGCAAGTACTATTATATAAATAAAATAATTTTACTAATTTTAAATAACCAAACTGCATTTCAAATTGGTCAGAGTAAGTATACATACGTATCAAAATATTTGTTTTATAATCAGTTTTTTTTCCATAAAATTGAATCCAAACCATTTATGCTAGATGTGTTTCCAGAAAAGCTGTTAAAAGTTGGGATACTGAGATTAGTTGAGCGCAACAAACGAGATCGATCTGCCCCATCTTCAGTCTATGTTTGTACCACGGTTACAGTCATACAAGGTATAAAAGTAGTGTGTCCATTCCAAAAGTAGATTTAAAATATTGAACTGCTGTTCTTTACTTCGTTCTTTCTAGTTGCTATATCTTAGGTTAGGTCACTGCTTACATAAATAAGTGTTTTTATAAACAAGTACACTACTTTTGAAGTTTTAAAACAAGTCCTATGTAAACAACTTATGCAAAATTGTTTTTTTATTTTATAAAAGCTCGTGTTTGCTGAAAAACCAAATAGGAAAAAAAACATTTTTTGTCGTAAATTAATTGTTTCTCCTATTGTGAGAATATTGTTCCATCTACAAGTTCCGTCGTNAAAAAAAACATTTTTTGTCGTAAATTAATTGTTTCTCCTATTGTGAGAATATTGTTCCATCTACAAGTTCCGTCGTTCTCAACAATATAGCCATTCTGATACGAAATCGTCAAAAACATACAAATATAAATATAAAGTTGTGGTAAAAGTAATTATAATGCTTGATGGGCTACTTTGACACATTAAAAAGTCATAGCTCACTTTAATGTCACCCTCGCTGCTTCTACCGGGAGTAAGACCACTGTTGCTCCGCTTCAGCATTGTGTAAGCACATCCGTGCGTCCCGTGCACAAACCCCGGCGATTCATTCGGGAACCGAATAACGAACTGGTTCACGACCCACTATAGCCCCGACCGACAACGAATATTTTTATGAGGGTGTGTGTGTGTGCAGTGCGAATCAAATAATCGCCCTACAAAGTAGAATTCATGTGTCATCAGGGGAAATGTAGCAGACCCGCGTGGTTATGAAATCACTTTCATACACAGCATGCGAACGCTCGTAATTCACTTTCTAATTTTTCATTGTTGATCCTGTGTTTGGTTTGTTTTAAAAAGCATAAATGCAGTAATGAATAAATATAAATTGGACAAACTAATACTCTATAAATTCCGGCCTACACATTCTCAACCTGACAAACTGAAATCCTCCTGCATTGTACTCATGTGTTAACTTAATTTAAAGTCTTTTTGAAATATATTTTTGCAACCTCCAATTTTATGTCAACTGCGCCAGCTGCACCGGGCCTCACCAACCACATCAGGCCAAGAGTGCGTAGTGCAGGTTGACAAGAACGCAACTTGCACCTTCTTGCCAACAGGTATTACGTAACTCAAGAGACCGCCGTACTATTTATTACAAGAGGTAACTCTTTTAATAAATTAGTAGGCGATCCAAAACTGTGTTTACCCCAGAGCCACAGACGTTAGTCGCATTAACCATTGGCCGCATGTCCGCATAACACCCTGCTCATTTTCACGCAAAGGTCACCGGTAGGCCGTAAGTGCTGTGTCTATTTTCTTTCATTATTCACATGTAATCAAGCACAGTGATTAAACAGTTTTACAAAGTTCAATGAGTTGATTCATTGTCCTCTGGGACATATAGGGTGCTACACTCCTTATAGTACCTTCAGCAATTTTTCTAATATATTTCAGGCATACAAGACAGCCTACAGTCTCGTTATAAGGTGCAAGCAGTGCAATATCAAGTGAGTGACATCATCTGCAAACTGACAGAGGTGCCCAGGGCCCCCTGGGCCATCGACCGAACGACCCATATCACTGACTCTTCACTAGGTTATGGCGCTGGGCAATTCTACACTCAACCAGTCCTGGGTCACCTCGACCACATCACAGTGTACATGTACTGCACATTCTGCACTTTATCACATCTGTGTTCTCATCCCCTTTGCACATTGGTCAGCGACACTGTGTAGGATGTTAGTCTGCATCAGTTAACAAGTCCTGGAATATGGTAGAAGTGTTCACGTGATTGGCGGGGTGAAACTGCAAATCTGTCTCACTTACGGTAGCGATTTCGATCGTGAGTGGGCACACTGCATGGTATCTGTGTGGACACAGGCTCCATATTAAGGTGGGAACCCCTTGCCCTGTACACACTAAACATGCACACATTATGTGGTTCAATTTGTGGTTTAGATTATTTTGGTTGTTGTTGGGGAAACATTCTGGTTCACAATTTAATTTAANATGGTAGAAGTGTTCACGTGATTGGCGGGGTGAAACTGCAAATCTGTCTCACTTACGGTAGCGATTTCGATCGTGGGTGGGCACACTGCATGGTATCTGTGTGGACACAGGCTCCATCTTAAGGTGGGAACCCCTTGCCCTGTACACACTAAACATGCACATATTATGTGGTTCAATTTGTGGTTTAGATTATTTTGGTTGTTGTTGGGGAAACATTCTGGTTCACAATTTAATTTAATTATTCTTTGCAACACCTCAGAGCTATCTTTTGTTTCGCTGTTGTTCGCGACGTGGTTGCTTGTGGGGCTGGTCTTATGAGCACATTAGCTGTAGAATGTGCCCAATTCANATTATTCTTTGCAACACCTCAGAGCTATCTTTTGTTTCGCTGTTGTTCGCGACGTGGTTGCTTGTGGGGCTGGTCTTATGAGCACATTAGCTGTAGAATGTGCCCAATTCATATTTCGCCACTACACACTTTGGGATGGGGTGGAAACACTGTCAACACAGAGGAGTCGAGATGCCTTCATGTGTAAGGCCAGCAATTGTTTACATTCGCTATTCGGCAGCCGAACCTGGTGGTTGGAGTCAAGGCCATGGACAACCCCTCGCGAATGTCCCACCCTGCGTCTGCATGGTGAGTGTACCGATCGGCGATGTAGGGGTATGTGCGCCTGCGCACATGTCCTGCAGCATCGATCAATACCTCCCTGTTAGTGATGTGGTCCTGAAGCAAGGAGATGTGAGTGCAGGTGCACCCACCCACTCTTGTGTAGTTCACGGCGCTAGAGGGGAAGGGATGGTGATGCCATGCTGCACCCAATATGACTGATTTGCTGCATGTGCCCAGCCCTGTTAATACNTAGAGGGGAAGGGATGGTGATGCCATGCTGCACCCAATATGACTGATTTGCTGCATGTGCCCAGCCCTGTTAATACAATGGCGACTACGAATCTGGTTTTGGCACACTTTTTCTCCCACATACAAGGGCATCTGAGCATCGTTCTGGTATCGCACTGGCATCAGATGTCATCTCGCGTTGTTAACAGTGCTCCCAAGGTGCAATCTTAATTCATCCGGGGAGGAAATGGATAGGAAAAATTGTATGGTAGAATTTGGGAGTTTCTGGGCTGAATTTTATTGAAGAAGAAGCACGAGGAAAGGGTACGCCCCATGGAAGGGCGACAATTAACATCAGTGTTCGGACTGTGAAGGAGTTATTCTTGGGAAAGGTGACCTGACTAGGCGCCAGACACAGTCAGCAGGCAGTGCCGAGATGAAGATATTGGTACTCTCAGGGTCGTGCGGCCGATTNTGACTAGGCGCCAGACACAGTCAGCAGGCAGTGCCGAGATGAAGATATTGGTACTCTCAGGGTCGTGCGGCCGATTTTCCAGATGTATGTCATTCCTTCGGTGGTTGCACTGTTAAAAACACCCCCAATGATGATGAAGAACACAGACTTAATCGTGCCTTTGCCTAGCACCTATGCCTGAATGAAGTGTAAGACTATTAAGGCTGACCCACGTGCCTTAAACTGTGATGAGCAATGATTTAGGTAAATTGTACATACCTAGGTGGTTGTGAAGACATATTTGACTGAGNTGCCTTAAACTGTGATGAGCAATGATTTAGGTAAATTGTACATACCTAGGTGGTTGTGAAGACATATTTGACTGAGGGTTGTAGGGGACCTATAACCCGAAATGCCTGGTGGGATGTGCTCAGAAATAAAACACACATAGTCTGAAAACTGATGTATATTTATCTTTGCGTGTTACAACAATTCCCTGACAAGTGAAAATTATGGGGACTCTGCAGCCCACCTGCTACGTAGGCTCAACTGCAGAAAATGTGGGGTCAACAATAATGAGGAAAGCTTAAGCTTCCTCGGGGGAAGCTAGTCCCAGGAAAGAAGGGTTGGCATCTCCAGGTGCTAGAAACAAACTGGTTCTGGTAATTATGATAGCTTTTGAAATCTACTTGGTTGGCGCAAAAAAAAAAGTGAATGCACCTGGAGCGCAACACTTTCAATTGTCTCTGACTCTTAGACTACTGGTAGAGCGAGTCATGTGCCAGATCTAATTACATGCTAAATTAACAACAAACTTGCTCTTGCAAAAACATAACCCGAAAATTCGAAAATGAAATTTATAAACACAACACTTGCAATAATGATAAAATAGTGAAGCTATATGAGGGTGATGTCATTCGTTNGAAAATGAAATTTATAAACACAACACTTGCAATAATGATAAAATAGTGAAGCTATATGAGGGTGATGTCATTCGTTAACACAGGATCTCACAAAACAAACACGAAAACTGAATATATATTGCAAGGGTGTCTCTCACATGTTTAACCACAAATTTTGTTTAAAAACTCTTCCACAAAATTGGTTTCCTTAGGTATGATCCTCTAATAGAAGGGGTTGGGGTGGGGTAATTATTTACACTGCCATACTCTCACTTGCTCTATACGAATTCACTAGCACAGCACGACAGTGTCAAATGCACTAGCACACCATTCATTAAAGTGGGCCGAAAAGTNTCTATACGAATTCACTAGCACAGCACGACAGTGTCAAATGCACTAGCACACCATTCATTAAAGTGGGCCGAAAAGTTTTTTTTTATTCGCTATATCACGGAAAACTTGCCTCTAGGGTAGCTTAGTAAAATGCAAAAACTAAATTAATAAATTTTTCCGACTGTCGGTAGAGCATCGTCCCTCAAATTTGAGAAAATATAAGATTTTTATCATTTTTCTAAGGAATGGAAATAAAACAAATGACTTCTATAACTCGTAGCTATAGACATACTGTATTTTAGTATAACAAAGTATAGGAATAATAAATAAATGAAAAAAAAAATACATTTTACAATTTATTACTAACGTATTACGTTTATAAAAAAAAATATTTTTTTTAATTGACAAATTTCCATTGAAACAAAAATAATTTTCCTGCTTGTGTAAAATTTAGGTTTGTAATGAAATATAGTCCTTTACTTGTCCTTACTTTCTTTTGGTAGTCTCAAATAAGATTTGCTTGAAAAACTAGGCATTGAAGATCTTGAGAGAAGTGTAATTCTTATAAAAACATCTCTGGAATTGGAGCCGACGACTTTTTGTGACGCCTTGGTTACCAGCTTCTCGCATCGTTCAACTGCTTGGGTGTGACATGGGAATTGTCCAAAGTTCCACTCAGCCGCTGTTCTACCTGATTGGACCTTAGACCAAATCTCTTGATCGGTGACTTCTTCACAGCAAAGGTGGTGGTGAAAGTGTAGTAGTGTTCCAGTGAATCATTTCGATGTGGTCTGTATCTGTAGCTAGGAAACTGATTTTGGGTGGTTGAAAACTCCTGATCGACTTT
This sequence comes from Clitarchus hookeri, assembly GCA_002778355.1. Taxonomy (NCBI): domain Eukaryota; kingdom Metazoa; phylum Arthropoda; class Insecta; order Phasmatodea; family Phasmatidae; genus Clitarchus; species Clitarchus hookeri. Next base: position 515,294 of record NQII01001342.1, read on the forward strand.
ATTTTAGAAGATAAGTTTCTAGCCTTTATAATTCTTCTGAAACCTAACTNGGTGGTTGAAAACTCCTGATCGACTTTATTTTAGAAGATAAGTTTCTAGCCTTTATAATTCTTCTGAAACCTAACGCTCTTATATCATCCCTTTTATCTACCATCATGCTCAAAAACAAGTTTTCTGAATGGGCAAAAAATGTGTTTCTTTCAATTACTGGGTGAACAACTTTCAGCAAGTTTTCGGGCAGGAATCTTGACGATTTTATAGCTTCAAATACATTTTCTAGTCCATTTATGAAGTGTTGAATTTTTTTATATGAAACCATAAAGGTATATATGACTTTAGGAGAAAAGAAACTAAGATCTTGTGTTCGTGTGTTGGGTTTTCAATACTTAAATAAAATCGGAGAACTCTGTTCGCCGTTGTTAACTACCTTGAGTGGGAAAGTGTGCCAGGCTCACGAACAGATAAATATTCAGGACAGCTGCCTGATTTTATAGCAGAACTTATGTCCAGCAGTTACTGCTGATCTCTGCTTAAAATTTTCCGGTCAATTTCTGGAATCTCACACTCAACACTGTCAAAATTTACCACTGGGAGTTCCTCACATTTACTGAGCTGTGTGCCAATCGGACCATTAAATGATTTTGGCCCCGTCGGTTCACCATAAAGTTTGAAATAAATGCCGAAAAGGCAGTTCATTGTAATGTAAAAGGCAGACCCCCCACTGTAGTGGTCTTTTAACTTGTTCTTCAATTGTTTGAATAACACCCGTTTCACACCCAGTATTAGTAACGGTGTTATCACATCCAATTACGTCCAGTTCATGAAGTGAAAATTCAGATTCAGTCAAATAATTAAGATTACTACTGGCAATTAACATGAACCATGCCTTCATGAGCTCCTTTGTGTCCACTCTGACTGCCACAGTCGTATCCACTGCACCAGACACACCACACCGACGGGCTTGTGGGCACGAGTGAGTGTGTGCATAACAGTATCAGTGTAATTGCATTAATGCAATTGCATCAGCGTTTCTAATTTATTCTGTGTATATAATTAATAGCATAATTGTCATCATGGAAGACGGTCGTCACAGCCACAGCCAGGGACATTTGACATTGTACACTTGGATATACTGTGGCTGGTACGATGGAAACATTTAGAATTAATATAATCATTTGTATTGTGTATTTGTTTAAGGGAAAATGATGTTGTCTTAGGTTAATTTAATTTAAGTCACTTCCATCTCATAATCATTGTTTAGTGTGTATTGTGTTTCATCGTTTCGCCGCGTGGCGTCGGCTGCGCTCAGGTGGCGGAAGCCGACGCACGCTTGCCCAGTTCTATTCAGCACTTCAACGCATCCAGACGTGTAAGTCTTTCGCTCCGCAACAGCCCTCGGTGCGGACATCTTCAGCTGAACTCATACTCATTGGCATAGACTTCACAAACCGAATCATTGTTTTATTTGTTATAGCGCCGAGGGCAGAGCGACATTATTCTTATCAGAGAATTGTTAAGTGCAGTCGCATTTCATATTGTAAAGCCACGTGGTCACTCGCAGTTCCGGGTCATTAAGGCCACGTGTTTTGTACTATAGTTGTGTGTGTGCATTAAGGAGTCTCGAGGAATAAATAATTCCACAAGCATCGTAAGTGTTTTATTTTTAATTTAATTAAGGTGGCCTACAACCTCGCCATCGTGTGTGACGGAGTGTTAACAAGAGTCCCCTAGGCCATCGACCGAAACGAACCTCATTTCATTAGCTCACCACAGAGCTGTGGGGCCGGGCACATATTTAATACACCCTCAGATCTGGTTACACAGTGCGTCAAGTTGGCTTTCCCAACTCGGGACGGGAAATTCACCGAGCCAGTGCTTGACCACCTCAAAATTGGCGCGCCATCTTAGGGGCAAGATTCAAAAAACCCTAGTAAGTTGTGTTACTATGTAAAAAGTTGGCGTTACAAAGGAAGAACATAATACTGTGAGTACATTAAGTGCGGAATGGGCGGGATCATAAACTGCGACCACCCACGTGGTGACCATGGAACTTTGCAGGGGTTCTTTTGTTTTGTTTTTTAACAACAATTAAACCAAGGGTTGTTTTTTTCTAACCTACTCTAAAACTAAGTGTTATATGTTAATCCGCGGTAGGAACGGGATTATTGCGTCTCAGGGCTAACCCCTAATGCTTACAAGGGAAGGAAAAACATCCAAGGAGACGTGCATCGCGGCAAAGAGAGATTAGGTTTCCCATGGCCGAGTTTGGCCATGAAAAACCTCCCTAATGTACTTATAGTTAAACTATATCTAGAAGAGAAAGGGAAAAAACCGGCACAGACACCAGACAAACCCTTTCGACAGGAAAGAATTAAAAATGGTTACATGCATTATGAGAAAATGCTACAGGAGAAAGATCGGTGGGTACTATGCTCTTTATTGTTGGAAGAGGAGAAACTAGTAGAGAGGTGGCGTGGCATCGTTCTTTATTTGGCGCTGATTTAACCAGAGTGATACGGTACATCACTCTGGTGAGGGGAGTGCGCTATTGTGCTACTCCCCCCCGAATCCCCAGTGGATCCTGAAAACTTAACGAAAAACTGGATTAGTTGTCAGGAGTGCCAGCGGAGCTGACACAAGCTGACTTTTGCTAATACACGACAAGATGGTAGTTGTCTGAAAGAAAAGATGGTTAATCTAAAAACCAAATACTAAAGCTAAATCCATGAGGGCATTTATTTATTATTATTATTATCGTCCTACTAAACTAAATGATTAATTGTTATAATTACTATTTAATATTAATACTAGGTAGCCCCTGACCCTTACCCCGACTGGCATGTGTGTCCCTGACCTGGAAAACGAGTGGTGGTTGAGGCTATTTCCCACCTTCCACGAGTTCCCACATAACCAGCCTGGGCACCTCTAAGTGGTAGCTTAAAACTAACAATCTAAATGTGAACTGTCCTCACCCCTATACCTGAGGAATTAATTATAGAAGAACTATATATCCACCAGAACATTAATATTTTATCGAGAGGAGGATTTCTAGAGAAATTTGTAGAGGGATTTGGAATTTGAAGCCCCCCGACCCCTACCTTGATGGCATGTGTGTCCTTGACCTGGAAGACGAGTGGTGGTTGGGGCTATTTCCCACCTGTCGCGAATTCCCACATAACCAGCCTGGGCAGAGCACCCTGCATGACCATGAAAATCAATTAATGAAGTTAAAGTTGTAGTTAGTTAACTGCTGATGACTGCACTTATTCGAACACTAATACTAAGGTTAAATAGGCTACAGATTATGAAGTCTGAGCCTTTATTCTACTTATCATTAGACATGGATGGAAACATAGTAATATCTATTCTTAAAAGCCGCGCAGAGGCAACATAATTGGCCTGGCAGTGTGTTACACACAGGGCTAAGGAGGCCTGTGTGCTAGAAGCGATTTCGGTCACTTGTAGCGCTGCATCAAATCGATATCATAATCCCCAAGGGCAGTTATGAGAGGATTTACATGTTCCTCTGTTGATTTATAGAAAGAATCGGTGTGCTTGCGTATTACTTCGTCAGGCTTGTCTATTTTTAATTCGGTGTGCAAGCATCTAACAGGGACATACCTGGGTGCATCTGCAGCCAATCTGAGGCATTTATTTTGCAGCACCTGCAATGAATTTAAATGAGTTTGCGCACAGTATGCCCAAGCGGGCGCCGCATAAATGATAATGGGGCAAATCATTGCCCGATATAATCGTATCCCATTGTTCTGTGACAAACCTGAACCACGAGCTAGAAGTGGATATAAGGCTGACATGCGTGCGTAAGCAAGATGTCTCTTAGCCTCCACATGTCGCCGCCATGTCAGCCTTCTATCCATAATAAGGCCAAGGTATTTCACCTCATCTTTAAATGGAATATCCTCCCCAAAGAGAGTGAGATGTGGCAAATTGGGAGGAATATTCCGGCGAGTGAAAACAATTGCCTCGCATTTTCCCACGTTTATTTTTATTCTCCACAGGCGAAAATAGTTTTCAAGCTGGTTGAGCTGAGCCTGGGCGCTCTGAGTGGCAACTTAAGCTCTGCGAGATCACGTGTAAATTACTGTGTCATCAGCATGAATTCCTAAATTAATATGCCAATTAGGGTGGCGCGGAATATCGTGGGTATAAATATTATATAATACTGGACCTAATATGCTGCCCTGGGAGACACCTGCCCTAATGATTTTAATTTGTGTGGTCGCTCCCTCAACAGAAATGGTAAATGAGCGCCTGTCTATTTTTTTTTTTTTTGTAAAGTGTAGATAGTGTTGTTCCCAAATTTACGTGTATGTGTAGTGTTGCCCTTCCGACCAGGAGGTACTTACGGGCTAATTCAAGATGATGGGAGTTGGTGTCATAAATTTCGGTGAATGAGGTATGTGAATTAAAAGGGTGCATGCCGGTCATAAGGCGTTCCGGCACGCATGAAATTTTATGCACAGAAACTGCAAGAAACTTCCACTATGACTATGGGAATAGTCGGTTAATTTATTATTGCCCTGTAATAAACTTGTAATTTTAACTTTTGAGTTAAAATAGAATTAACTAACGTTGGAGACCGGATCTCACTATATCAACTGATAATAAAAATATGCAGCAGTTTTAAATTTTGGCGAATTTATAGCTAATTTTTCTTACAGCCTGAATTAAATTAACAAAAATTCAAATAATTCTTTGCAAATTTAAAAAATATATATTACACTAAAAAAGCTGTAAAATAATTGCGTCTACATAACCTTTTACACCGAAATGTGTATGATAATTGCATATTTATGTAACCGTTTCCAAAATCATAACTTGCAAATTATTTATCTGATTTCAGTTTAATATTTTTTTT
>NQII01001342.1:528651-554357 GCA_002778355.1 Clitarchus hookeri
ATCCTCCAAGAAAGACAGGACGTGTTTGTGGACGCTGAACCCTTAAGGCGGACTACTATCGCCGAGCACTCCATACCATTGGAGCATGACCACCCGCTTTTCGCAGGACCACGGAGTTACCACCCCTACCAGTGTACCATCATCAACGAACAGATTAGGGAGATGTTGGCCGAAGGCGTCATCGAGCCCACACACAGCAAGTACAACAGCGCAATCACGTTAGCTCCCAAGAAAGATGGAATGTGACGATTCTGTGTGAACTTTCGCAACCTTAATCTGATAACTCAAAGTGCACCACCACCATACATCAGTGTGAAGGATGCACTACACACACTAGGGAAAGCAAAAGTAATGACATCATTGGACTTGCGCATTGGCTACTGGCAGGTCCCCATCAAGCCAGAAGATCACCACAAAACAGCATTCACCGCCCCTGATGGGAGACGCTTCCTGTTCTGTGCCATGCCGTTCGGGCTGAAGTGTGCATCGGCCATTTTCCAGGCCATGATGGTACAAGTGCTCGAGGGATATGTAGGAGATTTTACCCTTGCATACCTGGACGATGTGATCATCTGGTCCGAGAGCTGGGAAGATCATATAAAACACCTATTGTCAGTACTGGAGCTCCTAGTGATCAACAAGTTAACTTGTGCAAACCGGAAGTGCCACATAGGGAAGCCCAGCATTCAATTCCTTGGGCACCTAGTGGACGTAAACGGTAGTAGGCCCACGCCGGAACAGCTTTCCCTCATCGACCAGCATGAGGCACCCAGAACCCGCAAACAGCTAAGGAAGTTCTTCGGGTTGGTGAACTGGCTGAAGGAAAACATTAGGGATTTCGCAACCATAACAGCGCCCCTAACAGACATGCTGTCCCCGAACCGCAAGTTACAGTGGATCAGCAAGCACGAAAACTGCTTCCAGGAGCTGAAGAGAAGGTTCTGACAGTGCACAACCCTGGCACGTCATGACCCCAGTAGGCACCTATATATCCTAACAGATGCCAGTGAGAAGGGCCTCGGCGCCATACTATTTCAATTGGGAGACAACAATGAGCGCTAGATCATTGAGTATGGTAGCGCCAAGTTTGGGCCGACTGAGGGTCATTACGATGTAAATGAGAGGGAATGTTTAGCAGTGGTTTGGGCGGTGAAGAATTATAGAGCACACCTCGAGTACCAGCGCTTTACCCTACGGACCGACAACAGGTGCCTACTCTGGCTTCATTCCATGAGGGAAGCCAGGAGCAAACTCGCCCGGTGGGCATTGTTGTTGCAATCATACAACTTCGTTGTGCAACATGTCCCCGGAGCAGAGAACCAACTGGCGGATGAACTGTCCAGGACACCAGGCACTGAAGTAGCCGTTGACAGGGATGAGAGGGACGACTTATTACCCCCTACGGTCAACCATGCAACAACATGCAACGGGCAGGTAACCTGCAATGCGATAGAGACAACATGAAACTCTGAACCCAGGCTCGACGAACTGAAGGCATTAGTGATCGATGCCCAACAACGATGCGCACAAACCCTGGAGAGGATGGTGAATATCTTGCAGGGAGATAGTGAGTGGAGGCGCATCCGAGACACACACATAGAAACCCGTCAGCAGCATCCTGAAGCAACCTGGTGCATTTATGTACCTGCAGGAGTACGAGAGCAAGCACTGAAGCATGCACACGACAGCCATTTGGCCGGTCATCCTGGGGCAACACAGACGGCCAGGAACCTCCACAAGCACTTTCACTGGCCAGGAGCAAGCAGGGATGTACGCAGGCATGTGAGGGAGTGCGCCCCCTGCAACCACTTCAAAAGTAGGAGAACGGTTGGAGTGGCACAACAACAACCTAGGGTGCCAAAGGAACCATTAGGTGGTTGAAAACTCCTGATCGACTTTATTTTAGAAGATAAGTTTCTAGCCTTTATAATTCTTCTGAAACCTAACTCTCTTATATCATCCCTTTTATCTACTATCATGCTCAAAAACAAGTTTTCTGAATGGGCAAAAAATGTGTTTCTTTCAATTACTGGGTGAACAACTTTCAGCAAGTTTTCGGGCAGGAATCTTGACGATTTTATAGCTTCAAATACATTTTCTAGTCCATTTATGAAGTGTTGAATTTTTTTTATATGAAACCATACAGGTATATATGACTTTAGGAGAAAAGAAACTAAGATATTGTGTTCGTGTGTTGGGTTTTCAATAATTAAATAAAATCGGAGAACTCTGTTCGCCGTTGTTAACTACCTTGAGTGGGAAAGTGTGCCAGGCTCACGAACAGATAAATATTCAGGACAGCTGCCTGATTTTATAGCAGAACTTATGTCCAGCAGTTACTGCTGATCTCTGCTTAAAATTTTCCGGTCAATTTCTGGAATCTCACACTCAACACTGTCAAAATTTACCACTGGGAGTTCCTCACATTTACTGAGCTGTGTGCCAATCGGACCATTAAATGATTTTGGCCCCGTCGGTTCACCATAAAGTTTGAAATAAATGCCGAAAAGGCAGTTCATTGTAATGTAAAAGGCAGACCCCCCACTGTAGTGGTCTTTTAACTTGTTCTTCAATTGTTTGAATAACACCCGTTTCACACCCAGTATTAGTAACGGTGCCATCACATCCAATTACGTCCAGTTCATGAAGTGAAAATTCAGATTCAGTCAAATAATTAAGATTACTACTGGCAATTAACATGAACCATGCCTTCATGAGCTCCTTTGTGCNAATTCAGATTCAGTCAAATAATTAAGATTACTACTGGCAATTAACATGAACCATGCCTTCATGAGCTCCTTTGTGCCCACTCTGACTGCCACAGTCGTCTTCACTGCACCAGACACACCACACCGACGGGCTTGTGGGCACGAGTGAGAGTGTGCATAAAAGTATCAGTGTAATTGCATTAATGTAATTGCATCACAGTTTCTAATTTATTCTGTGTATATAATTAATAGCATAATTGTCATCATGGAAGACGGTCGGCACAGCCACATCCAGGGACATTTGACATTGTACACTTGGCAATACTGTGGCTGGTACCATGGAAACATTTAGAGTTAATATAATCATTTTTATTGTGTATCTGTTTAAGGGAAAATGATGTTGTCTTAGGTTAATTTAAGTCACTTCCATCTCATAATCATTGTTTAGTGTGTATTGTGTTTCATCGTTTCGCCGCGTGGCATCGGCTGCGCTCAGGTGGCGGAAGCCGACGCACGCTTGCCCAGTTCTATTCAGCACTTCAACGCATCCAGACGTGTAAGTCTTTCGCTCCGCAACAGCCCTCGGTGCGGACATCTTCAGCNACCCACATCTTCAGCTGAACTCATACTCATTGGCATAGACTTCACAAACTGAATCATTGTTTTATTTGTTACAGCGCCGAGGGCAGAGCAACGTTATTCTTATCGGAGAATTGTTAAGTGCAGTCGCATTTGATATTGTAAAGCCACATGGTCGCTCGCAGTTCCGGGTCATTAAGGCCACATGTTTTGTACTATAGTTGTATGTGTGCATTAAGGAGTCTCGAGGAATAAATAACTCCACAAGCATCGTAAGTGTTTTATTTTTAATTTAATTAAGGTGTGCTAGGTGGTCTACAACCTCGCCATCGTGTGTGACGGAGTGTTAACAAGAGTCCCCTAGGCCGTCGACCGAAACGAACCTCATTTCATTAGCTCACCACAGAGCTGTGGGGCCGGGCACATATTTAATACACCCTCAGCTCTGGTAACACAGTGCATCAAGTTGGCTTTCCCAACTCGGGACGGGAAATTCACCGAGCCAGTGCTTGACCACATCACAATGTTTTGAGCAGACCCAGAAGAGGGTGAAACATTACAAACCTACACATAACCTGGTTCTTTTAAAATGGAGTAATGTTCTGACGTGAACCAGGCGTTCACTGGTACCTTTGTGCCCACTGTAACTGCCGCATTAGTGTCATCCACTCCAGATGCACCACACCAGCAGGCATGTGGGCAAGAATGATAGTGTATTCAGTGTTATGTAATCAATCAGCATTCGTCAATATCATTTATTCAGTGCTATGTAATTAATCAGAGTTCACCAATATAATTACATCAGTGCGACATAATTGATCGGAGTGCATCAGTATAGTTTATTCAGGGTTATNTTATGTAATCAATCAGCATTCGTCAATATCGTTTATTCAGTGCTATGTAATTAATCAGAGTTCACCAAGATAATTACATCAGTGCGACATAATTGATTGGAGTGCATCAGTATAGTTATTTAGGGTTATATGTATTTATTAGTGTCATAATAATCAAGTGTATTTGTCCATGTGTGTAAATTGCACCAGTGTCATTAATTATTCAGAGCTTAATAATTTAATCATTATNATTAATCAGAGTTCACCAATATAATTACATCAGTGCGACATAATTGATTGGAGTGCATCAGTATAGTTATTTAGGATTATATGTATTTATTAGTGTCATAATAATCAAGTGTATTTTGTCCATGTGTGTAAATTGCACCAGTGTCATTAATTATTCAGAGCTTAATAATTTAATCATTATTATTTATTGGTTCAGTGTATCTATTCAGTATTTATTTATATCATATTTGTCGTGTTTAAAGACAGTCATCACATACCCAGCCAGCCAGGGACATGTGACATTACTAAGTTGGCAATACAGTGGCTGCTGTGATACAAATATTTAATTTAATATAACCCTGATTTATTGTGTATTTGTGCAAGGGTGATTGTGTATTATTATCTAAGTTGTATAGGGTAATTGTGTTTGATTATGTTAATCTAAGGTATATCATTTTCTTACATCTCATTAGCATTCTTAAGTCGCATTTATGTTTCATCTTTCCACCGCTTGGCGTCGGCCGCGCTCAGGCAGCGGGAGCCGGCGCGGTTCTCAGCCCAGTACTCTTCATCACTTCAACGCGGTCGGACGTGGTAAGCCTCTCGCTTCACAAGAACCTCGGTGCCAGCCCCTCAGGCTGCAACCTCACTCAGTAATCATATCATCACATCATCCACGAAATAACTTGTATTTTATATTACATCGCACCGAGAGGAGAGCAGCGTCACGCGCCTCAATTAATCGTAATCCTTTAGTGTGTTTTCATACGACCATGCGGTCACCACATGTCTGTTCGGTTAAGTGTTCAATAAAATCATCATCTTTCACATAACCAATAGTGCGTTCATTAATCCAGGCGTGCGCAGCGGCCATACAGCTCGCATTTTCCTATTATCTGATGGTGTGTTACCTCGAGTCCCCTAGGGTGATTACCACGACCCGATCTCATTGCTCAACACTGAGCTGGCGCCCGGCATTTTCACAACTCGAGGGGCACCGCGCATCCAAACGTCCCCCTTCGACAAGGGGCGTACCAAGCGCACGTCAGTTCCTCTTTTATGGTTCTTCGAAACTTCTTTGAGTTAACTTTTTCAATCACTAGAGTGATATCCTTCCTCCCATAAAAATATAGTTATTGAAGTGGGTTATGCTTGTCCTTGTTTTGCATTTGAAGTTCTGAGCGGTTTACAATGTTTTCCCTTCTAAGTTTATTTTTGTCAACAACATGGGTGTGGTCATCATCAGTTACGATGCCAAAATCTTGCAACACACTTGAGGCGATAGCTGCCATTGCTCTATCTGATAATCCAAAGCAATCACTAGCCAGCGCAGTATTTTTCAATTTATTGCGCATCTGCCATGGTGACTTACTTTAGGCTTAAGGTCTTCAAAATCTTTATCGTTGTCATCTATAGTGACTTCAGATGGCAGGAGAGTTTCTGCATCTGCATGTTTTGAGCAAGATGGCTGTGATAATAAATCAATAGTGGACTGAGTTATTTTATGTTCAACCAACTTCCTATCATGTCTTTGGGTTTATTTTTTTTTCCTTTACGTCTACACTTCCAATTTTACCTATGCCATGCATTCTTTGGAAGTACNTTATTTTTTTTTCCTTTACATCTACACTTCCAATTTTACCTATGCCATGCATTCTTTGGAAGTACAAGAATTTTAGTTCAATGATCGGTATATTTTTTGCTTTTTCACAGTTACAGATAATAGAAACAGGACACTCACAAACCTTTGTGAACATTTCACAATTGCAGTCTAATGTAATTTTGCAGTTACACTCTGAGACATCAAACAGTAACAAAGATTATTTTTTATCTTCAACTCTCTTTTTGAACTTTTCCTTTTCCTTGTTACACTTAAAGGTCTTCATAAGAATACGATAACTGTCATGGTATGCATTTATTAACTGAACAACTCTGTGAGGCGTTACTGTTGGTATTGAATCTTTATCAAAAACAGATTTAACTTTTGGTGCCACAATATTCGAAACCTGAGAAAAATTAACTGACCTGTTGTTTGATTTCAAGGCTAAGTTGTAATTTTCATGGAAACAACACTTGAGAACATTTTCATAAGATGGACGTTTATTCACAGATAACTCCTTTGGGTGGCCAAATAACAGGCAGTTAAAATCGCTGCGAGTAATTTTCTTGGAAACATCCATGACACAGTGGTTAATATTATCAATTAATCAAATCCCTAATTAATCGAATCAGTCTATAAGAAACGCAATTAAAACTCACAGGAACAACACACCGCTAGTATAGTAAACAACTGACAGAAACTGCTGTGTCACAAAGTGCAGTGCCTTGTGGGATGTGGATTTTTTTAATGCTTTGCGCTACCTTAAATTCAGTAATTTAGGATTTTTTCAACGTGCTTTATTGTCTTTCTTTTGAAGCTTTTTCGCCGTAGCAGTTTTTTATATTTTTCGTTTATAGCTTTAAAAAACAAATGAAAACTATAATTTTTTCAATAAATTTTAAAAATTCAAGTGCGATGTGCTACCGCCAGCCGTAAAAATTCATTTAATTTGTTTTTGCATTGTAATAAGCTACCCTAGAGGCAAGTTTTCCGCGGTATAGCGAATAAAAAAAAATTTGGCCCACCCTACCAAGCATGCTGATGCGGAGGAGTTGGATGCATGGCATGGCAGACTTTCTAGAAGGCAGGATGTCGTCCTGTGTTAAGTGTTATTCACGTTATGAAAACTTATCCCTCCTCCTTCCCCCTTCCAAAGCAAATTTTATGCAACCTATCCGTCCCACACCTCCTTCCAACGGTAAATTTTGTTGGAGATTGTGGCCTCGATTACATCAATTTGTCCCCCTTAGAATGACTTAAGCGAACTAAGCAAATGATTTATTATATTGTTAATGTTACTCAGTCCTTGCGATATCTGCTTGCGTCCATGTGCACTCTTGTGACCACTTGCACCTCCGTAGTCACTTACTTCACCGGCCCGAAGTGAACACTCGGCCACGAGTACGTCAGTATGTGCGGGCGAGAACGGAACACACCCGCCTCGTCGTCATGTACTACGTTACTCAAGTAACCGTCTTACTTTATTTGCTTCAAGAGGTAACTCTTGGGGAGAAATAACAAGCAGTTCAACACAGTGTCCCCCCTAAAGTCACAGCCATCAAGTGCTCCGGCAATTGGAGTGAATGTCAGTGCAGCTCGCACCGTGACTCAGCATCCTTACCAACTACGTGAAGTCGACCGGCCTTCTGGTTGGGATATCAGTGCTATGTGATCCATAGTGTGGTTAAAAAGTGGGGAATAAAATCCCGAAGCAATAAAAAGTGTCTAAAACTCCTTTGCCAAATAAACAAGAGTCATTGCTTTCTTAAAACCTTAAATGTGCGTGGCTACCCCCACCCCTTTCCAGGGATAGACTCGTCCAGCCCACCTAAGCTGGAACACTTGGACACGCCCATCTGCTTAACAAACCGAAAACTGAGATCTATTTTCAGTTTACCATTATTCCAGTCAATTTTAGTATGTTAATTATGTTCAATAATTAAAAGAGTAATTTTGTATTTTATTCACAAAAGACTGCCTATCAAGGCTTTACAGTTTTTACCTCATGTTTCTAGTGCGCTGACATCCCCTGTTATGTCACAGTCACAAAAGTAATTAACACTCAGTTAATCACTGGGAAGTCAGCAACATTTTGTTCGCCATAAAATTGTATTTTTTAGCAAATAAATTAGCATTAAGAGGGTTCATGTTATTTTTGGTGCCGGCTTCATCCACCATTAGCAGAAGCCGACTCCATAATTTTATCCTGACTTCAGCACTCGGCCCAGTTAGCAGCACGGGAGTTTCGATCCGCGCGAACCCCCTCGGCACATTAATTTAGGCTGCAATCACTTTCAATTCAATAGTATTTTCATGTAACTGGAACATTTTGCTTAATTCGTGCCGAGCGGACGGCCATCTGTCTTCCTGTCATCGTTAACAGGACTTAATGCGTACCATGTAATTGCGCCTAATTTTCATGGCTCAGGCCCTTTTTGAACAGCAATGGTCACCGGCAGACCACAGTGCCAAGTCCGCATAAACTTATCACATATCAACGTAGTGCATATGTGTCAAAGAAGTAAGTAAACATCTTGGATAACCACGAGTGTTTTATTTACTTTACCCCTCGGAGTACTTCCGATGCTGCACCCTACTGCAGCAGTAACAAGTATAAGTAAGGCATGCGAGGTTGCATACAACCTCGTCAGCATAAAGAGTGAAACCAGTAGGTATGTTGAATTATTAGTAAGTTCATCATTCATAAGTACCACAGATCGACAGAGGACTCCAGTGACCCACGTGCTGTCGACCGCACGACTCTCCCTAACTCATGCTCACTGAGTTATGGCGCGGGACAATTTTGCCAGTTTTCGCCTTAACCTGACAAGCCTGATAAGGCATGAACCTACATCAACATCCCTGGAACCCCCTACATGCCATAATCTAGTGTACAGATTGGCAAATCCGGTTTTTCGTAAACCAAAAATGGACTAAAATCATGTTTTGGTTTATTATCAAACATATTTTAAACCTTCCTTCATAAAACACCAATAAAACATTATCAAAATTAGTAAAATAAACATGGANATTATCAAACATATTTTAAACCTTCCTTCATAAAACACCAATAAAACATTATCAAAATTAGTAAAATAAACATGGGGACTGCTCTGAATTTATTTTACCATCAAATGCAAAACCTATGCAAACCCAGTCCATCGCCAAATATGCAAAAACCTATAAACGAAAATTGAAACAAAAATTAATAACTCATTGTTAGAAACAAAACATAAAGACATATGCTTTCAGTAACGAATATATTTTTTCTAACCTACTCTAAAATTAAGTGTTATGTGTGAGCCCGAGGGACGGGAGTTAATTGCATCTCAGGGCTAAGCCCCATACACCTACAAGGGAAGGAAATCATGCAAGAAGACATGCATCGAAGCAGCAAGGGATTGGGCTGNGGCTAAGCCCCATACACCTACAAGGGAAGGAAATCATGCAAGAAGACATGCATCGAAGCAGCAAGGGATTGGGCTGTCATAGTCACAATTCGGCCATGAAAACCTGCCTAATTGCACTTATAGCTAAACTACTATACTAAGATCAGAATAAAAGGAAAAAACCGGCATAGACACTGTAAAAGCCCTTTCGATAGAAAATAATTAAAAATTGTTGCATGCATTATCAGAAAATGCTAAAAGAGACAGATGGGTGGAAACCATACTATTTATTAATAGGTAGAGAAAATACTAGTAGAGAGGGGGCAGGACATCTTTCTTTGACTTCAATTCACGCTGGCTTAACCAGAGTGGTGTTAGCACATCACTCTGGTGGGGTGAGTGGCGCTATTGGGCCTCTCCTCCCCCATCCCCTTCCAAATAACCAGTGGGTCCTGAAAATGTAAAGAAACTATTAGTTGCCAGTGAGTTTAGCAGAGCCAACACTGGCCGGCTTTTACTTATTCATAATATGATGGTAATTTACCCGAAATAAAAAGAGTTTACTTTTACCTAAATAGCCTATTATTAAAACTATGACCTGTAGGACATTTTTTTTTCAGTAACGAATATAGGTGATCACATCTTATTTATATTATATTTCACTTATTAAATCAAACCGCAGTGCAAAGATGGTAGACTTAATAGTAACAAAACAAGTATTTATCTTCTTCTCGTCGCAGTCCATCGCCATCAAATACAACTTCGCATGCAACCTCAGCAGTTGCTCCGGCGAGATTTCAAACACTCCCGAATTTCTCTGGTCAGGGCTCGGAGGGACCTCAAGCATTCGGGAAGGAATGCGTGCAGCGACCGCAACAGTACAGTGTTCCACCAAAGGAGTGGTTGTGTGTAGTAGGAGCGCAACTCACAGGTGATGTGTGTGCAAGGTGGTGGTCTGTTACACAGTACCAAATTACATGGGAACAGTTCATTACAAAATTTTCCACCAGGTACACCAGCGTGCTGGCGAACTTACAAATGCAGTTGAGCATTTTCACAGAGTGGCAACGGGCCCATAAAGAGCTAGAAACATTCGTGCAACGTAAATTAAATCTTGTAGCCCAATTTTATCCTCATATTGCAGCTGCGGGCATGTTGGGAGCAGTGATTCAGACAGTCCTCCCTGAATTCAGAGATGCTTTGCGACCAGCCATTTACAATGGCTTTGAAAACTTTCTTCGAAGAGCTACCAGCATTTCCCACGATACCACCGAGCTATGTCAACGTGGTGTGCCACCATGTGGAACGCATATGTTTGCATCTGCCACACTCACCGGGAAGCGGGACAACAACCACACAGCGCCTGGTGGTCCAGTATCAATGGCACATGCGGGCGAATTGATACCACCCCGACCAGCTGAGAGCGTCTGGGCCAGCCAGCCCACGTGCAACAATGGCACAAATACCTAACTGTGTAACGGTATCACAGCACCTGACTGGCTGCCACCCGGTCTTTGCTTCTACTGTCCTGACGAGACGATACACTGGCACAAGAACTGCCCAAATCGTAAAGCAAATGTTAACCCTGCACCAGGAAATGGGAAACCGGGATAGGGGAGACGACCTCTTACCCCAGAAACTGTGAACATAGCAAAGATAGCTGGAAAAACAACCACTCATATCTCGGCCAAATTTTTCAAAATGTGACAGCCTACTGCGCATACCTGTTAATGCTAACTCAAAATTAGCAGTTTAGCACTCATTGACACAGCAGCTTCATATAATTTTATTAGTGAACTACTGATTGCCCCTGAAAAGTGCAAACAACAAGATCAATTTGTGCAGCTCACCCCATNCAGCAGCTTCATATAATTTTATTAGTGAACTACTGATTGCCCCTGAAAAGTGCAAACAACAAGATCAATTTGTGCAGCTCACCCCATGCGATGTATCTGGCCACGCCCACAGTACCACCACTGTAACTGTAACCATCAGGGACGAATTCATGCATGTTCCCATTGTAGTTATGCAAGAACTCAGAGAGGCCATTATTCTGGGCGTGCCAGGACTCACTGACCAACAAGCTGTAATTTAGTTATCCCATGACCAGTAATTAAAGCCGTTCTGTGCTGCCTTTACAGTTTACCACATAGGGTACAATCAACCCTGTGTTCCGGACAATATGCATCTCTACGATTTCGACCATGCTGTCCCAGTGGAATTTCAAAGTGCCGTTCAAGACTTCTTGCACAAACGAAGTGATGCGTTTATGTATGGGAGCCCACTTCATTGCACCAACATTGCAGAGCATCCTATACCNTCTTGCACAAACGAAGTGATGCGTTTATGTATGGGAGCCCACTTCATTGCACCAACATTGCAGAGCATCCTATACCTACAAGTCACGAGGAACAACTGTACATGCCGCCCAGAGACTACACAAATTACCACCGCATCATCATCGACATTCAAAGGAGTGAATTGTCAAATTATGGTGTTATTGAGCCGCCTGACAGCAACCACAACTCAGCCATAACATTGGCCCCTAAAAAATATGGAACATAAAGGTTTTGTGTAGATCTCGGCCCAATTAACTTGGTAAACATAAGCTCAGCCCCTCCAGTAATAAACGTAAACAGTGCTGTCAGGTTGCTCGGTTCAGCAAAATCATGTCTTCCTTTGACCTCTGTTCGGACTACTGGCAAGTCCCAGTCACACCCAATAACCACCACAAAACCGTCTTCACCATGCCAGATGGCAAAAAGTATTGATTTTGTGATATGCCCTTTAGTCTTATGTGCGCACCAGCTAAATTTCAAGGAATGATGGTACATATACTGGACGGCTATATTGGCAAGTTCGTCACCGCCTATCTAGATGAAATAGTGTTTTGGTAAGACAGCTGAGAGGAACACATAGAATACCTAAGTAGTGAGAAATGAGCGGTTCGAACACAGATTCATGACAGGGACACAGGGGATGCCGATGCTTACCAAGGAAAATGCAAACTTCATGTGTTTGCATTCTGTTTAGNATTCATGACAGGGACACAGGGGATGCCGATGCTTACCAAGGAAAATGCAAACTTCATGTGTTTGCATTCTGTTTATATGGCGGAGATCTTGGCAGCCAGTGCAAAAACTACCCGCTCTGGATTTCCGTTTCAACGGTGGCCATTTTGTTTTCAAAATTTACCAAAATTTTTTAAAATTGTCCAAAAATGTATGTTTTCAAAATTTTTTCAAAATTTTCAAAATATTTTCAAGTGGCAAATATTTCAAAAGTTTAAAGAATTTATTAAATATTTCAAAAGTAAAAAATAAATAAATAAATGAAAAGNATTCATGACAGGGACACAGGGGATGCCGATGCTTACCAAGGAAAATGCAAACTTCATGTGTTTGCATTCTGTTTAGATGGCGGAGATCTTGGCAGCCAGTGCAAAAACTACCCGCTCTGGATTTCCGTTTCAACGGTGGCCATTTTGTTTTCAAAATTTACCAAAATTTTTTAAAATTGTCCAAAAATTTATGTTTTCAAAATTTTTCCAAATTTTCAAAATATTTTCAAAAGTGGCAAATATTTCAAAAGTTTAAAGAATTTATTAAATATTTCAAAAGTAAAAAATAAATAAATAAATGAAAAGNAAGTGGCAAATATTTCAAAAGTTTAAAGAATTTATTAAATATTTCAAAAGTAAAAAATAAATAAATAAATGAAAAGTTAAAAATAAATTTCTCCAACATTCCATTGCGGCCATTTTTGTTTTTCCTACATAGCCTCAGGCGGTGTCCCTTCGGCGAATCCCCCTTCCCATTAAATCGCCAGAGGCTACAAGCTGTGTCCCTAAGACGAATCCCAGATGCTATGACATGGCCTCAGGTTACAGTATGCTGTCGTGACATAATGGATAGGCTTTTCTGCCCAAGGTGGGAGGGTTATCTCAGAGTCTTCCCAAAATCAATTAAAATTTAAGTCCTTCCTATGATATGATATACTTCACACTCTTGCATTCCAATCCAAGAGGGTTATTTCAGAGTTTTCCCAAATTAGATTACCATTTAAGTCCTTCCTACTATATATACATCATGTGCTTGCATTCCAAGCTGGGAGGGTTATCTTAGAGTCTTCCCAAAATCAATTAACATTTAAGTCCTTCNACATCATGTGCTTGCATTCCAAGCTGGGAGGGTTATCTTAGAGTCTTCCCAAAATCAATTAACATTTAAGTCCTTCTACGAGATGATATACTTCACGCTCTTGCATGCCAAGCCAGAGGGTTATCTAAGAATCTTCCCAAATTCGATTATCATTTAAGTCCTTCCTACGAAATGATATACATCATGCTCTTGCATACCAAGCCAGGAGGGTTATCTCAGAGGTTTCCCAAAATAGATTATCATTTAAGTCCTTCCTACTAGATAATATACACCATACTCTTACATGGCAAGCAGGGAGGGTTTTCGCAGTCTTCCCAAAATCAATNCCTTCCTACTAGATAATATACACCATACTCTTACATGGCAAGCAGGGAGGGTTTTCGCAGTCTTCCCAAAATCAATTAACATTTAAGATCTTACTACTATATGATATACATCATGTACTTGCATTCCAAGCTGGGAGGGTTATCTCAGAGTCTTCGCAAAATAAATTAACATTTAAGTCCTTTCTACGAGATGCTGTACTTCACGCTCTTGCATGGTATATATATATATATATATATATATATATATATATAAGTTCGGAATATCCAGTAATGAATATGGATTGTTTTGTTTTCCTTTTGATGTAATTTTCTAGACTCGGTCAAGGTTTGTTTGCTTGACTTGACGAAATATTTAAAGTTGCGAGAGCTTCGCGTAACCTATCAGAGACGTAACCTTTTCGAGATGGCGGGAGTGATATCTATGTTATCTAATTTGACGATCGTATCTTAAATGAGTCGGAATTTATGCGCAACTATGCTTATATGGTTTTAATTAATCTGTGATAATTTTTATGCTTATAGGACATAAATAGCTTTGCGATAATTTTCGTTGCCGGAACGATATATATATGTTACGAATTTTTCGTCTGTATCTTAAAAAGTTCAGAAATTACGAGCAACTATGCTTGTAGGGCTTAAATGATTCTGTGATAAATGTTTTTTTCATTGTCGAGGGTGTGATATGCNTTACGAGCAACTATGCTTGTAGGGCTTAAATGATTCTGTGATAAATGTTTTTTTCATTGTCGAGGGTGTGATATGTATCATAAACAAATCGGAACTTAGAACCAGCTATGCTTATACGATGTGAGATATTACATGATAGGAGGACAATGAATAAGAACATTCTTCTGTCATGATATATGGTGCTAGCTTGTAGCTGTTGATATTCCTTAGCCTCGCGTAGTCAATCAAAGATCCATGTAGGTAAAATCCCTCAATCTCACATTGCCCAAAAAGAAGTCACTGAGCCACAATGTAGGGTCATCATCATCATAAAAAAACAACAAAACTTCCAATGCAAGAGTGTGATGTAATAATAATAACAATAATACTTTATATATATCTGTAACTCACGCCGGGCATACCGGTCCAGATTCGAGCCCAGCCCTGCTACAAAATCGTAAAAAGTAGTTACACTAAGCATTATATCAGTTAGTATCTCTTTAAGCATCGTGGGAGCAAGACCGAGAACGGATATGGTCTGGTGTACGTGTATAAGTTTTAGTATAGGAAGATCGGCTCATTTTGCTATTCAGCCTCGAAGAGTGAACAGAGGCTAAGGCGAACGTGCTCTTCATCTTCGACGACGATTGAAAATAATCATCAGGAAAGTTATGTATGCTGTTACTGTAAGAAGACTTTTTCTCAAAGCTGTCATGCTCGCCTACACGAAACTGATGCTTACAAAAATACGAAACGTGTTATATTATCATGTAAAAAGTGCAAATCATATTTGCGAAGACGTGATAGCTTAAAATAAAAGGCATATTGTAACATGTAAAGCTCTCCTTCCTCCACATGTCAATCCGCAATTGCTGAGATTAAAGAAAAACTTTTGATGGGAATATATCTACGAAAGGAAAATTCGATCCATCAACATCATCATTAAAGGCAACACATACTACTATGAAAACAATGGCGAGAACAGTCACGTCTCCTAGACATCCATGTCACTACTGTAATATATCATTTCCATATGCCTACAATGCGAAGAGACATATAAAGCATAAATGTAAGCTATCGATGCAATAAAGTGAGAACACCACCGCACATAATGATAAAGGAGCTTAACATGTTACGCGAGGCTCTCGTCATCAACGGCCTATCATAAAGGGCGCTGTACCACACAACGATAAAGAAGCCTAACATGTTTCGCGGGGCTCTCAAAAGTGTTTCATCGTCGGTGACCTAACATAAAGGACGATACCATACACAACGACAAAGGAGCCTAACATGTTGTGCGAGGCTNTTTCATCGTCGGTGACCTAACATAAAGGACGATACCATACACAACGACAAAGGAGCCTAACATGTTGTGCGAGGCATTTGAAAGTGTCTTGGCACTAGCGAAGCTGGTAGCCTATCACAAACCACCAGTCGTTCACTGAGGAAAGCCGAGACAAGCAATACAAATTGACATGGCTTGTGGACAGTATATAAGCGAGCGTCACGTAAAATGAAGATCATTCCGTTGTCGAACGCTGTGTTGGAAAGCTGTCTTTTACTACAATATGAAGACTGAATCAATGGATGAAGACTCACCATCGGCAACATTGTCGTCGACATCAACAGCAAGGTATATTGAAGAGCTACTACATGCATTACGATGTCATCGTAACTACTACAATCGTGTACCCTACTATAATATGAAGACGGAACCAATAGCTGAAGATTTACCGACTACAACATGGTCAACAGCAAGGGATTCTGAAGAGTCGATGCAAGCGATACGACATCAATGTAACTACTGTGGAAATACTTTTAACACAAGTTATAGTTCACGCCGGCATGAAAGTTGCCATTGCATGTTCAGCCCAGCATACAAAAACGTTCCATTGTGATACCTGTGATGCCATGTTTACCCGAAGTGATAGTGTGTATAGACATAACAGTACATGCAAAGGCCATGTTTGTCATTCATCGGGAAGCGAGTGCAAGTATTGCGGCAAGACATTCAGGAAGTGCAGCTGGATAAATTACATGAAGATAGCAAATGCAAATTTGCTACAGTCTACAAGACCTCCCCATGTGATAACTGCCGCGCAGTATATTAGAATAAGAACAGCTTGAATGCTCACAGCAGATATTATTCTTCTTCCAAAACAGTCAGCATAAAGGTTTCGCTCGAATGAACACTATGTCGAGCATGTATCAAATATTAGTATTTGTATTATGTCAAGTCTGTAAGTAAAGGTAAAAGTATGTAAATGATTTCGGTGTTATTCATTTCTCTTAACCCTTGTCAATATTATGTTCACCTCCACCACTGAGAAAAAAGGCAGATTTTGTCAAAGTCGGAAAGATAATTAATAGTTTATTTGTAGAGTATCATATCTCGAACTCTGTTCCATGTCGATGGGTTACTTGAGCAATACATACAGAAGCTCTCACCATCGACAATGAAAATGGCTACATGTGAATATATATATACTAAGCATGCTTATAAGCATAGTTAGCTATAATGACTACATACGTATATATATGTCCTATGCATAGGTAGCTATAATTTCCGAACCAAATAAATATGAAAAGCATATATATGTAAATAAAATTCAGGATGGATAACTTACAACAAACTGAAATATGCAAAAAGCAAGATATATGCAAATATTATACATACATGAGACACATAATCGTGGTAACTGTAAAAAATACATTTATGATAATATAAACAATTATCGTCAGTCCTACACAAGGGCAGACTGCGACTGTTGTCATATACCAGGGAATATGTGAGACAGTTCAGATGGTCAGCTGCCGATGTGAGCACCGTGCAGGTATTGGCAAGTTTAACGGATAACACAGATCACTAGCCGAGAGAGTGTTATGTAAGGCTCCAAGGTCACACAGCCCCTGCTAGGGACACGATAGCCTTCAGCCGACATGACTGAATTCCGACGTGCAGAACACTTACCTATGCGTAGAAACACAGATTCGAACCTAGTACCCTGACTCAGAGGTATCTACCAACCTACTCATCATGGAAGAACATACACGCAAGCGTGTATCGTGAACCTTCTGTGAAGAGTGGCGGGAAAGTCTAGCTGCTTATTTTGGGAAGACTTCAATGACTCTGTTGAAAGATTAAAATATATATGAAAGCATATGCGTAAATAAAATTCAGGATGGATAACTTACAACAAACTAAGATATGTAAAAAGTAAAAAATACATACAAATGTGATACATACATGTGACACTTAGTCGTGATAACTGTAAAAAAAAATACTTATATGATAATATATAAACGATGCTCGTCAGTCCTACACAAGCGTCGGCAGCTCAAGTCATCACTAACATGGGTAGCCCTTAACAACCAGACATAGAATGAAAAAATGTATACTATCTATCACCGAAGTTAATGTAACGTTTCATTAAATGACTTGTAAAGGTTGTGTCCCTTTGCTTGCTACTAAACACAGTGTATGTAAACCAGTACTCAAGTCATGCAAGAGTCTATGTCACTGATATACTATATTGATGATTAGATATTTAAAAAAATGTAAAGGTAAACAGTTATAAACTCCCACATACCGCTGCATATTGTACACGCAACTAACACTATACATTACATTAGACCGAAAAAAATACACTCTCGAAACACTGATACTAGCAGGCATAAAAATAAAAGAAAAGTAGTTATTATCACCTACCAACATGTATTGTACAAGTGACGAGCACTGTACAGCACATCACGCGATGCTAGACAACACTGTGCATCTGAAAAAGCTAGCGTGGCAGCCTCGGTTAGTACAGCAAAATAAATAGTAAAACTATCTTTCTCACATACATCCTACGCCCGAGCTATGCTACAGAGTCACACGAATTCAACCTAGCAACGAACAACATATGTAACATTAGACTAAAGTAAAACACTATGACAGAGTCGTGAAGTATGGAGAACGATAAGGTCAACACTGCCGCATACCATCGCAAACAGATATAAAAATAATAAAAAATCTAAAGTAAACAAGTTATAAATACTTACCAACCAACCAGCGCATATTGCACAAGTGTCAGATACTCTACGAGACTTTAGATAGTACGAGACAAGACCNAACCAGCGCATATTGCACAAGTGTCAGATACTCTACGAGACTTTAGATAGTACGAGACAAGACCAGACCATCCTGATCAGTACAACAGTCATTCCACATTGGTTTTCTCATATTCCTTCTAATAATCTTTTACCTGGCACCCTGACGGAGACATGTCTCATGCTCTACCATCCCACTTCCGTTTACTAATATTCCTTCAGCATCCTTTCACCTGACATCCTAGTGGTGACAACTCCCATGCTCGTCGAGCATGACAGCGTTTGAGAAAAAAAGTCTTCTTACAGTAACGAAACAAATAACTTTCCCAATTATTTTCCATCGACGAAGATGAAGAGCACGTTCACCTTAGCCACTCTACTATATACTCTAGAGAGACAGCAGTCGTCGTGTATGTAGGGTGAGAGACGGATCATAAACAAGATGCAAGTACCATGTACGCTGAAGGTCATAGCCACTAGGCGAGTCATACACAGACTACAAGTAACATGTACGCACGCATGCACGCACGCGACCTACATGCTGGAATAATTAAGTTTAATGAGACTGTATGACTCACCTCTCACATCTGTAAACAAAAGGTAAAGTATATAAATTATTATTAATACTTCAGTGTTATTCACGTCCATCACCAGGAAAAGAAAATTAGCAGATTTAGTCAAAGTACAAAAGAGAATGAATAGTTTGTTTAGTTCCAAGGCTCGAACTCAGTTCTCTATCGAAGGATTCTTGAGACGACGGCCATATTGGATGACGTCATAGTATTATTATTTTAGCGTTGTCATTTATCATAACCATGCTAATATTAGGTTCACGTCCATCATCAGATTTTGTGGTAAAACAAGCGGACTCCTCCCTGCTGCTGACTCCTCCCTGGTGCTGACTCCTCCCTGCGGCTGACTCCTCCCTGTGGCTGACTCCTCCCTGGTGCTGACTCCTCCCTGGTGCTGACTCCTCCCTGCTGCTGACTCCTCCCTGGTTCTGACTCCTCCCTGCTGCTGACTCCTCCCTGCTGCTGACTCCTCCCTGCTGCTGACTCCTCCCTGCTGCTGACTCCTCCCTGCTGCTGACTCCTCCCTGCTGCTGACTCCTCCCTGCTGCTGACTCCTCCCTGCTGCTGACTCCTCCCTGCTGCTGACTCCTCCCTGCTGCTGACTCCTCCCTGCTGCTGACTCCTCCCTGCTGCTGACTCCTCCCTGCTGCTGACTCCTCCCTGCTGCTGACTCCTCCCTGCTGCTGACTCCTCCCTGCTGCTGACTCCTCCCTGCTGCTGACTCCTCCCTGCTGCTGACTCCTCCCTGCTGCTGACTCCTCCCTGCTGCTGACTCCTCCCTGCTGCTGACTCCTCCCTGCTGCTGACTCCTCCCTGCTGCTGACTCCTCCCTGCTGCTGACTCCTCCCTGCTGCTGACTCCTCCCTGCTGCTGACTCCTCCCTGCTGCTGACTCCTCCCTGCTGCTGACTCCTCCCTGCTGCTGACTCCTCCCTGTTGCTGACTCCTCCATGCTGCTGACTCCTCCCTGCTGCTGACTCCTCCCTGCTGCGGACTCCTCCCTGCTGCTGACGTTGACCTTGACCTGCAATAATTTTTTTAAATCTGACCTTGACCTTTGATTACAGCCATGGTATGCACGAGGAAAATCTGAAACTGACCTTGATGTTGACCTTGACCTCCATAAAAATCACAGAAAAATCGTAAGTACTTCGCGGCTGAAGACGGGAGCATGAACCGTCATAACAAGACTGAATTTTTCAACTCCGTCACCGTCTCTCTCCCAAAGTTCCTCCAGACTTTGACGATTTCCTTTGTACGCTCCTGCTAGGTACAATAAGCCAATAAAAGCCCTAACTTCAATGACATCCGTGGGTCTGATGTCCCTCTCTCTTGCAAACTGGTCCTTGATAATGTCAATGTACTGGTTTGTACACCTAACAATTGTGTCAAGGATTTCGTCACTGAATATATTATGCCAACAATCGACTGCAGTTTCAGCATTCTTAGCATGTCCTTTGACTCCAGGAAGTGTGAGTGATTAAGTTGTGAGGTCCCTTGCGACAACGTTTCTTGGGCGGATTTTTGGACCACTTGGTTTTCTTATCTTTTCCCCAGATATATGTATCACCTATTTCTTCCTCTTCATCATCATAATCACAGGACTGCTCACAATCTTGCTCCGTTCCTGAATCGCCTTCACGTTCCTCCACCTCATCTTGAGAATCAATGTCACTCTCTTTCCTCATATCCTCAGTGACTGACGGGTCTTCCTCGTCGTCATTCTGCAGCAAATCTCTTATTTCTGCAAGGTGACTCGGGTTAGTCAAATCGTAGTAGAATTTACGGGCCATTTCAGCAGAAAATCTAAATCAAAAAAGAGAAAACACGAACATGAGTACAAGTTTGGGCGCAGTGTGCCTGCGAGGCCACACTGGATAAACTTTCATATTTCCGCAAAATATCCACACCCTTTGTAATAATCATTCATAAAATGAGCAAAATGACAATTGTGATGAAAATAAATAGAAATACGAACCTTCTAAAAGTCGGGCGAGTTCAGGCCCAACCGGCTTGAGAGACCAGGATAGTCAGTACTGCACTCCACGCAGGCGTACGGAAAACTAACTAGGGAGGTTTCGCACAGCACCTAGGGGTAGGAAGCTACTGAGAGAGACAGTCTCCTGCGCCCTCTTGCGGAGGAGAAGGAAGCAAAAACAACTCTGCGGCGCCTGTCAGGCCCACTGCGCCCGACGGAGGGTTAATTAAATTAACTTTTTATAAATGTTTTTGTAAACCTTGTAAACTTTTTGTATTATTTAAAGTAAATGTTAATATAAATTTTTAGACTTTTTTTATAAATTGGTTTTTTTAGAATTGTTAGATATTTTTTAGATGTTTTGGGTTAACGGTCATTCAAGATCAAAGGTCACTGTCACAGACGCGAATGGGGTGGGGGAGGGATGCAATGTCTGCTGATCCACCCCGATCTGCTAGATCCTGACTTAGAGTCTCGCATCCGCTTTTAATACTCTGANTTTTTTTTTTTTTTTTTTTTTTTGGCGAAAAACGTAATTTTTAAATAAAATAATTTATTTATATAGTGATTTTTGAGGTAAATCATGTGATTTTGTCAGTAAAATGGCGAAAAATGTGGCCGCCAGCCGACCAGAATGACAGAGCATGAACAGCTTCGAGCTCCGCCGCCCCACGCCCTTCGTCCAAAACATACATTTTCCTTATACTACTGCTAAATATCAAAGGGATGATTCTATTCAGTAATTTACCAACATACAGAAAAAATATTTTAAAACTACCTACTACAATTACAATTGGATGCTTTTTTACGACCACATGAAAGAGGTAAAGCATGGGTAAAGCATGATTTGTCGCGTTTAAAATCTGAAATGAAGCGAAGATGGGCTGAAATACTTAAAAAAGAGGACTTATTAAAAAATATGTATATTGGATTTGGCTTGAATATCTATTTAACATGCCAAAGGTTGCGAATCAAGTGAAAGGAGCAAAAGACGTGAAACTGAAGAGTTACGTAAAAATACTGACTTAGAAGTGCTGCTCAGTTAAAGTAGGAGAGTGTTGGAATAGAGATGCATATTTCATCCTGAACAATATCGCCGTTTTACCAAAGCACGAAATGAAGTCTGGAATTGACAAAGAGGTTTGTTTTCTATAACCTACAATCGATTTGCCCAAGCGTGCCAATGAAGCTGGCTNTCTTCGGTGCATGCGCGTCGACAGCAGGAACCTAAGATTACACGTAGTTTGTAGTATCTGCGGTAATTTGGTTGTATCTATACACTCGAGGTTTTGAAAAGCGAGTCCTCACAAGCACTCCTTTTTTTCTCTTTCCTGCGCTGTCCCCAGTTCATCATTGGATACATCCCTTAGCTTGTGAAAATGACCGTAAGACATTCATCGTTGTGCATTTACCATAGATTTGGAATCTGGGAAGTTAACAAATGAAGCCGTTTTAATGAAACATGTAGCAAGGAACACTTCTCAGCTAGTTGCTGCGAGTCCAAAAGTAATGGAAGTACTAAGAATGCACTGAATACTCAGGAATATTTGCAAACTCATAATGTGGATAGAGATACAGGCTATGTTGAAAATCCGTACACCGAGCTTGTATTTTTGACTTACNCACCGAGCTTATTTTTTACTTGCCTATGGAAATTATGATCACCTTCCAGTGCATTTCCCCAAATAGCAATATAATGCAGTTTTCATTGCCAATCCGTTAAGGGGACGCCAACATATCCCTCGGATTTTTACAGTTGTTGTGAAAAGAAAGTGGTGGCATTCAATTAGGATTTTCGTTCATTTTGTAACACTTTCTTGTGTTTACCTAAGTGCAAGAAGTGTTCAGAAAGAATAATGAGATATCTACAGTAGCAAGCACTCTATTGAAAAAAGGTAGAAAAAAAATCCCTTAAATTGTTTACACATAATGAGACTACTTTTAGCGTCAACTCTCAATTCAAGTGTTGTTCTACAGCACTCTCTCCCAACACATTACTACCTCGACTGGGTGCCCCCCCCCCACCCCCTTATTTTAACTACAAGACAATACGTATAGGAGCGTGTAAAGCGATCTCTCTATAACAGGCAACACTATAAGTAGTTCCCGTAACAGCGCCTCTACTGCAGTGCGCGTAAAAAAATACGTAATACGTAATACGAAATTTGGCGTGCCAGAGGGGGAAGTCGCAAAACTGGACACCGCCCCACGCTGGCCATTTGGAAAGCACAAACAACTTCCGCGTTGACCACAGCAATCACGTGGCAGCTATGCGAAGAGGGGTTGGGTCGAGAGATCTGGGCGGCTCTTAACAGTCAGGTCTTGAGAGCCGATGAGGGTGAAACGAGATAATAATGGAGCACAGCGCCTAAATGCAAGGGCAAGGGAAACGGGAGATCCCGCGAGAAAACCCGCCGAACAGCGGCGTCGTTCGGCACGCACTTGTGAAAATCCTGGAGTGATCCGGCCGGGGATTGAACCCGGTTCGCCTTGGTGGGAGGCGAGCAGTCTAACCGCTCAGCCACCGCAGCCCCACGGAGAGGGGAGGAGCAGTTGTTGCATCCTGCCTGATTGTGATTGAGTAGAGTCCGAGACTGAGTGAGTGGAGGTAGTAAATTGAAACCTCTCTTCTCACTCTCTCTTTACCACTATCTCTGTCCTCCCTCCCAGCCTCTCTCTCTCTCTCTCTCTCTCTCTCTCTCTCTGCTGCTCTTCACACACACGACTTTCGTTGGCGACCTTTTCGCGTGAGAGGCGACCTTCCACCGCCCGTCACGCCAGCACCAGCTGTTTTATTCAGGTCGCGCGCCAGTGATTGGGGAGCCGGAAGGTGACGTCACCTCGCGTTGGCGGGGGGGAGGGGACGCTGGTACGACACAGCAGGAGGGGCAGAGGCTGCGTTCGCGGAGCAGGCGGGCGCTACCGGGGAAACGACGTGATGCCGACGAGCAGCGAGTCACAGCGGCGCACGGGGGAATGTTGGGCGGGAGGCGACAGTCACCCCGCGAGGTCAGTCGAAGTTACTCACATCTGTCGAGGCATTGCAGCCAAGCACTCCGCGGCCGTGATAGCAGCAGATATCCCGCTCTCTCACAAAGCGACGAGTCTCCGTTCAACTCGTTTCATATCCGACGGGCTCCCACATCCCGACACGTTAGCGTGTACTGGGTACTCACGACTGAGTGACTAGTAAGTACAGGAAAGGAGGTGTGCATCGCGGCATAGCAGGGCTGTCTGGAGGACGTACCCTGGCGGAAGTTGGATCGCCGACCCGCTTCATGTGCGTCTTCCGGTTGACGACGACTGAGGTCGGACTGGCGTAGAGGCGAGACAGCTTGCCGTGTGCGAGCTAGCCAAGACGACGACGATGCTCCGCGTGGCGAGCTGCACGGCGGTACTTGTGCTGCTGTGCCAGCCTGCCCTCGCGGGCTTCTTCAGCAAGGTAAGTTACGTCACATGAGGAGTAGGGTCACCAGGCAGTCCTTTTTTTCTAAAGAGTTGTCCTGCGGAATGCCAAATCAAGTTATGAAATGTCGTCCTGTAGCCAAGTCTCCTGCGAAACGTCCTGTTTTTTTTACACGTAAATTACCAATGAGAATTTATGTTATTTGCACATGCAGTGAGTTTTATTAACATATTTTTACAAAATAACACTTTTATGCGTGCCATTCATTGAAATGAAAAATGTATTTCACAGAAATATAAGTATTAAATATTTTTATTAGTGTATGTTAACTTACAATTAAATAGTAATAATGATTTTGATTTATGTACAAATGCTTTTCGGGTATACTCTTTTAAATGATTCAATTGCATTAGCTTTTATTTATATTAANTTTCACAGAAATATAAGTATTAAATATTTATATTAGTGTATGTTAACTTACAATTAAATAGTAATAATGATTTTGATTTATGTTCAAATGCTTTTCGGGAATACTCTTTTTAATTATTCAATCGCATTAGCTTTTATTTAAATTAATGCCATGCTTGAAAGTTAACCACAACCCTTCTATAATAAATATAATTTCTTATGTTAAGTGTGCCCTACTTCATGTATTAAAATATCTGGTCACCCTAATTAAGATAAATAGGCAGGGGCATCCACCTGGCTCAACACCAGGCAGGAACAACATGTTAAGGATCTTATGTACCTGGAGCTGCATTGCGCGTTCACGGCACACAAGCGAGGGCGCGATACGGGCGACATTATCACGCACGCCTAGAGCCTCATCGCTCCTACGCCCAAGGTGTAGTGTGTTTCTGTAGGTGCACGGTATACTGTGCAAATTAGATCTGTAACTGTGGGACTTCATTACACGAGTTGAAAGTCCACATATTAAACAACTTCCATATGGCTCTTCCTCTATCCTACTGTTTTAAGGAAACTACGCACGCGATCTCTAAAAATGTGATTTTTTTTTACCTTTTCACTGTTATTTTTCTGTCAATACACTTAATATGATAAAACTAAAAGAATAATTAAATGTATATTTTAAAATTATATAATACATTAAACGTAAATAATATATGCTTATATATTATATATATAAAAAAATTAAATAATTTAATTTTT
>NQII01001342.1:557507-585747 GCA_002778355.1 Clitarchus hookeri
CCTTTGGTTGACTCGCAACCTGCTCTCCTGGAGACCATAATTAACATTGCCATTCATGGCAGCGCTGCTGATGAACGCCGCCGAACAGAGATGATTAGGAGTTGTCTCACTTTGTCCGATCTGCATGATAGGCTGTTGTTGATGGGATTCCAAATTTCTCGAAGCGGCACATATCTTCACTTACTCCCACACATTTCTAACACTGCAGAGGGAAGGAGGCACGTACGCACCGTACCCGTTAAGTTAGCAAGACCACACACCGAGATGCACAAAAAGCACGAGGACGGGGAATTCTGCACTGCTACAATCAGGTCTTTGGAATCTCTCGCTTCGCTTCTGGGACCGCAGCAAGTATTTGTTCTCTCTCAAGACGATAAGGCCCGTGTACCAATAGGTTTACCGACAGTGTAAAAGCTGTAACGATATGTACTCTCATATGTAGCAGGAATACTGTCCCAAGGGCAAGCCAAGTCTAGTTCTACAGGAAGGAAGGCAAACCAGTTTTTTCCCCCCCGCAAAAACCCAAGAATCCTTTAATTTACCTTCGCAACCACTGCTTCACACAGTTAGAGTAATTACTTATTATCTCATTATATCTGACTATGAACTTTCTCCTTGGTACCCGAGTGTGTCACGCAACGCCTTGTAGCCGCGTGACGTTAATTCGTTTTGCTATTACGCACTGCTATTCAAAATAATTCTTCAGAACTAGCCGTTCAGGCTAGCAACTTGACAATATCAGTGAGCAGGGGGAAAAAAATTGGTTTCCAGGCCGGATTTTATTAACGTGCACGGTGGTCACGTGNAAAAAATTGGTTTCCAGGCCGGATTTTATTAACGTGCACGGTGGTCACGTGGCCTGGGACACAAGAGGTTCGGGGCGCAACTTCTGAGCAAGGGAAAATGACAAAAAAGAGACAAGTTTAATATAGAATCGTGAATAAATGTTGTAATAAAGTAAAGCTGCGAGATACGCCGCTGATTTGTATTTGCCAGTAATATTCATAATAGCAGAGAGAGAGAGAGAGAGAGAGAGAGAGAGAGAGAGAAGGCTGCTAGATCTGAACTACTGCGTGTGCATATAGTTACGCGCTAGTTATATGATAGCAAGCGGCCTATCATAAAGGACGCCGCCGCACACGCCGATGAACTTATCACAGCTCGCACCTCACTGACCCTGAGAATCTCATATTTCTCCATTTATCACGCAGGAACGTCGTCATCATAACATTACTTTTCCCAGAACATCTTGGATTGTCGAGAATGTTCTAGACAGCACCTACCTCAAGTATAAACGCCACCTGCGGTCCTCTGAGGGGAGAGTGATTAAGAGCCGACAGTTTGGCGTCTCGTGCGACCTTAAGTGACAGTTGGGCGATTCCGGAGCGGCGAGGGACGACTGCAGAGATCTGCGAGGGTGCGTCGGCGAGCTTGTGTGCAGTGAAAGTGGGACTGATCTGCGCGACTGCGGACTTGATGCGTGAGTGAAAAAACATTCGGGACTATGGAAATATACAGTTTTAACGAAATGTGTAGAAATAATTGGAGCCGTTTAAGGGACATTGGCAAGAGTAAAGACTGTGATAAAGAATTTAACTGAAATTTATTAAGACCCCCATCCCTCCACCTGGTCATATATATACTGTATTTGGCACTTATGGTACGGTTAATTACAATAGTACTATTTTGAAGCTTTGCAAAAATTAAATTTTCTTATAAAATTTGCAAAAATTTTGAATTTTAACTTAGGGGCATTGGGAGGCAATAACCTCATTACTCTTCCCCTCCTTGTACACCCCTATAATGTCGGTGATTTTTTGCGCTGAATAAGCCATTCAGTCTACGTGGAGCGCGAAATACGTTTTTGAAACACAGTTTTAAAACAAACCACTGAACATGGTTACTATTTTTCATTCGAAAAGAACCCATACTTAACACTAATCCAGAATGCAGTTTTCAAGATTGCAAACATTATCCTGAAGTATTTTAACACAGCCAAAGACGAAAATGTTATGCGTGAACATCTGCGGAACTGTAGTGACTGGCACTGACCTTTGCAACCAGACTTTCCACCAGTAAAATTATAATGTTGCCGATTATAAAACCCCATTACTCTCTGTCCCTCATAGCTTGGCAATATCATGACAGTCAGTGATTGGCAACTTGACGTGTACGAAACAAACAACTTGCCATTTACAAAATCCTGTATCAGCTGATACAAGAACGAACAAAAATTAATATTACGTTGGCTATTCTGAGTGCACTGCCGACGCACATCAGACAAGCAGAAAATACGCGGGTAAGAAAAATTTCTTAGATTAATTAATACATTTTATTTTAAGTGGTTACAAAACAGTGGTTGTTAGTGTTACAAACTAAGCTTCGTGCTAAAGTAGCAATGTATAGGTGTTCAAAACGAAATGCACATTAAAACGATCCGTATTCAAATGAAACACAACTTCAAACCTTGGCAGTTCTTTTCATGTCGTATCCCCTCTCTCCATCGAAACCTTCCATACATGTTTGATATTAATTCCAAAAGTCTACAGAAATATCGCATGGTATTGTTGAATTATTTTTTCGGGTAATTTGACGAAATATATTTCAAACTCGTGTCGTTTCGAGTCAGTAATAGGAGAAAA
Organism: Clitarchus hookeri; assembly: GCA_002778355.1. Lineage (NCBI taxonomy): Eukaryota > Metazoa > Arthropoda > Insecta > Phasmatodea > Phasmatidae > Clitarchus > Clitarchus hookeri. The sequence goes on from NQII01001342.1 coordinate 560,150, forward strand.
GTCAACTTTTAAGAAGACGGGATCAAGAGGCTGGCCAACGTGCTGCAAGCACTATGAGAGGTCTATGCACCGGATCAGTGCTGTACGTACAGTAAGGGCGATGGAGCACACGATGTGTGAGCCAGGGTCGCCATTATTGCTCCCTTTCCTTTGTGATTCTAGCGCGGAGATACAGATTGTTCTTATCAGATTACCTAGCAAGCAGAGGCGAACCCAAGGTATAGGAGGGGGGGAGTAGCTGAGAAGGTTTGCGGTTCATATCCCGTCATTGGAGCTGAAGTTTGGAGTGGACTGGAGTTTACGCACTCGAAGTGTGGATTAATACCGTCTTAATGCCAGAAAAAAGTAACTAATTTCCTGTTTGAGAAGACGAAATTACAAACATCTGAAGTATACGGTTCATCCATGTCCACAATTAAAACACTCATCCTATAAGAACTTAGTTCTAAAATAAGTTAAATTAATTAATTAATAAAACCGAAACACACATAAACTATTACCAATGACTATTCTACTTAAATTTATTCTTATAACAGAATTTTAAACAAAATCGTGCTACGAATGTAATTATCTAACAACAATTGACCAGAGTGATCTGAGATATTCCTCCCTAAACAGCCGCTCGCCTTTATTGGATGCTATTTCCGCCTCTGTTAGCTAGTTGTGAGACTTAGTATGTAGACTTTTTATTTCCCGTGTATACATAATTTGTAGGGACACTCGAATTTCGCGAAAGGATTTCACGACCAGTTGTATTTCATAACACTTTAGCTCAGATACACTTTGGTGATTGGATGGTTTCCGTGTTACGCGTCGTGGGTGTATGACCGCCAATCAAAGACGCACAGTATTAAAGTTACCTAATTCTGATAGGCCTCTTAAGTAGGAGAAGATCCTCTCACGAAGATACTCTACCAATAAACAAAATAAAACAGTTGGTATGCTCGTAGGGTATTGAAATCTATCATGTGCGGAAATAATTTCATGAAATTCGGGTGTCCCTAACAATTGGTGTACAAATTCGTTACTCAACGGGTGTGAAAGTAAGGATCGACATGGTAAAGCACTTCATCGGTAGATTCATACAAAATGTGTAGAAAATTACGTCGACAGTTTGGGTTTTACATCACGTGGGGCCGCAGTGGCGTAGCGGCTAGAGCTCGCTTCTCACCAGGGCGAACCGTGTTCGATTCCCGGTGGAGTTGCCATAATTTTTTCATGAGAAAACGTGGCGGACGTTGCCGCTGGCCGGTGGGTTTTCTCTGCATACTCCCATTTCCCCCCACTTTGCATTCTGCCGCTGCTCCATATTCACTTCACTTCAACCTCCACCGGCACTCAATACCTCGTTGTTAAGGTGACTTCCTAGTAAACTATTATCTACATCCGCCGCTTTTTAATTTTATTCCTTTACGTGTATTCAAAAAGAAAAAAAATTGTGAACACGGTTAAAAAAAAGCATGTTTAGGGCTTTCCTGAGCAGTTTTCGTAAGGGCAAGGACAAACGTACAAAGTGGAATGTGTATTTCAGTATATTGGCTTACATTGCGTGTAATAATATCCTACTGTTACATGCCTAATATGCTAGGAAGTCAGCTTCCCGGAAATGTATATCCCAGCCTTGGGAGGGCCCGTCGCAATGCTTCCTTGCGGCCAGACCCGCTATACTCAACCTGCGGCCCGCCGAACTTTTGTGATTGGCCCACCTGAAGTTATCAAATTGCCAAGCATTTTAAATTGCGCGCTCATCAGAGAAACTATGGGCGCTATAAGTACATAAATCCCTACCGCGGTGCGCGCAGTGTTGGGATATAGCAATCTCTCTTATTATCTCGCACAACTCAGAGTTGCGGGTTGCGCGAGCGAGACAGCCAGCGGCGGGAATTCCCCTTTTGCTTTCACACTTCTGTACCTACGTCTTGCCTTATTTGTCGTCACTTGTTTTAAATTTGTTTACATGACACACACAAATTATCAAAGTTCGCCTGGTAATTGCAGTTAATTGGTTTTGTTAAGTGTAAAATAGTTATTTTTCTATCAAAATAATGTCAGGAGTGTCTTCTAAGTATAAAAGAAAAATATGTGATGAAAACAGATTGTTTCAAGACGAGTGGGAAACGGAATATTTTGTTGTTCCTAACAAAAACAATGCAGCTACTTGTTTGATATGCCGAGAAAGTGTTATGTTAAAGAAATACAATATTTCTCGTCATTTTAACACAAAACACAAATCGTTCAACGAAACGTTTCCTTCTGGATCGTCTTTAAGAAGTGAGAAATTGAGTTTTTTTAAGAAGTCATTGCAACAACAGCAAAATGTTATGTCCGTGGCATTATCACAAGACTCCGCGGTAACCATGGCATCATATCAAATTTGTTACATTCTTGGTAAGCATATGAAACCATTCACCGATGCAGAAATTGTAAAAGAATGCTTTATTAGTGGGGCCAATGCACTTTTTGATAAATTCAGCAACAAAATACAAATATTGTCTAATATAAAAAAACTACAGCTCTCCGATTCAACCTGTATAAGGCGTATTGAAGACATTTCAAAATTCATCTACGATAACTTATTAGAAAACCTTACAAACTGCAAGTTTTTTAGCTTGGCTTTCGATTCCAGTACCGACGTTTCAGCAACATCGCAATGCTCGGTGTTTGTTAGATATTGTACAGAACATAATTTAATCTTTGAAGGTTTTTTGAAATTTCTTCCAATGAAAGGTCAAACCCGAGGCACAGATTACCTTGATACTATTTGCAATTTTTTAGAGCAGAATAAAATTGATATACAAAAAATCGTGTGTGTTTGCACCGATGGCTGTCCTTCAATGACTGGATCCGAAAATGGATTTCTTACGTTGTTTAAGAAAAAGTATAATTTAACAAATTTAATTACATTTCATTGCATTATCAATCAAGCAAACTTGGCGGCACGTGTTGTAAATCCAGAAATTGAAGCTGTGATGAAGACGGTTATCAATATTGTCAATTACATACGAGCAAGAGAATTGAACCACAGAAAATTTAAAAGTCTTTTGGAAGATCTGGGAAGCGAGTATAATGATGTCCTTTTACATACCTCAGTGCGATGGCTTAGTAGAGGAAAAGTTTTAGAAAGGTTTTTTTCTTTACGCCATGAAATAATACTGTTTTTAGAGCAAAATAATAAAGTGTACCCTGAGTTACTAAATGATGGATGGTGGTGTCTTTTAGCCTTTCTATGTGATATTACAGAAAAACTAAATAGCCTCAATCGGAGTTTACAAGGTGAAAATAACATAGTCTCACAGATGGCGAATAAAGTATTTGCTTTTGAGGAAAAGCTAAAACTTTATCATGAAGAACTACAGAACAAACAGCTGCACAATTTTCCAACTATAATTAAGATAACAGAGGACCGTATCGACATTTTTGAGGAAAACTGCTCTACAATTTCAAATTATATAACTGCACTATTAGATGAATTTCATAAAAGGTTTCAAGATCTAAGAAAAATTAAAAAATGTTTGATGCTTGTAGAAAATCCATGGCATATAGAAACAACCACTATCTCAGAGCTGGCTTCAATTTTGAATTGTAATTACCCAGAGTTGTTAGATGAATTCATCGATTTTAAAAACGACACCCACCTAGAAATTTTGTTTAAAGAAAAAAGGGAAAAAAAGGAGTATGTGGAATTTTGGAGCATTATTCCCCAAAAATATAAAAGCGTCCAAAGGAGTGCTCAAATCCTATTAACATTCTTTGGGTCGACATACGTGTGCGAATCGTCTTTTTCAAAAATGAAGTACACAAAGAATGTGTACAGAAACAAACTTACAGACTCTCATCTGGATGATGTGATAAGGTTAGCAAGCAGCAACAAGCCAGATCTTGATAAAGTTTTGAAAAAGTGTTCACAGTATCAAAAATCGCATTAAAACGTTTAAATAAACTATCTTTGTTAAAGCCTAAAATATTTATGTTTATAAAAAGTAAATACATGGTTAAATGTTAAAATTAAGTTTTTTATTTACTTACACCTAAAAATTTTTTACTTGCGGCCCGCGACACTATGACTGAACGGTATTTGTGGCCCCTATAAAAAAAAGGTTGAGTATGGCTGGGCCAGACGTAACGTTGAGGCGTTAAATTATTTTGACGTGGGGGATTTACATTAACCGTCTACCAGAACCTCTCAACTCAATTCAAATACATAAACTGAGTCGAACCGGAGGTGGAGTGTATGTAGTCGCCACCTGCCTCCTCGCCACTCGAGCTTGGTGCTGAAGGCGCACGGCCAGCCAACACTCGGAAATTGCACCAAAGAAACTCTCGAAGCGCAACCATTCAGAGCTGAGCTGTGTTTTTTTTTTTTTTCAAATCAATGCAGAACTACAAAATTTCCAGTAAAATAAACAAAATAAATTAGTTGCTGTAATGCCATTGTCGCTGTAATGTGGGCAAGCTAATTAAACAGGCTGTAAATGAATAACACAGAAAACGCTGGGCTCTAGTTTCGTCTTAGGAAAGTAAACAGGATGAAAATACCATTACTTTAGATCTAAAAGGATTCCTGATAGTTATGTTAGTGATGTTAAAGTTGGAGCCAAGGAAGATTTTATTATAATATTACATAAAATACGAGAATTTATAATGGAACACGCAGAGCGTCAATGTGTGATGGGAAAACACGCGCGACCTTTGCCAAATATGTCATTTCCATCTAATAATCCCAAGGAAATTATTCAAACTGCCCCACATACTCAGCGTTAATTTTCGCAATGCTAATCATTATTTGTTTTTAATAGTGAATATTAAATGTGTTGCCTTGTGTTAATGTGTGTGGTAACGTTACGAAGAATGGCGTGCCGTACGAAAGTTTTGGACATCTATCAAAAAAAAAAAAAAAAGAAGTTCTCAGAGAAAACCGTGATCTCCCTCAGTGACCAGTTTGCTTCGTGATTCATGTCAGTGACGAACTGTAACGTCACACACACACACACACACAGCTTACTGCAGTGTGGTTCGCATGCTCGTCGAACTCTCGAGACTGCCTGTGACAGATCAGCTCAGGGGTACCTCACTGCAATGGCGCGTCGGTGCGGCGAACATGGGGTGACGTAACCACTTACACATTATTGTGTCTTCGAACTAATCGCGCTTCTGTTTAGGCTAAAATGATGGCCGTGTCCGCATCTGCGAACGACTCGGCGTAAGGTATGAAGAATGTACTGCGCCATCATAAGACACCATGGCGTGACAGAGACTGATCCAGACGAGATATTTGGCAAGCGAGGAGGTGAAGGAAAAAAAACTGTTACAATGGAACCTATGTAGAGGGGGGGGGGAAGACATTCCCTAGCGTGTACATACAACGTCCTGAAATTTACAACATTTTAAAACGTTTGTGGTATTGTTTGATTTGCGTTTATTATAATTGTAGATGTAAAATTAGACATTATAAGAAGTTTATCTTATATGTTCAATTTCTTCTTCTTTTGTTAATCCTAATTACTGTTCATCCAATTACGTAACATTTCCGTTTGAAAAGGAAACTGAGATCACTGTAGAGCTTATTTCAATATAGAAAAAGCAATTCGCCATCTACCCGTCCACTGTAAACAACACACCGCTAGCAATATGGTGCGTTTATATGACAAACTCACACGTACAGAAGATTTAGGCCTGTACGTGGGGTGTAAATGATGAATGGTGGTAAATAGCAAGTGCACAATTCTCAACTATTCTAACGTTGTTTGTTTCCAAATCCTCTCAAGATTGTTTACAGTGGAACTTTTGATAATTTGGCACAGTATATTTTTGCAGTTAATTTGTTTGCGGCTGAGCTGGGCTGGATGGAGGAGAAGAGGCAACCGCCTTTGAGGCTAGGCCTCACCTTTACAAGGCAAACCATTAAGCTTTGTAATGGTTACACATTTGCTACCCATTTGCGAATGTAACTCAATTACACGCATCCTCGAATTACAGCATATCCTCAAATATGTCCCACAGAATTCTCACAAGTCAGTCCATTATAAAATGTTTAGTTAGACGCCCGACAAATAAGGCTGTCAAGAGGATTCGAAATTTATAATTGTTTTGGTTCAAAAAATTAAAGGATCCATATTCTTACATGAAGAAAGAATTTCCTTAAATGTTTTCTTTTTTAATGGTAATCTAATATCTTATGAAAACAGCCATTTTGTTTAGACGGGTTATATAAAAATTAGGGCACAATAAAATTTGACATACTTCCAAAGAAAAAATCATGCATTTCTATAAAATGTAAATGTTACAATTTGTTACAGCAATATACAGTTATCATTGTGCGAGTTAAATAGAAGTAAAGAAAAGTACTGTCTACAACACCAAAGTAATTACGTTAGTATTTTGTATGCGGTAACAATTTAAGTCACACTTGTGTGTCTGATGTATATAACCCTAGTTGTTAATATATCACATTTTGGATCTTCTTAATCTTTGGATAAAAACCATTTTGCTTTAAAAATCTTAGTCTTCGAACATAAATAATTGTGACTTCGGCTATAACTTAACAAATAATAGTGAGTCATATTTTCTCTTCGTCAATAGTATACAATAAATAGCTAAACTAATGTTTTCTAATGAATTATCTGTGTGTGTTTCCTCAACTAATGTCTACAGAAGGCTTTTCACTGTGCTGATACCATTCTGAAATATTATTGGCCCACGTGACCAGTGGTATCAGTGCAGACGTGCGTGTGGCCAATCAGATTTCAGAATGCCACCAACACAGAACAGCACTCTACTGTACTGTGTCAATGTGTCAGGACCCCAAAATTTCCCAACCTTTCTGAAATAAAATTACCAGAAAAATTTATATTATATTTTTTAATAAATTGAATTTTTCTGTTTACAAATAAAAACTTTTTAAATGTAAATTCAGAAAGCTTACATTTTTCCATACAATATATGACCAATTCCAATATGATCTCAATCCTAGATAGTGAGTTGGGATCAGGTACTTTTCAGCCTACTTTCCGAAGAAAATAAAGGCTTATGAGATCACTTTCCTGTCTGTGCGCCTGTGTGAGTATGTGTGTGTGTATTTGCGTGTATGTGTTTGTGCATGTGTTGGTGTTGTGTGAGTCTGTGCGTGTGTGTGTCCCCTTTCTATTTTTGAATGCGTGAACCGAATTACACGAAACTCGGTACACATATAGTACTAAATAAGAACACCTAACTTTTATAGTTTTAAACCACGCCGGGTACTTACTTTCAAAATGGCGGCCATAACAATGTATGGTGATGTTATTTCTCGAAAACCATTCAACAGATTTAAACCAAATTTTGTATGCTGACAAGGCAAGATGGAAGCATTAAATTCCGAGCTGAATATTTTTGTTGATAAGCCATTTTAGAAGATAGCTAGCTCCACATGAAAAAATAAAGCTTTTACATTATATCTCGAAAACTACTCAAACAATTTTCGCCAAATTTGGCACGTAAGTAATACTGCGATAGGTTAAATAAATATAAATAATTTTACTTATTAGGCGCTCATTTTTAAAACGGCGATCAGACAAATTTTTTTGTGATTATTTGGTGTAAGTATCATATTATTTTACCAATTTAAACCAAATTTTGTATGCTGACAGTATCTATTAAACGCATCATATAAACCAAACTACAACCAATTTTGCAAGCCATTTTGTAAGATAGCGCTACATGAATAAATAAAGTTTTTGTGTAATATCACAGGAAACAATTGACAAACTCCTACCAAATTTGGCAAACAAGTAGTAATGCGGCAGTTGATATGTACAAATATGTTTCAAGTACGTCAAACACATATTTTCAAAATGTCGGCAATCTAGTTATTTTAGCATTGTATGTTATATCTTCGAAACCATTTAATTAATTCCAACTGAACTTTGTATGCTAGGAGTATACATAACAAACACCAAATGTGTCTACACGAAGCCTCTTTTGTCCTCCATTTTGTAAAATAATGCCACACGAGTAAATACAGTTTTTGTCATATATCGGGAAACAATTGACCTACTCCTACAAAATATGGCCACCAAGTAGTACTGTGGCAGGTTATGTCAACTTATGTGTTTTAGTTGTGTCAGACACTTGCTTTCAAAATCTCGGCTATATAGCTATTTTAGTTTTGTATGTTATATCGTCAAAACCATGTAATTAATTACAATGAAACTTTGTATGGTTACTGTATATATAACAACCATCTAATGTGTCCACACAAAATCTCTTTCGTCCACCATTAAGTAAAATAATATCATGGGACAAATTAAAATTACTCGATATCTCCGAAATAAACCGATTTCTACTACTATGGCAGGCCATGTAAACTGATAAACTTTAAAAGTGTCAGACATGCATGTTTTCAAAATGGCGGCCATATAAACATTTTAGCTTAGAATTGTTTATCTATGAAACTGCAAAACGATCCGTATCCAACCATGTGCTGCCATCTTGTGAGGTACAGGCATGCCATCTGTTACAACATGCCCTTCCACGCTATCTGTTATCCATATCCCGAACTACACCCAGAAACATATTATAGTTTTGTTGTTTAAAATAACGTATTTACGCGCATATACAAATGGTTTTATTTTCCCGCGAGCTCTGTATAATTTTTAAAGTAACATATATTTCGTGTACAACGTTTACGAACGACCCTACACACGTCCACCAAGCTCCGTTTACGAATGCAGCGCCACCCAAGCAGTTCACCAATTGCCACACGTAGCAGCACCACCTGGATGCGCTGACTCGCCGCATCAAAGCCTATACTTGACACACCAGTTGATGGCGAATGGATACATAAACGAAAAGGTGCGGCGATCGTCAAATGTCAAGATTGTGGCCTCCTTATATGGTATACAGTATAACAATGGAGGTTTAATGTCATATCTCGACGTCCAACATTTCACGCAAGTATTGCTATTGGGTAAGTAAATTAACATGTTTTATGTGCGGCAGGCATCTTTTGATGGGGGTTTATATAAATAATTTAGAATAATTTATTATATATATAGATAGTTTCAAAAAAATTCAACTAAATTTTGTACGCAAACAGTATTAATTAGAAGTATCATTTATGCATGCAGGATTTTTTGCAAAGTAGTGTCAGGTAAGTAAATTTAACATTGTTCCATATTTCCGGAATAATTCAACTAATGTCCACCAAATTTTGCACACCTACATAAGTCCATGTAAAGTTACATGATTTAAATAAGGTCAGGCAGTAATTTTCAAAATGGCGGTCATATAAATATTTTGATATGTTTGGCATATATATTTAACAATTTAACAATTTCAATCAAACATTTTAAGCTGATAGTATCTATTAGAAACATCGTGTACAGAGTCTCTTTTTAAGCAATTTTATAAGATAGCTCCATTTAAGAAAATAAGATTTTTATGCCAAATCTCGGTGACCAATCATTCGATATCCACCAAATTTTTCACAGAAGTATCGTTATGGTAAGCCATGTAAACTTATGTGGTTTTAGTGGCTCAGGCACTTATCATTCATAATTTATTAGTAAACCTAACACATACATGGTAGTTAGCTTCTCACGATTCTTCGATACTAAAACCCATAAATACTTTCAAAATCATAATGGAGACATTTATTTAGGTGAGTGTTAAATGGAACTTGCTCAAACCAGCTGTCAAGCCACACTCTGCTATCATGGTAACTCAGTTATGAAACCTTTTGTCGATTAATCATCGAAGTCAAACATTTAGCTCGTAACAAAATTGGGCGTCTTTGTTATTTAAATAAGTGAGAAAATATGCCAAAAGTTGTTTCCGCATTAAATATGACAATTTCAAATAATTTGCGTTTGGTACTGCAAAATTGTGAATAATATAAATGGAATTGTGGACATGCATTATGCCTTGTTTTATTCATAAAAAAAGTACAGAATAACAATAACTTACTTAGTGAATCAAATTCACACTACCCTCCTTAAATAGTTTTTAAGCAAAGTTTGACAATTAAAAGAAGATGAAAAATTTTATGGGATACGTAAAGTTTCAATAACATGACAAACACCATATTAAAATCAAAGTCGTAGTCTTTGAGAGTTTGATGCTTCACCCCTATCATATTAGTTGTGGGTACAACAACACATTTTTACGAACCGTAAACAAATTTCATCTAATTGTTTTTATGTTTTCATGCTTTATAACGATGAACTTGTTTTATTGGTTTACGATTGATATTTTTTCTTGCATAGTAATGTATTATAACAATAAATATGAATTTGAAATTCATTTATTCCAGTATTCAATTTTACACTAACCACTGGCGAAATAAATTTTATCTAGGACGTAAAACAGATGCTTTAATTCCATACATGATATACATGATATGCCAAACTATTTTGTATTGTCAACATTCCAGCAACGCTAATGCATGCTTATTATCATCACCAACATAGGTGGAATAATGTACAGGATGAGTATAAAAGAATACCCCAAATTTGAAGGTCTATAATATCAAAACCAAACAACATACAACCTTGGTTGACCAATCAAATGAACCGTGGAACCGTGAAGTTTGTTTACTATACATTCATAAATGTTCAATGTGACCACCGTGAGCAGCCCGAACGACATCTACGCGATAATAAAACTCGTTCCACACTCTTGTTAGCATGTCCGGTGTTACGGTTTGGTTGGCGTCCGTAATTCTCGTTTTGAGGTCGTCAATGTTAGCCGGAAATGGTGAACGGAACAATTGATCCTTTATGTACCCCCATAAAAAAAATTCCCAAGGGGTAGGATCTGGGTTTCTTGGGGGCCAGTGATGAAGAGCCTGGTCACCAGACGCTCCTCGACCAATCCAGTGTTGCGGCAACGTCTCGTTCATGTATCCGCGAAAAGCTAGGTGCTAATGGGGTGGTGCACCATCCTGCTGAAAAATGAAGTCCCCCGCCTCCTCTTCTAACTGAGGAAACAACCACTCTGTAAGCATGTCCAAATAAGGGATTCCAGTAACAGAGGGCTCGTGAAAAAAGAAAGAGCCGAAAACAGTGTCTTTGGATACACACACACACACACACACACACACACACACATATATATATGATAAACAACCGAAGCCGTGCTTTTATTTGTTAACGGGGCGCTCTTAGCCATTGCGGCCATTCTGCACCCCGGCCTCCCAGTAGGCGGGGAAGAGGGATCACGCCCTCTCAACGCAGACATGACCAGCGCTTACCGAAATTGACCAAATCCGTAGCTCCGACCTGTTCATCAGGCCGCACCGAGCGTAGCCCCGATCTGATTTACCAAATCGCACCGAGCATGTCCTACCACAAGGCCTGAGATCCTAGTAGTCAGTTTACCAAGCGTGTGGTCTGGCCGGAGCACTACCCACACCCCTGACGTCATCTCGGGGACGCCCCCGGAGCAGTGAGTGTCTTTGGATACAGAAGAAAGAAAGAAATTTTGAAAACTTTAAACCCCACTTAGCCAAATGGCCATCCGAGGTGGTGTCATTATCAGAACAGTACATAAATTTCACTCAAAGAAAAAATTAATGGGGCTTGGATATATAATTAGGAAGAATAGTAATTAAATATTTGATATGTCAGTTTGTTAAAAACGGTGCCTTTGTGTCGACCCTACGCCACAACCCTGCCCACCCGAAGGAGACAAAGGGCTTTCTACGCGATGTGTTTTTTGTTCTTGATGTTGTGGCGTGTCGTTGTTCGTGTGTGTTTTGTCTGTTGTTTATATCGTTAGTGTATTTGTCTATGTATGTTTTTTCTGAGCAGAGTGCGTGAGTGAGCCCTTTGTTCTTCTTGCCCACCCCCGCACTCCACCNACACCGCCTGCCGCACCCCACCACGACCACCTGGCAGCCTGCGTACTAGCTTTTCAGCCGGTCCACTCAGCCACCATCGGCCGAACCGACAGCGAGGGGCGGACAGTCCACCCGCCCCCGAGCCTTCACTAGTGTAGTGTGTTTTATGATTTTCGGTTAAGCTTCGCGATTGGTTATTTTAATTTTGAATCTAAATTGTGTTTACGGCACCGTTTTTAACATTTATTGTATAATGTAAATTTTGAACTGAATTTATGAAATTTATGATGTATCTGTTGTACCACTGACAAGTGAACTACTACGTTACGGATCGGGAATTTGGTTTGATGGGTTAACAAATATTTTGTANGAATTTGGTTTGATGGGTTAACAAATATTTTGTAGTTCTAATAGGGCTTGGGAATCTATGAGGTCCTGCACTCTTGATCTTTTGAGTGCAGGAAGGCGGCAGTTCGTCTGGGCGCTCGTGAATTTTGATGAAAAGATTCTATTTATTCTCAGTCCCCTATCTTTTCAGATAGGGGTGAGCTCTAGTTCGTTCTACTCTAGTAATTTTGATGTTCTAATTCTGCCAGGTTACGCTCGCCGATGGCCCCCCAGCCAGCAGGCACTGCACTGCATTGCAGGTACATTCCCGCAGCTATCCGGTCCCCGGACGGCCAACGAGGGCCTACTGGCGGGCGTAGGGTTGCCAGGCGTCCGGATAAAGCCGGACATAGTTAGGCTTTTTGATTGCGTGTCCGGCCAAAATAAACGGTGTCCGGCTTGTCCGGCTTTTGTTAGGTTTTTTACATTTCGCAAACGAGCGAGCGCCGAGCGTGGCCGAGCGCAGGCGAGTCGACTGTCGGTCGCTCCCGCAGTCCCGCCCGCCCCCCTGCGCCACGCCGCGCCGCCGCCAGATACACTCCCGCTCTGTCAGTTGTCTGTCTGTTCATTCCTTGATTGTTAGCGCACGTTGCGTCGTCAGTTTTTGTATTCAGCGACAATAATTTTGGTAAGTATTGTTTGTACTGTACTTTATTGATGCTACTTTAATTCAGACATTATTATGGGTGCAACTGCAAGTGATGCGATGACAAACAAAAAAACAGTCATTTTATTTATTTTCAGATCTCAAAATGCCAAAGAGGAAATGTATTTTTTCAGAAGAATTAAAAAAAACATATAAAATGTTTAAGCCGACAGCAGAACCGTCGGAGGTGAAGTGTGAGCTTTGCGACCAGTTAATATCAATAGCCAGTAAGGGAAAATATGATCTCGAAAAGCACTTAAATACCGAAAAGCATCGGAAAAATATTAGGACCGCTGCGTGTTCGTCGAAAATAGACAATTTTGTAATAGCAAGATCGGGACCAAAAACAGAAGTGCAAGCGGCTGAGGCTACTTTAGTTTTTCACACGGTAAAACACAATCAGTCATTTAATTCATTAGACTGTACAGTACCACTTCAGAAGTGCCTTTATGCTGATTCAAACATTGCAAAAGGAATAACCTGTGCGAGAACAAAGGCAGAAGCAATTTTGAAAAATGTTCTTGCGCCATATGTTTTAAAAAATATATTGGAGGACTTGTCTGATATAAAGTACATAAGCGCTTCCACTGACGCAAGCAATCACGGTGCTATCAAGTTATTCCCGCTGTTAATTCAGTATTTTGACTATCAGAAAGACGGAATTCAGGTCTCCTTAATAGATATTCAATCACAAAAAAATGAGACATCCGATACGATATCTAATTACGTCTACGATTCACTGCGTGACAAAAACCTCTCAGACAAACTAGTAGCATTTTCGGCTGATAATGCTGCTACAAATTTTGGCGGCAAAGACAGAGGAGGGCAAAGTAATGTTTTCTTTACATTAAAATCTCTAACGAATAATCAGAATATTATTGGAGTCGGCTGTGTTGCACATATTTTCAATAATTCTGTCCATAGTGCTCTTGATTCCTTGCCATTGTGTCTTGAAAGTATTGTCATGCAGATTCACAATCATTTTGCTACATTTACCGTACGTACAGAGGAACTCAAAAGTATTAGCTCAGAATTAGACATTCATTTCAAACAAATACTTTATCATTCAAAGACGCGCTGGCTGAGTCTCTTCCCAGCGATAGAAAGGATTTTACAAATGTTTGAGCCCCTTAAGTCATATTTCCTGAAAAAGGAAAAGAATAATGCATCCAGAACTTTGAAAGAATTTTTTGAAAATGACCTTAACGAAGGCTATTGTTGGGCTGTTCATTCTTTCATGGCCATTTATCAAAATCGCATCAAAGATACAGAGAAGGCTCATGTTTCTGTAAATGAGGTTTTGGAAAACTGTTCTGAGATAATGAATAGCATAAATGCAAGGATTGAACAAGACTTTTATCCACTGAAAGTGACTTCTATTTTGCGTAAATTCAAAGACAATAACGAAAATTCTGAACAGGTGACTGCTTTCAAAGAGGATATTAAAAACATGTACATTATTGCAGTACAATATTTACGATCTTGGACTGAAAACTTATACAAAGACACAAAACATTTCACATGGATGACTTTAAAAGATGTTCCTGAATGGAATCAAGTTTCCGATACGATAAGTATCCTATCACAAAACAACGTTAAAGTTGACGATAGCAAATGTTTTGACCAACTGCAAAACCTTAAAAGTTTTCTGAATAATAACAAAGAGAACGTTGATTTCAAGAAGCTGTTAGCACACAAGAAATGGGTAGTCTATTTTAAATCGATGAGTAGTCAAGATTGCTTTTCAGAATTCCTAACTATTTGTCAGTATTACTTTGCGATCCCAGGACATAACGCAAACGTTGAAAGAGTTTTTTCCTTGATAGGTCAGCAATGGTCAAAAGAACGCAACAGATTACATGTTGACACTGTAGCTAAAATGTTGGTTGTAGAATTTAATTTAAAACATTTGACGTGTAAGGATTTTTACAATTGCATTTTAAAAGAAACTGAGCTTTTAAAGCAGGTTTCTGACAACCAAAAATATGAATAATTATTTTTATTGTTTAACTTAAAGAGAAAAAGTTTTGTTTTGTTTAGATTGTTTTTTTATTTTGTTTTGCTTTGGGAAGTAATAGCAGGTAAATAAGACTTATTTGTGCAATTGCCTTTCATTAGAATTTAAGAAGAATTTAAAAATGTTGATAAATGTTTATCTAGAATCTAATTTTGACTGATGACTTTATTTGACTGATTAATAATAAAGTA
Organism: Clitarchus hookeri; assembly: GCA_002778355.1. NCBI lineage: Eukaryota > Metazoa > Arthropoda > Insecta > Phasmatodea > Phasmatidae > Clitarchus > Clitarchus hookeri. Next base: position 575,206 of record NQII01001342.1, read on the forward strand.
CTTAGACTGATTTGGCATTCGATTTTATTTATATTTCATTAGAATTTAACAAGATTTATGGTAGTAATCAAAAAAGCTTGATTTTACATACAATTTTTTTGTCGTACCTATTAATACTCAGACACAAAATCCTCAATAATGTAGGGTGTCCGGCCTTTTTACCCAAATGTCCGGCCAAACTGGCTGGTCTGTCCGGCTATTAGGTTTGGCGACCTGGTAACCCTAGGCGGGCGGGACACCGACAAGGCACTTTGGATACAGCGCGAAACACGTTCACTTTGGGGGAAGCGCGCTCGTGTTCGGTGGTTTCATGCGGAGGCTCCTGGCCCCATATCCGCGCTTTGTGCCGGTTCACCTTACCATTTGTATGCAACGTCGCTTCATCGCTATAAACCAGCTTAGACATTAAGGCATCGTCTATCTCGTCCTGGGCAAGAACGAACGCGCAGAAATCACGTCTCAGTTCTTTATCCCTTTCGGTAAGAGCCTGTACAAACTGTAACCTGTATGGTTTGTACAGCAATCGCTTTCGTAACACTGTTCATGCCGTCGATTGAGGGATTTGCATTTCCCGGCTAGCTTGGCGAGTTTATTTTCCCGGACAGCGAACGAACGCATGTTGAATCCGTTGCACATTCTCTTCGGACACACGCGATCGCCGGGAACGTTTGCCTTTGCAAAGGCACCCTGTGTCACGGAACTGACGAAACCAACGTACGATACTCCACCTATCGGGAGGATGACGTTCGTATTTGTGACGGAATTCACGTTGAACAGTCGTAACCGATTCACATTTATCAAACTGAATAACACAAAACGCCTTCTGTTGTTCCGTCGCCATCGTGATGCGGACTAACACACAACACACGCTCATGGTGCGACGACAGACTCTCCCAGTGTCATCTCTTGGCACATAAAGGAAACATCAGACCGTCCCCATCACATGACGTGTCAAAAGCGAGCTCGCTTCCCCCTCACCACCTCAAAAGGAGAGTTACGAACGCCATCCAAACCGTAACACCGGATATGCTGACACGAGCGTGGAACGAGTTTGATTATCGCGTAGATGTCGTTCGGGCCGTTCGTGGTGGTCACATTGAACATTTATGAATATATGGTTAGCAAAATTCACGGTTCCGCGGTTCATTTGATTGGTCAATCAAGGCTGTAGGTTGTTTGGTTTTGATATTATAGATCTTCAAAGTTGGGGTATTCTTTTATACTCACTCTGTATATAGCACGAGAATAATCATTACGACTATTCAATCATTTGGTTTTCGCAAAGTGCACTTGCGCTAGAATATTTTGATTCTTTGTAAAAGTTATTATTGGTTGTGCTGTTTTCAGAGATAACGAGCAGCAAGTATAATATGAGGATTAATCATCAGCCGAGACACACATTGGCTTTAACAAATAGACGGAAAGTTATACACGCATATATTAAAAAAAATGTAAAATCTGCCTGTAACTGAAAAGTAAGTAACATAATAGACAGAACCTCCCTTACTGTAGCCATGTGATTCACAGGGTAGCACTCACTATCCCACGTATGTCCGTATATAGGAATGGTAATCGAGCAAAGGTTCCGCATCCGCATATCCATATAGTTATCGGAAAATAATAATTTAAAAATCAAAATAAAGAAACAGAAATTAGGCACAATTGAAAGGTAAGTTTGACAAACTTTCGCATACTTGCTTACACTTTGTAGTTATTTTAGTGTTGTTGACCTCAAAATCCTTTTAGCTCTTATATTGTAACTGAGAAGTTTATATAGGTACTTGACAAGTTAGCCGGCTAAGCCAGTTCCGTGTTTAATTTGAGAGTTTAGACATTTTGGGCGGCATCAATAGTCTTGCGTTAGAGCCAGGAAGGATGACATTGAGAAGGATGAGGAGCAACGCTGAAATGCAACCCCAAGGAAAATCAGACACTCCCGAGAAAATCCACCCAACAGAAGCATCTTCGATCACTATTTTCAAGTGCCAAAATCCGAGCGTAACCCCGTCGGGAGTTGAACCGAGATCGCCTGAGTGACAGATGAGAGCCGTAGCACTATGCCGACCACGGACCCACATTCGACTTGGAAAACACGACATTCGTCTACTTGCGTGTCAAATAATCTTAATTATTTTAGTATTCATACATCAAACTACGCTTTAATAAATTCACAGCAACTTGTGAAAAACATTTGTATGTTCAGTAGTTTGATAAATTACGGCTCGACAATGTGCCCCTAAATATTCGTTCCTAGAAGAAGGCAAGGAATGCAGCAGAGTGAAGCATGTCAATATCCCAGTACTGCGAACAATTACGCGAGCGATCTCTCGGGATGTCTCAACCCTCCAGCCCAAGACTACCTCCTCGGGCCCGCCTAAAGGACACACCTGTCCTTGAGAGCAGACAATACCTCCCCTACTGCGGCAGGCCACTGCCAGCTATCCCCTCCCTTCCCGGGCAGCACTAGTGGCGAGACGGGGAATATCACATAGCGAGTAGGCAGCAGCAGGAGACGGGCCTCAAGATGCGCTGAACATACCTACAGTTTTAGTTAAATTTCTTAAAATTCAATGCTGTGACAATACCTTTTTTTTTTGGCATGATCAAACTCAGAAAACTATAACTGATTCCACCATTATTTTTGTTTCAAGTATTTCTTTTCCAATCAACTGAAAATCATGCGCAAAGTCACGCAATTTCATCATTTAAAAATATACATTTACCACAAATAGAATGGAAAAGTATAGCCATAGCTCAAACAATTTCAGTTTTTACTTACACGGGAAAAAATTTCGTTGCCATATCTTTAGTAGTTCCAAAATAATCATTATTACAAAACCTCTGTGTGTTTCTCACTCGAGTTGGGACTATATACCACTCTTAATACTAATGAAGCTGAGTTTGCCAAGTTCATATCCTAAGAACACAAACCTACCATCGCAAACAACACGGAATGGTGTTACATATGACCTATTTAAACATGCATTAAATATTACCATAAGTACTCTCAAAAACATCTATATTAGACTGCTGCTGTACGTTCAGAAAAATACTTACCTGGAGCTTCACTCAGGAGAACAGCAATTCGTTTTTCGCCCGCCATTTAANACCCACCATTTCATTTGTTCTAGTTGTATTCTAAACGCAGTCCAGGCACTGTGCTAGAGGTTAAACTTTGTCTTCACAGAGCGCAGCACTATGCAGGAACGCACTTGTACTTCTATTACTCTCAAGAGAACCACACATTAGCTTTTCAAATATGCACCTAGACCATTGTCACTTGTACCACTCGTACTCTCAGCCCTTCAATTATCTGCAGAGGACGAGATATCGTGCGACCGACAACCAATCACGAGCGAGCAATGTGATCGGTTACCTTTATGCGGCCGGGGGTGGAGGGTGTTCAAGCGAATACGAGTAGTCAGCGAATAAAAAAATTGTAGGAGGTTGGTGGTGGGGTGTCAGTCGTCTGCTGATCTTCGTGTCGGGGCGCTTCGTGGCTGATCGCTCCACCTGCCATCGAGCACGGGACCTCCGGTATGTAAGTCTTTTTAATGTTATTTACAGAATTTTTTGGAATTGTTAATTTTCTTGAAAAATTTTTAAACATTTTTTGGGCGAACTTTGCGATTTTTTTATCAACGCGGGGTTAAGGTTATTGGGGTCAATGTTTAGTACACTGACAGCCAACATGGTGGTCGGAGTCATTACCTAATGTAAATTTTTCCTTGATTTTTAGAATTATTATTTGATTTGTTGCTATTGTTCTTGATTTTTTATTATTATGAGTTGGGAACATGAGGGGTAGGGGGTGTTGCTAGGGTGTTGGGCTCGAGCGGGTGGAGGGTGGGGCAATATTATATGTTCCTCGATTTTTAGGTTTTTTCTATTTTTTGCGATTTTTCTTGAGGGGTGTGGGTATTGTTGTTGGTGGGTGGGGGGAGCGTGATGTCAACATTATATGTTTCTCGAATTTTACAATTATTTTCGATTTTTTGCTATTTTTCTTGATTTTTATGATTGTGTAGAGGAGGGGTTTGTGGAGGGGTGAGGTGAGCGCGGCGTGAGGTGGGTGTGGAGTAATGCTATATGTACCTCGGTTTTTAAATTTAATTTTCAATTTTTTGCGATTTTTTTTTATGATTGTATATGAAGTGATGAAGGGAGGGGGTGCGTTAGGGTGAAGAGAGGAGGGTGGGGTAAATGCTACATTAGCCTCAATTTTTAAATTTTTTCAATTTTTTTGCGATTTTTTAAAAACTTTTTGGGATTTTTAAAAGGTTTTTTTGTACATGTATATCCGAGGTCATAAGCACAGGTTCAAGGTGAATATCACGAGTCAAGATGAAGGTCGCACATATTTAAGATGGCGGTTGGGTGACCGTCATAACATGGCGATCGGTTGATGCCTCAGGTCCTCTCCACCCCCTCCCCCCAAACATACATAACCATTGTAATAAAGAGCTTTGTTTAAAACAAACATAATATAGTTTCAGTGGTTGAAAACTCTTTCACACAAAATAATTTCATTTATCGTACTGAAATTTGTATTGTAACTATTGTGGTAATAGTATTTATTGTAGTTAATGTTTTACATTGCTATACAAATCATATTTTTCAGAAAACTGTACTTTCTCAAGGTATTTTAATTTTTTTTTCCACCGCACATAAGTTTACAAAATTCAGTGCAAGATACATATGCCTTGCTGCAATTGATGCCAAGAATGGTAGAAAAGCAGTCTCTTAATGGTGGAAGATTGAATTAATTTTAGTATTGTATCATTTAATGGGTAAATGTAAAAAAATCTAGGACTTTCACTGAACCGGTCGGGACACTTTTTCCACCCTCGAATCCGGGACAATCCCTGTTTTCCGGGACGTGTGACAACCGTATTTGTATGGAATTTGTCATTCTAATTACACTTTAGTAGGTACTGTATATAAGTAAACGTCAGCGTAAATAAATGGTAATTTATCAATCATTGACAACATAATGTGGTTGCCCCTTTATGCACGCAATTTAGTGACAGGAATCGTAAACTAAATGAAGTTGTTGCAACAGTCTTTAAATTAACTGCCCAGCATATGCGTGGGCTGAGGTTAATATTCATATAAAACAAACTACCTTCAGTGCACCTGGTTTGGGTCGAACACGCAACCTCAAGTACGGGAATCACTGATCACTGAATTATTAACTACAATTTTAAAGTATTTACAACGCAAGTGCGAGACTAACGTAACGTTGTCGACAATTAGGGCTCGTGCTGTAAGAAGTCAGAAAATGCCCTACGCAGTGGTCAGATACCTGCTTTGCTCGACCAACCTCTTTTTGACGTGACAACGTCTTAAATTAGGTTGCGGCTGGGAGTCACTTATGAAAAAGTGTAACGCTCGGTAACGTTACGATGAGTCACCGAACGAGAGAGAGGCCCGCCGAATGCCTTGCGTCTCTCTCCCACTCAACTATGATCGGTCTGCCGCGCGCGCAGCACTACGTTGTCACGTAAAATCTTCGCCCGTAAAACCGACTTTACAGGCAACCATTTTTTTTCGCGAGAATTGTTTCTATTTTTCCTTGTGGCGAGCTTGCCAAGGCCGCAAGCGCCACGCGGTAATTGGCTGTCACCGGCGCGATGACGTCACTTGTCGCGAGTGTGGTAATCGCAGGCACTCGCACGCCAAGTCAGACGCGTCGCACTGCTGTATTAAGGTGGCCGCCTGGTTGAAGGAATTTTGCACGTCTGAGGCCTGAAGGCGTGGGAGCGCTTAGGGCGACTCAGACATGCGCGTCAACTCTCTCGTCGCCTCTGCGCGCGAAGCACTGAAATGGCGAGAAGTCGTATCGTCGATAACGCGCCTCTTTGAGACTTTCAGCGGAGACCCTACCATCTTATGACGTAATAACAAAAACGCAGGTTTGATGCACGTCCCTATTTCTTTTTTAAATGTTTCCTACCGGAATGTTCATACCTAAAAATGACTGCGAAAACACCCGTTTGGGCCATTTTCACAATCACAAAAACATGCTTCAGAGAGAAATGGAGGAACTGAAAAACGTACACAAACGAGTAACGTTTCTTAAATGCTATTCGTAAGCAGACCTCACTCAGACACGTTGGACGATTTTTTGATAAAACGTTATCTGCTGGAGCTGTGCACACCGCTCGGCGGCGGCCACGTTAATGCGTCGTCAGTTACAGTCGGTTCGTCAACTTTCCTGCGAGGCCACGGTGACGCAGCGGCCAGAGCTTGCCTCCCACCATGGCGTACCGGGTTCGATTCCCGGCGACGTTTTTCGCACGCAGCAATTGTGTGGACGATACCGCTGGTCGGTGGGTTTTCTTACGGATCTCCTGTTTCCTCCGCCCTTGCATTCCGGTGCAGCTCCATACTTACCTCACTTCCCCCTCATCGGCTTTCAAGACCTCGATTTTAAGAGCCGCCCAGACCTTTCCACTCCACCGTCTCTACTCCACTCCAACTTCTCTGAAGCTGTAAAGAAGTTCTAATTTTGGGCCACACACTATATATAAAAATATACTTCAAATCCTTACTATTCTAATATGAAATTAATAAGTGAACTTCCAGCTTCTGTCAGATTAATTAGCAGTTACAAGAAATTAAAATCACAGCTGAAAACCTGTAGCTTTATTATGTTGTAGAAGCCTTCTGTCCTGTCGATGAATTCTTTCATAGCATAAACCTAAATTTTGACCCGTACTTTAACATTCTCGTGCAGTACGTGCCATATGCAAAATATGCTCCAAAATATGTTATACAGGATGAGCCGTTAATGTATGCTAACCCGGCGTGAGCGGAATCCTTAAGACTAATAAATAGGGAAAAAAGCATGTACGACAATGGGCCTAAAGTGATTTCTGAGGGTGGTAGATGCCCTGGAACTTTGCGACTGGAAATATGTTACCCGACAAATAAATTGGAAACCACTTGCGGTTAAGCAACGAAAATTGGCATACAGGCAAACGTGTACAAAGCAGTACCACACAAAATGGCGTTACGGAGAATATAACCCTTCGTACATTAAATAGGGGTTGGAACCATCGTGTTGCTTAGAACTTTGTAACCCTGCGCTTGAAGTAATTTGACATGAGATGTTAGTAATCAGCATGCAAAAATCAATTAAAAAAAGGGCGCCTTGGTAGTATCCGCTAAACTCAACCGTTAACGCAGAAATCATATGTTTAGTTGGACGATAGATTGGCGGTTGCCTGGAAGGTAGGCAGTCTGTACCACTCACTGTGTTGCAATATATAAAACCCGGCAATCTGGTTCATGTTTTAGTACTAATGTAGGTAAAATGATCCATTAGTAAATGCTGGTAGGGTGGGGATGCCAAAAAAAAAAACTAACAGTTTCGAGTATTAACGCTTTATTTAGAATGCGAAAAGTTTACATGGTTACATAATATACTCCAAGTGTGAGCCATCCATCTCGTTACACGCATGAACGCCACGCTCATATGTCTGGCGCACACGCTGCAACATGCCAGGATTAGCCTGTACGGTATACTGTCTTGCTGTGCGACTGAAGTGTGCTGGTGCGCCATCGTGCATGTACCACGTGTCTTCTAGATTCAGTGGTACATCTTCAAGTAGTTGTGGCAGGCCGTCGACCAAGAAGCGCCGAAAGCAAGCTCCAGATGGCGTGGCCCAATTAGCATCCCATCGACAATTCCCGCCCAAACGTCCAGAGAAAACAGAGACGTTGGAAGTGGGATTCCCGTACTGGATGTGGGTTGATATATGCCCACACGTGCTCGTTGTGGAAGTTGAAGACACCTTGCCTCGTGAAGGATGCTTCGTCGGTGAATAGCAAAGTGCCGTGGAAACCTGGCGCTTGCCTAATTTGTCCTTGGAACCTCCCACCATACCGTAAACGGGCAGGTCGGTCCGGAGGAAGAAGTTCCTGCACTGACTGGAAGTTATATGCGTGCAATCTGCCTCGCCGTAACATGCGACACGCGGTATGCTGAGACGCGTTAAGCGCATTGCCTATTCTTCGAGTGCTGGCGCGTGGGTTAGCACCAACATAGTCCGATACATCGTGCTCGATGTCTGACTGTGGTCGGCCAACATCGTGGTAACTTGCGCGTATAACTGCTGCTTCGCTTCACACGAACGCCGATGAACTGAAGTGAACGCGCGTGCATCTGGTAAAATTTCGAGCTGCAAACTTTCCGGCGAATCGACGACGCGCAGCTGATGCGTTACACGTAATTTCGCCATACGCGAGATGCATGTCCGTCAGTTGCACATTACTCCACTCCATCACACACGTTGTGAATAACTGTCTGCTGTGTAAACTACCAACACAATAAATACTAGCAGGCAGGCAATCTCGTTAATACTTACTAGGATATCAAGTGTACAAATAAACTGAAAAAAGAAAACCATGTTCTTTACTTGTGCATTCGATAAAAAACAATTAATAAATAATTCTTACAGTTTCTCCTAGTTATGATTTTAATTAAAACCAAAAAAATAAATTCGCAACTAGGTAAACTTATTGGTTTCTTGTTTTATTATAATTTTTAAGGTGATTTATTTTTGTTTGATTATTTGTTTTATTTATTTAGTATTAGTTATTTATATTTAACATATCTCAGTTAAATTGAATGAAACGATGAAATATGTTTCCATCAGTGTTGCTGGAAACGTAAATATATTTAGTAATAAACGTTTACTTTAAAAATAATCTACCTAGCCTCTGTTTAGTATTATTTATATAAGAACTATTTATTACAACGTATTACCAACATACCTGTTTTATCTCTCCTCAAATTAATATTAACTATAAAATAAATAACTAGTATAATGTATAAATAAATAAAAGTGAAAGTTTTATTTAACAAAACCAAATGGTAATTTAAATTCAATGCAAGGATGAAACGCCAGCGACATGATTTATTTACTAAACAACCAAACTTTTCATACATAAAGTGATTTTCCATTTTTTTTGTGTCGAGGGAAAGAATGGGAATTTGATGACATTTGGGTTTTATGCAGCAGGATGAAGTCAGAAAGGTTCGTGGCCACGAACACCTTTTATATAGGCTGTTCGCTATTAAGTGAGCTCTTTTGAAAGATCTTCTTAAAATCTGCTTTTCTCTTCGTTTTGCATTTCCCCTCCATATGTGACATGCACGTTGATAACTCTATTCATTGGTCTCAGAATTAATTACAACACAGAGGCGTCATAGAATTAAACACATTGTTGGATACCAAAATACGTTTAAGCAACGTATGCCGCCTTTAAATACCCTTTTAAATAAAGAATGTTCATGCACTACTGTTATTTCCTAGCAATCCAGTTCCTAATATCTAGATACTTCCATTAATATTCTGTCTTGTGGTGCCTTACCAAGGTTAAAAGAATTTGAAACTATGTGGTGCAAATAAAATTGATGTAACGTAACAACTGTGCGTTTTTATGTAATTATAATGTAACTGTATGAACTCCTTTTGATACATTAAATAAGCCACATACAAAATAGCATTGCATTTGTTACTGCATGTCTCATGCCTCATTAATATTCTGTTCCGCCCCATAAGTAATCGGTTATACTTTGTTTACTTCGCACGTGTTCGGGGTTATCTTGTCGAGGCCGGGATAGGGCTGTGCACGCGCTCAGTTTATCTTTGAACGTCAACCAGGTAAGGTTCGAGTGCAGATAAAAAATACGAAATTTGAACAAAAACAGTTGGTAATCTTCCACTGTGGCAAAGGGCTGAAATACACTGCAATTGCCAAAATCGGAAATATTAGTAAAAACACGGTTCGTGCCATTGTCCGAAGATACATAAATGAAGACACGATAAAGTCCATACCGCAAGCAAAAATGTAGGCCAAAAAGGCAAACCCGAACGTGAAGAACGCTCACTACGTAGGAAAATAAAACAAAACGTCGTCTATGTGCTCCAAAACTTAGAGCGTCTGTTTGTTAGGAAATTGGCAAACAAGTGCGTATAGAAACTTTAAGGCGTGTTATGAGAACATATGAGTTAATTGGCTGAGTATCAAGGAAGAAACCATACGTAAGAGCTGTAAATAAACAAAAAATAGACGTCAGTTCGCAAAAAATGCATGTAAATAAAGATGAAACCGCCTGGTGGAACGATGTTCTACATGTAGACAAAAAATTGATTTTTTTGGTTCCGATGGAAAACAATACGCATGGCGAAAGGTTAATGATGATCTTAATAAGAAGGATCTGCTACCAACAGTGGAGCATGGTGGGGGTAGTTTTCTTGTTTGGGGTCGCATGGCTGCAAGTGGGGTTGGTGAGCTTGTGTTCAACAATTATCGATCATCTTTACATATCGATACATATTATAAAACTTAACGTCTCTCAATAGTGAATCAAGTCGGAAAAAAGTTTTCTGCCAGCGCGTTCTCTTGCAATACGCTGTCTAAACCGTTAAATATGGAACAATATCATATTGTAAAGAATTGCGTAGAATAAAAAGACCTAAAAAAAAACTCCGCGGTAGTATATATCTATCGATAACCGGCAAATACTAA